>OZ005652.1:132499967-132530967 GCA_963930645.1 Salticus scenicus | reverse complement strand
TCTTTTTTTTTTCCCCTTACCTTCCACAATTTGTTTTAAACACCTCCACCCTACTTTTCCGCTCATGAAAAAAATGTCTTATCTCACTGTTAAGCAATAGATGCTATGTGCACTAAATGTAACTTTTGTGTTTTCAAGTGATACCGTAATTAACTTGCCCTGAACACAACCAATGTTCAGTATATGGTTAGACTGGAATTTTCTTAGAATATTTCTGGAAAACCTAGAAAAGTCAGAGAATTTTATTCTCCTGTTTGAGTGGCAACCCTGTAATAGTTTTGATTTTCTGTAAAATATTGTATATATTTTCTTGCTAAAAATTAAACCCATGCTCATTTATTTATTATTGTAGACTTTTTGAATAAACTATCCAATAAAGAAAAAGCCTATTGCTGCACAATGCACAGACATTTTCTTTCTTTTATTAAAATGGATAAATTATAGCTTTATTAATTGAATAGTGTAATATTTATGGATTATATTCCATTGGTGAATAATTTAAGAAAAAACTGGTTGATATAGATGGTCTCTACTCAGTTCTCCATCATTTGTTTCATATTTTCTTAATGTGGATCATACTGTATTCCTGATAACAATGTTTTCTACTGATTGACCATCATAGTTGAGAGCTGAAATGTCCCACCTAGTAGAATATTTTTCTCTTTGATGTATTTTCTTTTTCATTATTTTCTCTGCAATTATATAATTATATTAGTGTCAGTTTCATATTTTAATTTTCATGCAATTGCATGCTATTTCTCACACATTCATTTGCATAAATGATTTTTTCCATGGCATATGTTAAGTTAATCATACATGATAATAAAATTTCAGTTTTTTTTTTTTTTCTCTTACCACTATTATTTACAATAATTGCCATCCTATTCAATCAAAAACTTGGTGTAAAAATTCCATTAAAGACTTTTGTATGGGGAAATAGTGGTATCAAAAAAAGGTGGAAATCTTATCTTTGTGTGCATTTAACATAACGTGGCAAGGAATTATGTAAAATCCAGATTTATGTAAACGTTACTCTATCCTGCAATATTATGAAAATCTTAAATTTCAAATAGCACAGGAAGTTTTCAAAGTAGAATGTTGATATTCAACAGAGTTATGGTCAGTATCATACTGCATTTTTTATGAAAATTTGTCTAATTCTGTCATGTTATTATTATTTTTTTTTCAAATAACTTACAAAATTTTCAAATTAGAATGTTGTTATTCGATTGAATTCTAACCAGTATCACAAATGATATTTTAACTCTTCAGACTTCTTTATGGTGATTGATTTTTGAAATAATGTCTACACCAGCTAACAAACTAACTAAACTACAGACTGTTACCACATTGATTTTGTGATTCTTCAAGCCTCAATTTATAAAAAAAAAATATTTATTTTTGTGAGGAGGGGAGAGATCGTGATGAAATAATTTTATGCATAAAATAATGTATGTTTGGTTACTATGCTGTTTTGTATTTAAGTAGTAGAATGTGTCAGTTTTGAGTTTTGACCTTTATCAAATGTATTTTTCAGTACTTTTTTGTGATTTAAGAATGCTACAAATGTTAAGAAAGACTGTTAGAGAAGGGTAGTTATGACAAAATAATATATGTAATTATTAAAATTTTCAGAAGTGTAAGTATAATAGCAACTGAGCAAAATGAAATCAAAGTTTAACTATGCAAAACATGATTACACTTACTCCATTTCACCCTACATGTGTTTTAATCGATATTTTTGATAAAATTAGTTATTATGTTTTAGTACAATAAACTTTGTTTGGTCAATCTCTACATAGAATGAAAGAAGATATGTGTATGTCAAGTTAAACTTAGAAATGTGTTTGTCACTTTGTAGGTAAACAGCTGATCTCAGAGCTACAGAATTTTGCATGGAGGTCCATTTTGACATCTCCTGGCACACCTCGAATCCCAGTTTTCAAATTTTTGATTAGTTTTTTTTTACTTTCTTCTGTATGTATATATAGAAAAAGTATTGGATTTGTAAAAATTCTCAAACTACAGTTTTCATTGGATTTACACGTTTTGGGATGTCCTAAACACGATTTGACTATTTTTAGAAAATGTCTGTCTGTCAGTCTGTGTGTGTGTGTGTATCACAAACTTTGTGGACGCTGTATCTCACGAACCAAAGAATGAAATTTAACCAAACTTGGTATTTAGTTGCATCCTGACATAAACTGGTGCTGATTAGATTTGTGGAACAATTGCTCAACAGGTGGCACTGTGATTCCATTTTTTCTAAATTTTTAACGTGGCAATATAGGACAAAATTTCGTATAAATGTACATAATGAGAGTTATTTTAAACGTGTGATTGTAAAATTAATATGAATTATTTATAATAGTAGTAGTTAACTAGGAAAAAAAAATTTTGCATGTGGGAGCATCGCTTCTCCCCCTGGGGAGTAAATTTTCAATATGGGTGTCTTTCGAAAGATCTCGTCAATACCTTTAAAATGAGTGGTTGAACTATAGATCTGTGATAATTTAAAACAAAACTATCGATTTTTTTTACTTTTAACGGGAAAAAGAAAAATCGTATTTCTTTTGATATAGGCAAAAAATTTACTTTCTTTTGGTATTTAGTGATATAATTCTGTCTGATAAAAATCGTCTGCATTTTTAATGGAAATTAATTTAATGATTTAATAAATAATTTATATTCAATGAATTTTGTGTAAAATTATATAGAAGAAAGTCATGTGGTGACCACATCATACTAGTTTAAAGAGTAATTAAAATTTTTGCAGCTATGAAGATTGTCTGGTGCTGTCATCTGCTGTCATAGAGTGAAGGTGATAATCTATCCAAGAAATGTCTGTCTGAAAAACATGTTCTTGAATAATAACAGCACCACTTATCGTCCTGTTAGCACCTAAATTGAAATGTATGGTTAAGGCACAAATATGAGCATTAGGGACCCAGGACCAATATAGTGGGGACTGAAAGTGAGGTTTTCAGCAATATCAATGGAATTTTTTTTTTAGTTTTTATTTATAAAGAGATTTAAAATATAGTGACTAGTGAAGCAACAGAGTGTTCTAGTAGTTAAATAAAGTATCCTGAAAGTATATTTTTGTATTATTATTTGCTTGACATTTTATCCTTCGTTTTTGGTATAAATTTAATTAAAATTGTAATATACTTATATTTTTTATTTGTAATACCATGATTAATTGTGCATTTATTCATGGTGAATCATTTTACAAATATTAAAATAATCTGATGCATAAATCAAATATATTATATATTCTTAAATTGATTGAATTTTTATTAATCCAGTTTTAGTTATTTATAAACAGAAGATGAAACAATTTTTTTGTAGTATTACTTTTTTTTTTTTTTTTTTTTTTTTTTAACAGAGTTACAGCTAATGGAATCATTGCCTTTTGAATCTCAGTGTCCTGTTGAAGAACCTAATATAGTAAAATTGCTATATGAAATGCAATTAAAAAAAGTAATTATATTTCTACTTTTATATATATATATATATATACTTTTCTGTAATAAATGTGTAAAATCACTGTGTAAATCAGTGAAGGTTGTGAATACATAAATTATATCAATATAATTAAATATGTAATCATAATTAGTTGAATAGAAGATGTAGAAATTTTTCACTGATGTACCTTAAATGCAAGTTTAATTTTTATTTATTTTTATCTGTGTATATTTACAACAATTTTCAGGTCTCAGTTATTAATGACTTTAATAAATGCAAATGTATTTTCTAGCTATTAGTAAACATTTGCCTTAGAATGTCATTGAAATATTTTCTTTGTTTTGATATAATATATAACATATTTTGGAAGTGATATGAAACATGACCAATTTTATTTATTTTTATTTTTGTTTTTTTAGTACTAATTTTAAATAAATAGAAAGAATTTAAAATGATTAAAAAACATTGTCTCCTTAATTAAATCTGAAATTATTAAAAAACTGTATTAGAGACATTTATTAACTGAAAACATGATATAATACAAGATGAAAAGACATTAAACATTTCATGCTGCTTCATGCAGTATATTTATATTCATTCAACAAGCATAGAATTCAAAATTATTAAAACAAAGAACAAAAGATAAAATTGTGTATCCTAATGAAACTGTATAAATGTTTATAAAGTGGATTGAATTTTCGTGAACCATCCTCCCAAGAAATTTGAAAATGTTAATTATCACAGCCTGAAATAATAATTTGTGTTTTTAAAATCAGCCAAGTGATGTGTTTTGCTGGGTAGTTAATTAATTTTTAACGATACAATTGAAAACACTTCTAAAATAAAACTTTATTAAAAACATTAAAACCATCCAAAGCTTTTCGCCTTGACTTATCAAGGCATCATCAGGGATTTAATCATACGTTTCAAAGAGCAGTTTTATATATGTTTTTTGTATTACATGGTCAACAGTTAAGTCCTTTAATTAACTGAACAAAAGCAAAGTCAATTGGAATCTGGTAAAGACTGGATCCAGGAGCGAAGATTCGTAAGGAGTGGAACTTTTTTTTAGTGCAGCACCTCCTGATCCTACAATAGTTCCAACCTCTGTCTGCAACACCTTACACCTTTGTTTTTGCAACAGTTACAGCGACTTGCAGCTCCTTGGTAACTACAAAAAAGTTCCACTTCTTATGTATCTTCGCTCCTGGATCCAGTCTTCACCAGATTCTAATTGACTTTGCTTTTGTTCAGTTAATTAAAGGATTTAACTGTTGACCATGTAATATAATATATATATATATATATATATATATATATATATAGGGAAATGGCTACAAACATTTGATTAAATCCCTGATGATGCTTTGATAAGTCAAGGCGAAAAGCTTTGGATGATTTTAATGTTTTTAATAAAGTTTATTTTAGACGTGTTTTTAAAGTGTTTCTAATCATATTATCAAATGACATGTGTTTACAACTTAAATTCTCTTTAGAGATTTTTTATAATTTTTAGCGAATATACCCATTTTTATAGTCATATTTAATTTGCTTTAATGTGGATATCTGCAGAACACCCAGTCATTAGCACATTCACAGTTTTTACAAAAGATACAATATACATCACCTGCACACTTAAGGGAAAATATAAAGAAGCATTTAAAAAAAATTTCTTAAAATTTTTTTAATTCTACAATCATGTTTTAACATACTAATTTAATTATGTTCAGTTAAATTCAAATAGTAAAAAATTTTAGTTTACAATTTTTGAGCTACTATAAAACAATTTAGTGGATATTTAATATTGAGTAGAGGTTTTTTAAAAATATATGCAGCAAAATATTTTTAAAATTCCTTACTTAATTATGACAAATCTTTTAATAGTGTCATCTATCGGCATCATGTCTTATTGAATGATTTGGATTTAAAGAATCTATTTTTACTTTTAATCTAAAATTTGTTTAATTTCAATAAAACATATTCAGAAACTGTTCTTAAAAGAACTGTATTTGCAGTATAAATACAAATTTTGCACCATTGGGAAATTCCCAGTAAATTTTATTTAGATTTCACAGTATTTGTGGGTTGGGGTTGGGAGGAGGGGGTTATATATCTCTCTTTCTATAGATTAGATAACAGACACTGCAATATTTTTAAAAAACATGCTGAAATAAGTGAATATTTTGCTTGCATTGTAACTTTATTAGCCATTATTAGCATAAATATCTTCATAATGTAATTTATAAATGTCAAAAATGATATTCTTTTCAATGCATTTAGAGAATCTTTAGTGCAGAATATGGCTCTCTTGTATGTTTTAACTTTAGCTTCCTCATTTTTTCAAAACAGTCCTTAACTTATAAATATGTTCTGTTATACCATTATAAATACTCTTTAAATATCCAAAGTTGTACATTTATGAAAGTTTAATCACTTTCAACTGAATTAAAAAGGGAGTAAACAAAAGCAATTTTTATTGTTATTAAAAGGTAATATATCGTTATCATTGAGATAATATGTCTGCCAAATTTTGTTGGGTAATTTACAAATAATAGTACCTTACTTGTTAATATTAAATAAAATTAAATTTTTTATTTTATTTTTGGAGGGGGTAGGGGGCAAAATATTTACCAGAGATTAGTTTTTATTCATATGTATATGAATAAAAATGATAATTCGATTGTTATAAATCTGTATAATATATAAATGCATTTGTTCTTTTCATTATTTATTAATACAAATAACCTGTTAGATTCTAAGTGTGTATGCTTGTCATTTATTTTGTCAGTTTATTTCTATCTCCTTTTTAAACATGAAATTATTTATTAATGCAAACAGTTTACTAGATTCTACATAAGTGTGTCATTTACCTGCTATGATTATCTTTTATACTTAATTAGTTATCTCTTTTTTTTTTTTTAGTATGACAAGCCTAGTGATCTAACGATACCTCCAGAGCTTTCACCTTTAAGTAATAATCTTGATATTGGAACTGCTCTTGCTGAAAGGTGTTACTACAATTGTGATTATGAACAGTGTTTTAAAATCACTACTTCGTAAGTCAATATCCGGTTCAAATGTATAAGATTTATGTTTACCTATTATTTACAATTGTCTTACAAAATTCAATTATGTGTATTTTAATTTTGGATCTATTATTATAATCAAAAGTTTTGATAATAATTATTAAATATTTTCTTTGATATTTGTTAAAAATTAATATATTTATTTTTTTATAAGTTTTGTATTGCTAATAATAGTATTTAAAAGTGCCTCTTTACATTTAGCATAAAATCATTAATTGTAAATCTGTAGCATAGAACCATGTTTTACATCAAGTCTCATTCAACTATTGCTGTTTACGGCAGTACATTTTTGAATTTAAATTAGATTTTATTTACCAAGACCAATTTAAAAATGGTGCCTTTTCTGTTTTGAAACAATATTTATATATGTATATATAATAATAGTAGTAACAGTGAACATAATGTAACTACTTAATAAATCACTTACAATTTTTTGATACATCAATCACTGTTTAATATTGCATATATTAATCAATTTAGAATTAAAAAAGAAATTATATAAATTTCCTCCCCCCCCCTTGCTTTTGCTCATGTAAACACATCAATGATATCTTTATAAAATATCATATAATCTATGAAAGAATTAATATTGAATTTTAATTTATTTTTAAATTTTGATTCCCATTTGCAATTGAAATACTTATAAAATTTTAGTAACATTAAAATGTTTGCTGCCCTAAGCTTGGACTTTACAGGCATATAACTTAATAAATACAGTGTTGCCTAACATTTGTTGTCTAATGCTTCACAATTGTTGCTTTTCATTTATATACAATAAAGGATCAATATCACGTAGTTCAATATATTCCAGATTTTGACATAACATACTAGTAATAATAATGATCTCTGAAAGAAAGAAAAAAAAAAAAAAAAATGTGCTTCAGACTTCTTTTGATATAACACATTTCACTAGTAATGCTGGATTATGTTGAATCCATCGATGACTGCATTGTATCAATATTCTGATCTATCTTGCATTAAATTTGTAATTAATAATGTTTCTTGCTACATGTATAAGGATTGTTCATGGTAACATAAAACATAATTTTATTTATTTATATTATTTTTAGCATATTGAACAAAGATCCTTTTCACCTTGATTGTCTACCTATTCATATATCATGTTTAATGGAATTAGAAAAATTAAATGGTTAGTAAGTAATTTTATTATTATTATTAATTAAATCATTTATTATATGAGACAGTTTGTAGTTTTTATTAATTTCGATTCTTGTTTGTTTGTTTGTTTGTCCAGTACAAATCTTGCAATCGGGTTTTAACTAACTTCCCAACTAGCTAGATATTTGAAACTTTCAGGACAGCTCAGAACACGGTGACAATACATTTTTCTAATAATTTTAGTCAACTATTTCAGGTCTCCTTCTTCAGGTTATATGATTTGATAGGAAATTTATTTAACTTCCCAAATAGCTAGACATTTGAAACTTTCAGAATAGTTCAGAACATGGTGAAAATGCATTTTTTTGATACCTTTATCCAACTGTTTTGGGTTCCTGCTGCCTTCGGCAGCATTATCAGTACAAAGTTTGCGATCGATTTTTCACAAACTTTTGGACTAGCTAGATATTTAGCTCAAAACACTGGGACAATGCATTTTTTTTTATACTTTTAGTTTTAGTCAACTGTTTGCAGGGGCCAATCCAGGATTTCAAAATTAATACCTGTTTTTGTGAAAAATCTTAACTGTATTTTATTTTTGTGAAAAATTGCAGCGCACTCTTTTTCTGTGCAACAAAAACTAAGTAAAGTAGAAGTTCAAACTAAGTAAAATAATAAAAATAACACTTAACAGTTGGTGTGAGGCTTATAGCAGAACAGAAATCAAAAATCATTTCTCTCTGAAGTAAACAGTTCAGTAGAGAGAATGTAAGTAGTAGTTGTTTTTATTTGTGCTATTATCACTGCACTACACATGAATTGTACAAGCGAGGATAGACACATCACCATACAATTATCAAAGCGTCAAACCACCTGACAAATCAGCAAACAGTACATTATGGCCACAACTCCAAAGCGTGTCTGTACAGATACATGCAAGGATCGTTTTGTTTGCTTATGCTACACCATTTCTCACCCGTAGAAAACACTTGTGTGTAGATTAAAACCAACATTGTGTATGATTCTTGCTTTGTGAATCGCATCAACAGAAATGCACAAATAAGTTACTCTTCTTTGAAAATGTGCTCATTTAAGATGCCAGATTTTGCTGGGATGACTAAGATTTTTGTGAAGGTACCTTTTTTGCCAGATTGATTTTTGTGAAGGTACCTTTTTTGCCAGGTTGATTTTTGTGAAGGTACCCATAAAAGGTAGTAAACTCGACCTGTATTAACCCCTGGTTTGAGGTCCCTACTGCTTTCGGCAACATTTATATGATTCAACAGAAAATTTATTTAACTAACTTCCCGACTAGCTAGACATTTGAAACTTTCAGGATAGCTCAGAACATGGTGACAATACATTTTTTTTATACTTTTAGTCAACTGTTTCAGGTCCCTACTGTCTTCGACTTTGTTTATATGATTCAACAGAAAATTTATTTAACTAACTTCCCGACTAGCTAGACATTTGAAACTTTCAGAATAGTTCAGAACATGGTAGAAATGAATTTTTTAAATATTTTTAACCAACTGCTTCAGAACCCTGCTGCCTTCAGCAGCGTTACCAGTACAAAGCTTGCAATCGACTTTTCACTAACTTCCCGGCTAGATAGCCATTTGGAACTTTTGTAATAGCTCAAAACACGATAGCAATGAATTTTTTTAATGATTTTATCCAATTGCTCTGGGTTCCCGCTGCCTTCAGTAGCGTTTACTTACATGATTCAACAGAAAATTTAAATCATGGTATATAAAAAGTCCTTTTTATCTTGTAATGATTATTTGATTACTTCTAAATTGCACAGTACATTAATTACTTAAAGAAATAGATGCTGTTGAAATAGTGAAAGCATTTTGCTTTTAAATTATACTATTATATAAATCTATAATTTCTTTTTGTCTCCTTACTCGACATACTACTATAAGGTATTATTTTATGAGTGACTGAAAAACTTCAAATTTAAGAAGATATTGAGGTATTTCAAAACATTTTTCATGTGAAACTTTCTGATATTTCAATATTTAATATTTTTTTATCATTAACCAAGACTTTTCTAAATAAGGAAAACTACAGCTATATTCAAAATATTCCAGCCAAATCAGCCTTTGGAAATGAGATGGGGAAAAAGAATTTCAAAATTAACTAATTTCATTAATCCAAGTAATTTTCAATACAAGTTTCAACAATTGGTGCAAAACACAATAAAAGGAATGTTAAAGACACATCAAAAATAAAATCACAATGCATGCAATACTGCAACTTTCTTCACCAGTATTTGTCATTGTAGAAGCAGAAAAAGGTGAAATAAAAGAACAGACATACATGCCAGACATACATACAAGTGCCAAGTCGTTATTTATAACAGAAACTTTATAAATATTTTCGGCATATTTAATTTTATTTATTCGTCAGAAATATATGTGACATATTCCATTTTAAAAATACTGGTGATAAATCTGATTTAAAAATTAGCAATTATGGCAGCTATGGACATAGTCTGTAAGGAGTAACAAAAGGACATTTAATAATAACAGTTTGAAAAATCCCAGTCACCAAGTCACCACTGTGACTAAATTTCAATCGGCTGATTTTCTTTTAATTGATAATCTGCACTTCTCTCTCTCTCTCTCTCTTTTTTTTTTTTTTTTTTTTTTTTTAGTCCAACAAAATGATTCAAATGTTTTTGTATTAGGTTAGATTGAAAGCAAAGTATAAAGTCAATTAAAACCATTAAAAAATAAAAACAACTATAAAACTTCCCTTAACATTTGTGGCTCCTACACACAGCAGAGTCGTGGAGTGAACATGGAGGCATAGGTTAAGCATCTTTTATAATTTTGAATCTATGAATAATTTTACTTACAGTACCAGAAGACATTTATTGTTTTAATGCAATGGATCTTTGAGTTGGCAGATTTCGTTTTAGGATCAGAGACTTCACCTTCTTGATATTTACTTGCATTTGAACAATCTTAGGATGAGATTTTGCAGGGTTTTTTTTTTTTTTCGTTTTTTACTTTTTACAAGCATTTTTTTTTTAATTATTTATTTAATACATTATACCTTTTTTGAAATGCAGTACTGTTATTTTTTCACTGTGTTATAATATTTTGATATAAATATTTCTCTTTGAAAAGCACAGATTACCTTTGAGCTATCTGTTAATTTTATGGGTTAATTTCAAAATAAATCTTTTGTTCTACATACTAATCAAAATAAACTAGTACCAAATGATTATTCTAAACTTTCTAAATTTTTATCTCCAAATGCAGACAAATAAAATAAATACAAAACCGTTTCCATAAAGTGTGAATGGCATTTTTTAGTGCATATAAATGTAAGAGAATAGAAGAATGAAAATTGCCCATGGCTACACTGTCAGGCTATTTGTAAAATTTTTTTTTTGAACTCCGAAGTACTTTGATTAATATATTATTTGGTTAAACAGAAAAATTCTTTAACCTCAGTGTTAAAATAACGGTATTCATGTTAAAGAATTATTGAATAACAAAATTATCAACTGCTTTTGAAAACCTAATTATGTACAATACATTCAATTTAATGGCATAGTTTTTAATAAAATGGGAAATTTGTACAATTTAAAATGTAAACAGCTTTTTAATAAAATTGTACTTTAAATGAAATTTTAGGAAAAATCATGTTACAAAATTTGTGCATTTTTATAGCTTAAAGTGCTTCTTTCTAAAAAAAAAATAATAAAAAAAAAAAATTCTCCCTGTAATTCTTTTAACATTTAAACTACATGAATTAAATTTTATTAAGTGAAGAAAAAATATTTAATAAGTTGAGATACAATGTATTTATTTAATATTATTATTAAGTATATGACTTTGTTCTAATTGTTTCATTTATTTCATTTTACAGCTCTTTTCTATTTGGCACACAAGCTTGTAGACTTTTATCCTGAAAGTGCAGTAAGTGTGTAAACTTGGTGGCTATGTTATTAATAAATAAATAAATGTGTCTCAAATGATTTATGTGTAATTGTTTTATCATTAGCATTTGTTCTATGGGAAGAATGTATATATGTATACGTACATTATTTAAATTATTATGAAAATCATAATTTGTGAAGTCAAAAATTAGTAAAATTCTATGGTTTCATTTTTATCTTTTTTTTTTTTTTTTTGGCATTAATGTATTTATTTATGTGAGTAAACAGATATCTGTTCAGCTTTTTTACAACATTTTGTGTACATTGTTTTTTGTAAGGGAGAAAAAAAAAATCATAAAAATGTTTATCTACTCTCATAAGCTACTAATATATTATAGATATTGTTATATATATTTTATATATTATTATGTATTTGATGAAATATTTAATCTTTCTTTAGTTAATTGATTTTTTTTTTCTTCCATTTCCTTTTGCAACCAATTAAAATATGTGATCATTTTGTTGCTAATCTTCAAAACTTGTTTTATTATTATTAAAAAAAAAAAAATGAAATAAAATAAACTTACTTCCCAAATCTACTATTATTTCACTAATTATAAAAAATCATATGCTTATTTGATATCTGGTATGGGCCAAAATATGCAATATTCTTCCAGCCAGTTGCAGAAGTATATGTAGGCATTTCATCATTTGCTGACAAAATTTTGTTTAATTGATGCTTTTTATTTAAACACATAATATATATTTTTTTTTTTATCACCAACTAAAATAGGCAGTTATTTTACCATTGATTGACTAAATACATGCTTTTTTATGTACTATTTTGTGAAATTCATGATATAGCCACAAATCAATAAAATTTCTGTTTGTCAGAGTAGCCATTTGTCAGGGATTCATGGAAAAGTCAGCGAATTTAAGCGAATCTGGAAAAGTCATAGAATTGTCAGGGAATTTTGACAAATTTTGTGGAAGTAAGCCAGTTTTGAAAGGTTGTTATTGTAAATTGCTACATTTTCTAATTCTGTGAATTTTTTTTGAGTAAAACAAAATAGTGTAAGTCAGAGAAAATAATGAAAAATAGTCATGGAAAAATCAGGGAATTCGGAAAAGTTCTAATGTTAGCCACCTTGGTTTGTTCAATGTATGGTTGCTGAAAATACCTTATTTTTTTTTTGCCACTGATTACCAAAATATGCTATTTTCTTGTCTGAATTTTTTGAAGAAACTGCTTTTAATAATCTGAATTTTGCAAAGAGACTATTTTTTATTTCTTGTAATATAACATTCCTTTTATTTTTGTAATATTAATGTGTATTGATGTATGTTTTAGCCTATAATCTATATATATATATATAAGAGCAGAGTCTGTGTGTGTGTGTCTGTCCGCTATAGAATCCTAGGCCGTTTCACCGACCAGGACAAAATTCGGCACGGTTAATGTTTACGACCCGAGAAACACAACGCCACAAGCGATTTTACAAAATTCGCCCCCCAAGGGGGGAGAGGGGCAAGACGTAATTTCACAAACTCCTTCATATCTCAAACAGAAAAACAGATATCCGTAAAATTTTTGCTTTAAAATATAGCTAATACAAATGTCTAAAAATTGGTTTCTGGAATTTTTGAAATTCGGTCCCCAAGGGGAGTGGGGGGCAAAACGTGATTTCACATGCATAAAACGTGATTTCGCATAATCCTATGTCTCAAACAAAAAAAATAGATATACGTGAAATTTTTGCTCTAAAATATAGCTAATGCAACTATCTAAAAACCAATTTCTGGAATTTTAGAAATTCAGCCCCCAGGTGGGGCAGCAAAGGGGCGGGGCTATGGAGCAAAAACAAATAGAAATACAGTTAGGCCGTTCAAAATTGGTACAAATAGGTTTTAAAGGACTGCAAGTCAAATGGGGATATTTTCGAAAGTGTAAAGTTATTAGGAGGGGCAAGAAGGGGGAGGGGGGGTGGGCAAAAAATAAAAATAGTGTCAGATCGTTCAAAATTGGTACATAGAGGTTTTCGATACTTACAAATCGATTGGGGATATTTTCGAATTTGTAAAATTATTAGGAGGGGCGGGAAGGGGGGGCTATGGGCAAAAACAAATAGAAATACATTTAGGCCGTTCAAAATCTGTACAGATAGGTTTTAGAGGCCTGCAAGTCGAATGGGGATATTTTCGAAAGTGTAAAGTTATTAGAAGGGCTGGGAAGGGGGGGGGGCGGAGGGGCAAAAAAAAAAAAATAGAGTTAGATCATTCAAAATTGGTACATAGAGGTTTTCGATACCTACAAATCGATTGCAGATATTTTTGAATTTTTAAAATTATTGGGAGGGGCAAAAAAATAAAATAGAGATAGATCGTTCAGAACTGGTGCATAGAGGTTTTTGATACTTACAAATCTATTGCGGATATTTTCGAATTTGTAAAATTATTAGGATAGACGGGAGGGGGGCGAAGGGGGAAAATAATAGAAATAAGAGTTAGAGCATTTTGGGAATTTTTTCCGAAGACAGTGAGAACCCGGTGCGATATTTTTCCTAATCAGATTTTTTTTCTCTTTTTTTTTTTTTTTTTTTTTCCGTGTGATAAAAATTAATGCAATTCTGAGAATTCAGTAATTATAGTGATTCATTTAAAAATAGGGACCAGCGAAGCAGGCGTCGCCTGCTAGTTATATTATAAATCGATTTTTGTATGGATACAAATAATGTGTATGTATGTTTGAGAATATGTATTATAATGTTAAAATAGTATGAAATGTAATATGTAATAGTATTTTAATTTTCTCTTCCTCTCTTTAAAAATGTATGGTCATTTAATTAAAATAATTTTTAAAACTTTTAAAATAGTTATGTAAGTATAAATTATATGTAGTATGTATGTATAAATTAAATTATTTGGAAAATACAACCATTTTTTCATATTGAATAATTAAAAGATATATTTTAGGTTGCTTGGTATGCTGTTGGCTGTTACTACTTACAGACTGGAAAAACAGATGCTGCAAGGCGATATTTAAGGTACTGGGATTTAACACATCCATGTATGTATTGATATATCAAAAAATTGTTGCAATAGTTTTAGCATTTTATCATATACTTTTGTTTAATTCATAGAATCAAAAATTTGTCCAATAATTATTTTTAAATCCATTATCTAAAGCCTTTATTTATTTATTTTTAAATTTAGTATCTATATATTTATTCAATTTTTTATAGTTTACTAATGATTAATTCTTTTAGTTAACTTTTTAAACAGAAATCTAATTATTTCAGAACATTTGCTCTGAATACTGAAACAATTTGATTTAAATTAGGATTTTAATCAATGTCATTTAATTAAATCAACTGTGAGATGGAAAAAAGCAAAATTATATTTAGTTTGTACATGTTTAAGTGATTGCAAGTCAAATGTTCTGCCGTACTATGCAGAACATCTGACGGTAATACGGCAGAATACTTCTGTTGTACTATGCTTGTGTTTCGTTTATTATCATTTGTCACAAAAAGAGATTGGGTAGATAACATAGAATCAGCTAAATAAATTATTTGGAAATGTGTGGGAATGATAATAATAGTATTAGTTTTTAATGAATTGAAATCAGGAGTGCATGATAAAAAAATGATTTAAATTGGTTTGGAGATTGTTGTCTGACTATAGTAAATCTTTTGCTTTTGAAATGTGTAGATTAAAAATTAGAATGAACTTACCAAGAATATGGAGACTACATGTGAATACATAAATGAGAGAGTAGTAAAGATATTTTAATCTATCTACATCGATTAGGCTAATTAACTGTGTGATTACCTTTGGAAAGGGTAAAATCACAATTTTTTTCTCAGCATAGTTTTTAATGTACTAAAAAAATGTTTATTTTATTTTGATATTAAAAATGTATCTGAAGTAAAAATGTATCTGGTATTAAAAATGTATGTATATGATTATAATCCTTATGACTATTGTTTAAAATCTTCAAACTTGAAATAGAATTTAAAATTGAATAATTATATAATCTTAAATTATAAGTGTATTGTGCACAGGGGGAGGGGGGGACTGTTCCGTGACCGGATGTATTCATTGGTGGCCTTCAGATCCTTAAGAAACTTATAAAATACCATAAAAAACATTTGCGTTATTTGTTTATACTAAAAAATAAAACATTAGTTCACTAATAAAGGATAATGAAAATGCATTAAAAATAATTAAGTTTGATTGTCCTTAAGGAATGATGTTAAGCTAGTGCTGTATATGCCAAAGGAAACTGGTTTCTGATTTTGTTACCTAAGGTAGTGCGCTTCCAAAAATATACCCAAGAGAAATACTGAATTTTTAATTTTAATTTTTTTATTATTATTATTATACTAAATAAGCTTTACTACCCTACTGTTGAATCTGTTTTTCCTCAATAAGTTTAAACTGCTGCATCATCAGTGAAAAATTGTTCTAAATGTATAACAAGGTAGATATAAATGTATGATGGTAGATTTAAATGTATAATGAAAACAGAAATTAACAAAACAGATTTCTTATGATGTATTGCCATTTACTTCCTTGAGTTCAAAGTGCTGCAACAATAAATTAACTAATTAGACTATTTAGTAATAACTATTACTTTAAAAATACTGACTTTGTGTGCATATGCAGATATATTAGAGTTCTAGATTAGCAGTCACCTGTTGCCAATAGATGACCGTTACATTAAAAATGTCAACCAAAAAATCAAAACCTAGTCACCAGAAGTGGCGGCCATGTACTATACCTGCCAACAAGTACAGAATCAGCATAGTTTCTATGTAGAATGATATGAAATTGCTGCAAGAATAAAACCTCCCAAAATTAAACTACTTCTCACTGTATCTTTTCTTTTTTTTTTTTTTTCTTTTTTTTTAAATTAATTGCAATTTCAAAGGATTTCATTGAAGGTGTGCATTTGTTTTCTAAATCTGAAAAAATTGTCTTATTTCCAGCACATATTTTTATCAACATCCATCCAAGAAAACATTACATTTGATGAAAAAAAAACTTATAATTTATTGATTAACTATGAAATAATGGGTAAGTTTAACAATTAATTGTGCTTGAGCCTTAAACGTAAATTTTGTCAATGAATGGTGAAATGTTTTCATGTTTCACCAATAGGCCATAAAATTGTTCCGATGTTGGGAAATGATTTTGAAGAGTCTCAAATTTTATCAATTAGTCCAGAAATAATCCCTTTAGTTGAAAATCAATTTATTAAACATAATTTTGACAATTAGTGGCAAAATAATCCCATATTTCAATACTAGTTCATGAATAAATTGTATATTTCAGTAAACATCTCTAAAATTAAAACAAAAGTTTTATCAATTAGTGATGAAATAATCCTTTATTTCAGGGTTATTTGATTTATTAAACATAAATTTTGACAATTGGCAGTGAATTAATTTTGTATATCAATACTAGACCACAAATTAATCACATTTTTTAGTAAATAATTTTTTTAAAAAGTTTAATTTTATTGATTTTTGGTGATGAAATAATAGCTTATTTCTTCAATTATTTACATTATTAAAAGTAAATATTGGCAATTAATGATGAAATGATTCTGTATTTCAGTAATAGATCAAAAAGTTATTGTGTATTTCAGGAAATACCTATGGAAGAACACTGACAAAGTAACCCTACATTTTGGCAGTTATTTGATTTATTAAAAATAAATTTTGGCAAATAGTGACAAAATAATTCCATGTTTCAATATTAGTCTGCAAAAGTGTTGTGTATTTCAGGAAATAGTTTCTAAAAAGTTAAAGTTAATCAATTAATGACAGAATACAGCAAATTTTTATAACTATTTACATTGTTAATCATAAATTTTAACGATTGGCAGCAAAATGATTCTGTATTTCAATAACAAGTCGCAATAGTATTGCCTATTTTCAAAAATAGCTTTGAAAAATGTGCAAATTTTGTCGATTAGTAATGAAAAAAAATCTCATGTTTCAGTAATTATTTGCATTATTATGCATAAATTTTGACTTTTAACAGCAATAAATTTTTGAAAAAATATAAATAGGGTTATATTTTTATTAAAACTATTTAAAATTTTAAATATTTTTTGCAGTTTTGTTTAATTTAGTTTGTTTCCTTTGAAGTTTTATTTATTGACTATTCATATTAGGGGGACCGGAAAGTAATGTCATTTTTTTTTTTTTACAATAAATTCTAATAGATGATTTTTTAAACAAGTCTTTATGTTTAATCAATTATGTAATCACCCTTATTATCATCAACCTTTTGGCATCTAGTATTCAAATTTTCAACATCTGATCGATAAAAACCCAATTGGTTATTGAACAAAATCACTAGAGATTGCATTTTGGACATTATCCAAATATTTCAATTTTCTGCCCCTTAGAAAATGTTATAGCAGTTGAAATAAATAGAAATTGGATGGCGCAATATCAGATGAGTAGGGTAAGTGAAACAATACCTTCTACTTAAATTCTTTTTTTTTTTTTTTTTCAGTGTTCGTCTTGTGCAATGCAGTATTGCATTTTCGTTTTGCAAAATATCGCCTTTTCTGTAGACAACTGCTGTGCACATTTCAGTGAACGATTGTGTTGGAACAAAAAACTGTAAAAAGACTATTTGCTGATATTAAAAACTTATTATATGCTTCTATTTATTTTCCTGCACTAAATCAGAAGACTAATGTTCCAACATTAAGAACTTATCGTCTACCCAATGAAAAGAGGCAGATTCCTTTACAAAATATTTTTAATTTCTTAACAATAACAATCATTTTATTTAAATTTAATTTTATGATTCAAGTAGAGATAATTACTTCCAAGCAGCTAAGGAAATATTCCAAATGGTCTTACCTTTTTTCAAGTATGCTGGCTTCCATTTGAATTGAGAAACTCACTGCATAAGAAAACAGAAAAATTTGACTAATACTCATTTGTCCTTTTATAATTAGTGCTAGAGGCCTATTTCAGTCAGTACAGTTGTCGAATTTTTATAGGTCACTCTTAATTAGTGCTAGAGGCCTATTTCAGTCGGTTTATTGAATGGGGATTTATTAAATGAAGTCCCCCCAAGGCCCAACTTTGACATGAGTCCCCCCCCCCCAAGGTACCCCTATTTCAGTCAGTACAGCGTTGTCGAATTTTTATAATACACTCTTAATAGTGCTAAGGGCCTATTTCAGTCGGTTTATTGAATGAAGTCCCCCCAAGGCCCAACTTTGACATGAGTCTCCCCCAAGGTACCCCTATTTCAGTCGGTACAGCGTTGTCGAATTTTTATAATACACTCTTAATAGTGCTAAGGGCCTATTTCAGTCGGTTTATTGAATGGGGATTTATTGAATGAAGTCCCCCCCCAGGCCCAACTTTGACATGAGTCCCCCCCCCCCAAGGTACCCCTATTTCAGTCGGTACAGTGTTGTCGAATTTTTATAATACACTCTTAATAGTGCTAAGGGCCTATTTCAGTCGGTTTATTGAATGGGGGTTTATTGAATGAAGTCCCCCCAAGGCACAACTTTGACATGAGTCCCCCCCAGGCCCAACTTTGACATGAGTCCCCCCAAGGTACAACTTTGACATGAGTCCCCCCAAGGCCCAACTTTGACATGAGTCCCCCCCAAGGTACAACTTTGACATGAGTCCCCCCCAAGGTACAACTTTGACATGAGTCCCCCCCCAAGGCACACCTTTGACATGAGTCCCCGCCAAGGCACACCTCCCCCTCATTGGGAAAAAGAGAAAAAACGTTGTTTTGCGGCTATAAGACAGTTTGGACTTCCAACGTTATTTGTTACAATATCTGCAGCTGAAACACATTGGTTTGATTTAATGAAAACTTTATCATGGAATTTAGATCGTCACGAATTAACTAAAGAAGAATTTGTCGATATTAACAAGTTTAGCAGTAGGCCTCTGGCACTAAATTAAAATCTGTCAATGTCAGATTTTCATGTTTTAAATAATGAAATAATGTCGTGTCTGTATATATATATATATATATTTTTTTTTTTTTTTCCTACAGCACAACATATAAATTATATTAAAGTTTATAATACACCATATACAAATATAAATTCCCAGTAGCGGGATATAGTTTTGTCCTTGTATCTCTGAAAATATATGATTGGAAAGTCACCACCTCAAAACTCAAAACAACAACTCAACTGAAAAAACATTCTTTTCTTACATAAACAAAAACAATTCACTCTTATGGACTACAAACACCCTCTATTGGGCAAAATGGTTTCCAAAATGTTAACTAACACAATCTAAACATAACAATTCAAAGTATAAATGATTAGAAAAAACACATAAGATATTAACTAAATCAATTAAATATTAAGCTATAATATAAAATAAAATAATAGTAAAAAGTGTCTCAAATAAATAATCAAATTAGCAATCTAAAATGAATTTCAAATGTAAAAAGTAGCTTAAATTGTCTGGTGCTGCCATATATCATTAATTTTTGGAAACAACTTCTCATTTCTTAACAGATTGATCTACTAGATTCAATTGTTCACAGTAAAGATCTGCATTCTGCATTCACAGTGTCTAGTTTTCAGCACTTCAAAATAAATAACCCCATGAACACTCCACCAAACACACGAAAGTGCCTGTTTATGCTGTAAACCTGGCTTAACTGTACTTTATGGCAATCATTTAAAGGGAGCTATTGCCTCTTGCATTTTGAATTATTGTAAAGGATCCATTTATATCTCTAGTAATCAAGTGATCAAAAAATGCATCTGTATTGTGCCACTGAAGCAATAATTTCATGTGCTCAATCGATTAGCTTTGTTTTCTTTGGGCAGATAATGCGAGTTACTCAAACACCTGCTCCTCTTACTTTATCCATCTGCTACAAATATTTTTGGATGGTAGATCAAGATTGGTTAAGAGTGTTTGATAGTTTCTCTATTACACTGCTAGGCATGAAAATTGCCCCCAGCGCCATTTTGGCAAATTCTTATGTAAAATGAACTTCTGAATCTGAATATGACATCCATTTTGCCCTATCACCCACAATTTTTTAGGGACAACCCCTTATTTTTGTCACTTTTCGGTAATTTTATGTCTATAAATTTGATTTTTAGGGGGATGAGGATTATTTTAACTGTTAAATATCTTCTGAAGGGCTACAGAGTTGAAAAACTCTAAAACATCAACATTTGTGGCAAGTGGAAAATTTAGGGGGGGATTTGCCACTCAAATTATGTATTACATTTCTTATATTTTTTAAATTTATTATTAATGTTATTTATTAAACATTTTTTTTTTTAAGTGTTAAATTAATTCTTTTTCACTCTCCAAATCAACTTCATGATCATAAAATTACTGAACAATGATAAAAATTGGGGGGGGGGGGGAAGTCCGAGAAACCGGTGGGTGACTGGACAAAATGGTAGTCATATTCAGATTCAGGAGGTCATTTTACATAAGAATCAGCAAGAATTGTATCAGGGGTCGAAAAAAAAATTTTTAAGCACAGTGTTATCTGACACAGGTTTGCTTCCACTTTCTACCTTTACATGTCTAAAGTTGTTTGTCTTCTTGCTCGATATGAGTCAGAAAGATGAGAATTACCAAGTTTGAACTTAAGAAAAACACCTTTTTACATTTATGAATGTTTAATGCGCCTGAATGTATGTCACAAAGGATTTTTCTAGCAACTGTTGCATCACTACCCTTCCGAAATTCAAAAAAATACAATGCCACATATGGCTACCATTTCATTATAAATTACAAAAAAATGATTTATGCTTTAATCATTTACAAATAAAAAGTCACACTAACCTTGAAGTGTCTTGGCACAAATTCAGGCACACGATAATCTGATAAATGACATTCAAAAATTGACATGCACAAAAGCTTTCTGGTCCCCCTAATATTTGCAATATAAATTTTCATTCAAATATAGTATTTTCTTTTACATGCTGTAGAAAGATTCCATTTTGTGTTATAATTTATTATAAATAATTTAGTGCAATATCAGTTTAACTTCTTTTGGTACATGCATCACTACCCTTCCAATTTATGTGTGAAATATAATTCATACGTTGGTTGAATTCTACCCTCTTTATCCTGCCTTAAAGTGATTTATGTATTTTTTTTATTTAAGCTCCCACACTCAGTCACCCCTGGCATTTTTCCAAGCTTTTATTTAACTTTGTTTTTTGTCTACAGGTTTAAATCTTGCAAACGAATTTGAATTTAATTTCTATCATTTGATTTAGCTGAAATTTTACATACATATATAACTCGTGATAATACATGCTCAAGCAGTAACGAACATAGGGAGTTTGGGGAGTACTTGTTACATGCTTTTATTTAACTTTTTTATTTATCAGTGTCAATAATGCAAAGGAATTTTAATTCTCTTCCTATCATCCAATTCAGTTGACACTGAGCATGCATATATGTATTATATATATGCATGACAATCAATGACAATAAATGCTCAAGCAGTTAGGGAAATGTACCTAGCAGTGCTGGCCAAATCCAGTTAAAAACTTTACTTTGAATTTTAATCCACTTTCTACCATCCAGTTGAACTTAAATTTTGGATGCATCATGCATGTATAATTCTGATGGCAATTGTCATAGCATAAAGCTTTAAATTGTTTACAGAGTAATTAAAGAATTGCAGCAGTGAAAGTCTATTTTATTTAGCCTAAAGTGTTAAGTGTCGTATAATGTCTTTTCGCAATTCAAGATAGACAAGTTGCTTAAAACAAACTATTTTTTTTTTTTTTTTTTTTTTTATTCATGAATTCGTCAACCGTGAATATTTATTTAAGTCAAATTGGAGTGTAAAGGTTGATATTTTTATTTATTACCAACTATGTGAAAAATACCAGAGCCGGGAGAAGTGCCTAGCTGGTTGTCAGCCAGGGTAGCTCAGTGGTAGAGCATCTGTGCGTTAAGCGGAGGTGTCCGGGTTCGATTCCCGGCTCTGGTATTTTTCACATAGTTGGTAATAAATAAAAATATCAACCTTTACGCTCCAATTTGATTTAAACAAACTATTTTTATTAAAAGCCATTAGTAAAAAATAAAAATAAAAATTAAAATTAACAAAGATTAGCTTCAACAATAATTAGTTTAGCAGCAAACAATTTAACAATGGCTAATTTTAAAACTTTAATATATTAATTAACATTAGTAAAAATTTAACAACTCTCATTAATAACAAAAGACAGGTCCCTGGCAATGAATTTAAATTTAAAAAAAAACTAATATCGGCTACCAGTACCGCTAACAATAAACTTTCAAAAACTTAACATTGATTAAATTTAAATTCTGAGAGAAAACCAATACAACCCAAGGTTAGTGAACATTGTTTATCTCAACACTAATTACCAAGAAGCCAATTATGAAAAGTGTTTATTTTTAAATGTATTTAACTGAAGACGTGCAAACAACTCCCTAGAGATTGACGATATGACTCCACAGGCTCCAAAAAAACTAGAAATTTCAAGGTAGAACATCTTCAAAACAATAAACAAAGTCCAGGAACAAATGTCAACAGCCAACAAAAAAAAAAAAACTGAACTATTCATATTTAACACTGCTAAAATATCTTTAACCTATTCATTTAACTTTCATTAAAAATTTTTAAAAATGCTTTCATATTTTAAAAGATAGTTTAACATTATAAAGCTATCAATAGCATTTATTTGAAAAATTCTCTGTTAGTTGTTTGATAAACTATGAAAAAGTTTAATCATAATAGAGTGACTGGCATATATGTATATTTTTCTACAAAATATATTTGTAGTTTTTTGAGAAAAATATACATGCATTAATTTTCTGCAACTAATGATTGCAAATTGAAGACAATCATGCTTAACTCAGTTAAAATGCTCATAAAATTTCTCCTTTTATCACATCTCACATGATAGCATATGCTAGGATATTAAGATTATTGGGAAGTTTTAAGAATTATTTTCAATTTATTTATCAGTTTATTTAACAGAATTTCAATGTCATTGGTTTTGAATATCTGTGCATAATTTTTAATTATAACCAGTAATTTATTTATTTATTTTTTTAATAGTAAAGCTACAACATTAAATAAAGTTTATGGACCTGCATGGCTAGTATATGGGCATTCCTTTGCTCTTGAAAATGAACATGACCAAGCTATGGCTGCATATTGTAGAGCTTCTCAATTGATGAAAGGGTATTAAAAAACTATTGTGTATTGTTATTTGGTGCTATTTGATATTAATTGTTATTGGTATCTTTTTTTTTTTTTTTTTTAAGTGTTAAATAAACTATTTCACATTAGTAAATTTAGAAGATTAGTTTTTGGTAATCAATAATAAATTACTAAGTATCCATATATATTTCTTTTTATAAAATCAATTTGCATTTATTAATTACATTATTATGTATACTTTATCTTTTTTTTTTCCAATGAGACTTTTTTTTTTTTTTTTTTAAGGACTGAGGACTATTAGTCTCAATCTGGGATTTTTGCGGTGTCATTTTTCGATAGTTGGACATTTATCGAAATCTAAAATTTATCGAAAATATAATTGAATACTTTGAAAGTGATGTTATAATTTGAAAAAAAAAAATAATAATAATAATATTCCTCCATCCTAAACTAAATTCTGCTTTTGCCAGAATTTCATCAAAATCATTTTTTTTTTTTTTTGGAAAGAAAAAGAAAAGAAAATTAATAATAATCAGCATCGAAACAAACACTATCGAAAAAGTTTTTTTTTTTTTTTTTAATAATTTTGAATTAGGAAATAAAAAGCGTGCATTCAAAATGAAATAAAAATAAGTAAAAAAAAATAATTTAATGATTTAATTTTTATATAAAACATGATTGTGTGCTATCTTAAAAAGTAGATGTAAAATTTAAAGTTTATGTGGTGTGTATGGCATCTATAAAAATTGGTGTAAGAAATAGAATAGAATAAAGAAATCAACGATGTTGGTTGCATTTTGTTATATAGTAAGTCTTGTCACAATTGCAACAATGTACTGAAAAAGTAAATAAAATAAATAAATAAAAATGAAAGACGATTAAAAAAGAAAGAAAGAAAGATTAAAATAAACATGTCATTTGTGTTACATAGATCTAAGCAGATCTTTTATAAAGGAAATTATAATTATTCAGGGTGTCTACTAGGTCATGAAAATCAATAATGGCTCATGAAAGTCATGAAATTCAGCAATAGGTCATGAAAGTTAAGAACAGGTCATGAAATTCGACTGTCGGCTAGAGTCACGTATTGGTTCAGGTAACCCAATTTCACTGGTCGGGTCGAGCAATTTTTTTCTCTTGCAGTTTGGGTTGAGTTGATTGAATTTTTTCCTCTACAAATCGGGTCAACTTGAGAATATCTTTCAAAATAATTTCTTTAACGGGCAAAAACATAATTCGGCAATGCATCCTTTGGTGCATTGTTGCTTTGCTTGTACCACTTGTGCCCACTTTGTTCGCCTGATGAATGGTTGTTTTTTTTTCAACCCGAAACAATTGTTGCAAGTTTATTACATTTTATGGTGGTTATTCAAAGTTTTGTACTTATTACTAAACTTGAAGAACATTTTGTACACTTGAAGTACACAACACACCTAAATGTTTAAAAATTATTGTTTATCCATTTTTCAGATTTTAAAACTTTTAACTTGGCACATTAGTAATTACATTTTAAATTATTTACCAGTTGTATAGCAATAAAAATTTACTTTGTAAGTTAAATTGCGAGATTTTTAGATGAATTATTAACTTTCATTTTAGGTTTTGAGTCGGGTGTGGCTCATTAAAATTCTCTGTTATGGGTGCATGTCGATTTTCAGGTTACTATTATTTAGTATCGTAAATATATAAATCTGATTATAAACCTAATATAGTCATTTGTATCTTTAAAAAACAAAACTATCTTCTATGAAAATCTACAGGCATTCCAACTTTTGTCGACCCCCCCCCCCCCCCCCAAAAAAAAAAAAATAATAATAATAATAATAATAATAATTGAATTTTTTTTATTTAACGTTTAAATTTTCTAAAATATATGTATGCTCAAAATATTTTGTTAATCAAAGCAGTATTAATGTATAACTGAATGAACTAATTTTTTCTAATTCAGAATGTATTCTGTTTTGAAGTATAGGAAAGACATCAAAATGCAAAGTTTGAGATGTATAGTTATATACTTTTTTTAGTTTAATAATTCTACTTTCTATTCTTAATAGTTTTGGTGGGGAAAAAAAAAAATGTTTATGGATTTGAAAAAAAATTTAATACATATATTCCTCTCCTTAATGCAATGAAAAAAATGGCAATTTTCAAATCCCCCAAAAAACTAATAGTTACAATATTATAACATTGTACAAATAGTGTATATATGTATGTAGTTATATATGTCTGTTTTAGATTGATTTCCATTACTATTTACTTAGATTGCTAATTTTAAAAAAAGTTTTCATTTTTTTTTTTTTTTTTTTTTTTTTTAACAGTTAATATTGTTGTTAAGCAATAATTTTAAAAATAAAGAAAGGTTGGATATGTCGATAAATAAGGTCATGAAAATTTTTTTGAGGTCATGAATTTTTTTTCTGTCGAGTCAGGAGACACCCTGTTATTTAAAAAAAGTACATAAGTATCATGTAAATCGATGATAAAAATTGAAATTGGCACGAGAAAGAAGTAATAAATTTGCGATATTTAGGTACTATTACTGTACCCCAATGACAAATAAACTAGTGACGATTTCAAGTATTTTGCACTGGAAATTATTTTTATAACTAATTAAAATTTAATTTTTTTTTTTTAATGATTTTTGAAACAAAACTACTGTATTTATTTAAAGAATAAATGTTTTGTTATTATTATTATTGAGTATTTAGTGGGGCTTATTTTTGTTTGCATATAATTCGTTAACAAAAAATTTTTTTATATGTTTATACCAACTTTTGATCCCACTTCTGTTTTTCACTAAAACTTAACAAACTCCTCTGTTCACTGGAAACCAACAATAACATACGAAAAGATATCTAGAAAGGAATCAATATGGCAAATTTGAAGAAAATCCGTAGAGACATTTATAAAGAAACACACTTGCAAGACCTAAAATTGACCTATTTATGCAGGAAGCGTATCAATTTTCCTGAATTTATCAACTAATACATACGAAAGGACATCTAATAGATTTATATAGCATCTTTTGAAGAAAATCGTTAGAGCTGTTTTTGAGATA
The DNA here is from genome assembly GCA_963930645.1 of Salticus scenicus. NCBI lineage: Eukaryota > Metazoa > Arthropoda > Arachnida > Araneae > Salticidae > Salticus > Salticus scenicus. The sequence goes on along the minus strand of OZ005652.1, from coordinate 132,504,137 downwards.
CAGACTTATGATCTCACTTCCAGTTTTCTAATTTTTGCCAAAAATTGGAAAAATCATCTGTACACTAGATCTGTCTGTATATAGTTTTGAGATATGATAGTCAGGTGATTCCCCACACACATACACTCATATATACACATGTACATACACACTGAGAAATTGCTAAAAACCACTTTTTTGGACTTGGACAATCTTAAAACGTGTAAATCAGGTAAGAACTCAATATAGAAACTTTTGACCAAATAAAATACTTCCGTTATTTACAGTAGTCAGGTAATAAAAATAATATAAGAAAGGAGTCAGCCATTTTCACAAAGAATTTAAAATCCCTGTCTTTTAAGAGATGATGCTTATTTGCTTATGTGTCTCAGTATCTTTCATATGTATGCATGCCCTATAGTAATTAATACAAAATGGTTTAATAATAATTCTTCTGTTCGCATCCAAATAAATTTTAAGAATATATAACTTTTTTTTTTTAGACATAACTATTTTATATCAGATATTTTATAATCTATGTCTGTAAACATGAAAAGCCACTGATTCACTCATTCATTCATTGATTCGTCTATCAACGCCAAGTCCAAAACACTGAATATAAAAGTTTGCTGTTTGGACGGTAGGTTCTTTTCATAATGTAGAGGCATGCCCACCAGCGGCCAAGTAATTATGTGCTCAAAACTGGTAGATGGGAAGTGCTAGGTTCAATCCCAGGTTGTGCTCATCAACCTAGCCATTCAGAGTTTTTTGTGTTTTTCTCCAAAACTTGTGTAAATACAGGCTAGAACCCTTTAGAAAGATTGCCACAGAGGGCACTCCACCGATACGCCTATGACCCAGCATAGTCAGTTTGGCCTTAAACCCTACAGCCAACCATAACGGCTCATTAAGAATGGATTTAACGAAATTTAACCCTTAAGGCATTGAAACGGATGTTGAAGATTTCTAACCTTTTCACCGTAACTCTGTGCTGATTTCCAATAAAAGCTTCAAATTTAGCAAAATATCTCCTCATAGGCCCTAATTATGATAAAAGATGAGGATCTGTTAAATTTCAGATTAACTGTTAAGGGGGTGTCTAACAGTCCTACTCATTCTTTGCACATCGAAAATTGTAGTGATTTCCTATAAGAACTTGAACTTTATCAAAATGACTCCTCTTGGGCCCTTATTAAGGTAAAAGATGAAGATCTTCCGAAATTTAAATCTTAAAGGGTGAAAGGAGATTATTTCTATGCATTTGACACATGTGGAAAATCACAGTGGTTTCCAATAGATTTTTTTTAATAGATTTGAGCAAACTTTGGTCTTCATCAGAACCCAGAGTAAATGATCTCTTTCTGAAAGGTCAAATTAATTGGCTTTGCTTTCAATTTGTCTTTTTGATTCTTTTTCCCTATACAAAGAATGCATAGATCTGCTAGTTTATAATAAATTAACAGTTGATGTTTCATTTTCTCACATTACATGAATACTTTTATGGTATTATTACATTTATCTAAAATTAAGATTAATTTAATAAAATAATAAAAATTATTTAGTTATAGGTTAAATCCAAAATATTTATTTAAATTAACTAATTTTAAAAGTGAAATTAATTCATTCAGCATAATATATTTGAAAACAAAGAAGTAAAATTTTAAATTATTCTTTTTTTCATCAAGAATTATTTATGAAGTGTAATTATATATGCTAAGGAGCTAGGAAAAAAATATATTAAATAAATTAATTTTTAATGTTCAGTATAATGAATATTTATTATTATCTAAATAATATATATATTTATATAATTTATAATGAGCATTAACTTTATTCAACATTATAGGTGCCATTTACCTTTGTTATATATTGGCTTAGAATATGGTTTATCAAATAACATCAAACTAGCTGAAAGGTTTTTCAACCAAGCACAGGCGATTGCTCCTGAAGATCCTTTTGTTTTACATGAATTAGGAATTGTAGCTTTTCAAAATCAAAAGTATTTATCATATTTTTAAACATGTTAAAAGTGTATAAAATATTGTTTGTTTTTTATCTAACTTATTTCCTATCTGTTTTAATTTATTGCTGTATTATTTCTGCCAAAACTAATAATATTGTTTTTGACACAATTGGTTTTTTAATGCTCACGGAATTTGAAATTAATAAGTTGGGGAAAATTGCAAATATTGCCAAAAGCTTGAAAAAATGATATGTACCTGGAAAAATGAACTTTGAGCATGCAAATGTACTATGTTATCTTTCCTTTTTTGTCTTGAGTTATCTTTTATGTTGCAAACCAAATTTTGCAATTTGGAATTTATTAAAAAAAAAAAAAAAGCTTGAAAAAGTCAGGGAATTTTATTTTTGAAATTGAGTGGGAACCCTGATTAATAAGTCAAAACATGATTTAGTTATTTTTAGCTATTATTTTTCTTTTCACACAATATTGCTCATGGATTTCCATTTATTTCATTCTGCGCAAATTGAAAATAATCTACATAAATATTTCTCTAACATGGACCAGTTATGATTAAATTTTGTCGAAACAACACAATACTGACATAATTAATAAAAGATGCAAAGATTAAAAAATAATAATAATATTTATACATGGGCAATTTTTAAACACGCGAACTCAGTTCACTGATTTAATCGGAAAAATAATCCGATGAAATCACTTTATAGAAAAATGTATTTTTAAAAGTTGCAACAGAACAAACAAAGCAGAACAAATTTTTCAGATTCATTGCATACAAAATTTAATCTAACACATATAATTTTAATTATTGATTTTTAAAAATGTTCTTTAAAGTATATTAAGTTTTTGGCTTCATTTAAAATAACACAAACCATTTCCTTCTGTTCTAAAAGTAATGTCAGAAAAATTCACAGACTGTGTGATTAAAAAAAAAAAAAAAAAAGACCTTTGTTTGTTTATTTTTGAATATACTACAGTGGAGCACCGTTTATACGTTTTTCAAGGGACCGTTCCTAAAAAACGTATAACTGAAAAAAACGTACAACTGAAAATTCGTTTTAACATTAATACACAATAAAGGGTCATATTAATAATAAAAGTCTAATCAATTTTCATGATTTTCTTTACATTTATTCGAATAGGATATATTTTTAATTAAATTTAAAATATTTTTAAAAGGTAGAATAAAAATTAAATGATAATTAAAAATACAGAAATTCAGAAAATTTTCTCAAGATTTCGATTTTAACCTTTAAAGATAAAGCCTTTCATTCTCTAAACGAAGATGACAGTTTTGCAAACGATTAAAAGAAGGGGGGGGGGGGAATCCTTGTTTCTCCAAATTATCTTCCATGTCGCCCAATGGAGGTGAGTAATAAATCTTCAAGTTTACAAAATGCCTATAAAGTTGTGGGTTTTTCCCTTTGATATCCCATCCCTGGAATCAATTAAAAGAGTAGTGTGAGGTCTTCAAGTGTTCACTGGCTACTTGTATACCAAACATTCAACCCAGTCGCCAACTGCTTACCTCTGAAAAACATCCCCCCTGCCCCAGGCTACCGATGCAGGTCGCAATTTGTTCTATAGCCGCACTTTGTTACCATACTTCTTAGAAAAAAAAAAAAAAAAAAAAAAAAAAAACATAAAGAGCATTCCTCTCTCTCTCTTTTATTTATTTATTTATTTATTTATCCTGGAATGAAACTCAAACTTGGGATTCTACAAGGAGAAAAAAAACGTACAAGTGAAATTAAGAATTTATTCGTGTCGTATAAACGAAATATTTTAACATTAGAATTCAATGGAATGATTTGGGACCGAAGTCGAAAAACGTATAAATGAGAAAAACGTATAAATGAGAAACGTATAAAAGGTGCTCCACTGTATTTCATTCACACATTTTTAGAATTTTAATATGCCTAGGAAACAAAATCCTGAAGCATTTAATGTTCTTAAACAATTTAGAAGGGTGAATGAAACACCAGAGCAATCAAATGCGCCTAAAAGATTATAGAATATTCAAGGTCATTCCAGACTACTGGGTATAGCTTGCGTGAAGTTGATTAGGACAGATAAATATTAAACAAAGCTGTACTATCTGGGGAAGAACGAATTCTGCGTCGTCAAACATGATTTTTTTTAAACCTTTCTTTGAATGATTTTTCAGTGTGGCCACTAGTCAGGGAATTTAAGTAAGTCTGAAGTCATGG
>OZ005652.1:132351741-132499767 GCA_963930645.1 Salticus scenicus | reverse complement strand
TTATTAAAGATTCACACTGCTTTTATAAACAAATCATAATTACATTGGATGGTCTCAATTAATGCTGGGTTCTGCTCCTATCTTCATCAATTTCTATCTCCATTGATGAGTTAATACACAGTAACCAACAGGTGAATGCACACATGGCGAAGCGTCGATCATTTTTGGTATATATATATATATATATATATATATATATATATATATATATATATATATATATATACAAAGAGATGGCAGTTGTTATACACAATGATTACTAGGCATTCTTTCAGGCAACATCTTTATTTCTTCATTATTGTGAAGGCAGGACAGAGCGGAAGGTGATGGAGTCAGATGGACGAATCGTCGATCCCCATACGGTACATAATACCGGGGCTCCGCGGCTTCCAGCCGCCGGACTCGTATAGGACGCTTTTAGTATCTGCGTAATTTTGGAGGAGCGAACAACATTAAGTTTATTAGCACTAGAAAATTGCGGTCTCCTCTAAATTTTGGCGAGTTCCATTTTTTAAACCCTTATTTTTTGGCGTAATCCGGCACATTTCCAACCTCCTCCCATTTTCTTTAATTAGCTTAACACACTTTCTCTTTGTTCCTTATTGGTTGTACTTTTGTTTTTCCCCAGACCATCTGGAACAGTAACACTCCAATTCGCCAAGTCATTAATACAATTATTTATTGCTTTATATTTGACATAAAAGCTTAATTTAGAATCATAAATCTTCTATTTCCTTTACTATTGCTAATTAAATTCTTTTATTGAATCTTTCCAATGCCAGATACTTTTTTATTGCTCATTAAACCTATTTATAGGATATTTCCAGATATCAAAACGCTTGAATGATTAATTTATTTATTCATTTTGAACTGATCGCGATTGTAATTTCGGCTAGCGATTTTTATCCTTTTAATTTGGATTTTTTTAATAATTTAAATTTATTTATTTTTATTCCTTTCATATATATATATATATATATATATTAACTACAGTTAAATGATGTCTCAGAAATGAATTATTTTAGGTATTTTTAATTTCTAATTTTAAATATTTTGATTTTGAAAAAAAGATTAACACATAGTTGGTATATTTCAGTTTGTAAAAAAGAAACACAGTCACAAGTGTTAAAATAATAATAATAATAATAATAAATAAATAAATAAATAAAATAAAATGGGTACACGATGGATAAAAAAAAAATCGATACTGTCCGTTTCGATACTGATTATTATTAATTTTCTTTTCTTTTCATTTTCTTTCAAAAAAAAAATAAAAATATATACAGACACGACATTATTTCATTATTTAAAACATGAAAATTACACATTGACAGATTATAATTTAGTGCCAGAGGCCTACTGCTAAACTTGTTAACATCGACAAATTCTTCTTTAGTTAATTCGTGACGATCTAAATTCCATGATAAAGTTTTCATTAAATCAAACCAATGTGTTTCAGCTGCAGATACTGTAACAAATAACGATGGTCCAAAACTGTCTTATAGCCGCAAAACAACCTTTTTTGCTCTTTTTCCCAATGAGGGGGAGGTGTGCCTTGGGGGGGACTCATGTCAAAGATGTGCCTTGGGGGGGGACTCATGTCAAAGTTGTACCTTGGGGGGACTCATGTCAAAGTTGGGCCTTGTGGGGGGACTCATGTCAAAGTTGGGCCTGGGGGGGACTAATGTGAAAGTTGTGCCTTGGGGGGGACTCATGTCAAAGTTGTACCTTGGGGGGTCTCATGTCAAAGGTATGCCTTGGGGGGGACTCATGTCAAAGTTGTACCTTGGGGGGGACTCATGTCAAAGTTGGGCCTTGGGGGGGACTCATGTCAAAGTTGGGCCTGGGGGGGACTCATGTCAAAGTTGGGCCTTGGGGGGGACTCATGTCAAAGTTGGGCCTGGGGGGGACTCATGTCAAAGTTGTACCTTGGGGGGACTTCATTCAATAAATCCCCATTCAATAAACCGACTGAAATAGGCACTTAGCACTATTAAGAGTGTATTATAAAAATTCGACAACGCTGTACCGACTGAAATAGGGTTACCTTGGGGGGGGGGACTCATGTCAAATTTGGGCCTGGGGGGGACTCATGTCAAAGTTGTGCCTTGGGGGACTTCATTCAATAAATCCCCATTCAATAAACCGACTTAAATAGGCCCTTTGCACTATTAAGAGTGTATTATAAAAATTCGACAACGCTGTACCGACTGAAACAGGGGTACCTTGGGGGGGACTCATGTCAAAGTTGTACCTTGGGGGGGACTCATTTCAAAGTTGGGCTTTGGGGGGGGACTCATGTCAAAGTTGGGCTTGGGGGGGACTCATGTCAAAGTTGTGCTTTGGGGGGGACTCATGTCAAAGTTGTACCTTGGGGGGGACTCATGTCAAAGGGGTGCCTTGGGGGGGACTCATGTCAAAGTTGTACCTTGGGGGGGACTCATGTCAAAGTTGTGCCTTGGGGGGGGACTCATGTTAAAGTTGGGCCTGGGGGGGACTCATGTCAAAGTTGTGCCTTGGGGGGGGACTCATGTCAAAGTTGGGCCTGGGGGAGACTCATGTCAAAGTTGTACCTTGGGGGGACTTCATTCAATAAATCACCATTCAATAAACCGACTGAAATAGGCCCTTAGCACTATTAAGAGTGTATTATAAAAATTCGACAACGCTGTACCGACTGAAATAGGGGTACCTTGGGGGGACTCATGTTAAAGTTGTGCCTTGGGGGGACTCATGTCAAAGTTGTACCTTGGGGGGGGACCCATATCAAAGTTGGACCTGGGGGGGGGACTCATGTCAAAGTTGTGCCTTGGGGGGACTTCATTCAATAAATCTCCATTCAATAAACCGACTGAAGTAGGCCCTTAGCACTACTAAGAGTGTATTATAAAAATTCGACAACGCTGTACCGACTGAAATAGGGGTACCTTGGGTGGGACTCATGTCAAAGTTGGGCCTGGGGGGGACTCATGTCAAAGTTGTGCCTTGGGGGGACTTCATTCAATAAATCCCCATTCAATAAACCGACTGAAATAGGCCCTTAGCACTAATTAAGAGTGACGTATAAAAATTCGACAACGCTGTACCGACTGAAATAGGGGTACCTTGGGGGGACTCATGTCAAAGTTGTGCATTGGGGGGACTTCATTCAATAAATCCCCATTCAATAAACCGACTGAAATAGGCCCTTAGCACTAATTAAGAGTGACGTATAAAAATTCGACAACGCTGCACCGAGTGAAATAGGGGTACCTTGGGGGGGACTCATGTCAAAGTTGGGCCTGGGGGGGACTCATGTCAAAGTTGTGCCTTGGGGGGACTTCATTCAATAAATCCCCATTCAATAAACCGACTGAAATAGGCCCTTAGCAGTAATTAAGAGTGTATTATAAAAATTCGAAAACTGTACCGACTGAAATAGGCCTCTAGCACAAAGTTGGGCCTGGGGGGCACTCATGTCAATGTTGTGCCTTGGGGGGACTTCATTCAATAAATCCCCATTCAATAAACCGACTGAAATAGGCCCTTAGCACTAATTAAGAGTGACGTATAAAAATTCGACAACGCTGTACCGACTGAAATAGGGGTACCTTGGGGGACTCATGTCAAAGTTGTGCCTGGGGGGGACTCATGTCAAAGTTGTGCCTTGGGGGGACTTCATTCAATAAATCCCCATTCAATAAACCGACTGAAATAGGCCCTTAGCACTAATTAAGAGTGTATTATAAAAATTCGACAACTGTACCGACTGAAATAGGCCTCTAGCACTAAAAAAAAAAAAAAAAAAAAAAAAAAAAACGATTTTCATGAAATTTTTCCAAAAGCAGATTTTAGTGTAGTACGGAGGACTATTAGTTTTTTTTTTTTTTTCGAATCGCAACGTCACTTTTAAACTATTCATTTATATTTTCGATACATTTTCGATTTCGATAAATGTCCATCTATCGTAAAACTGGTATCGTAAAAATCCGTAGATTGAGACTAATAGTCCACCGTCCCAATAATGAAACAATCTTTTTGAAACTTCTTATTCACACTTCTTAAAAATACAATTGACTAGTGCTTCAACGAAGGATTTAAAAATTTTAATATAAAATTTCAGCAGAGTTTTATGTAAAAAGAGTTCATTTTTTTTTTTTTTTTTTTTTTTTTTGGGGGGGGGGGGAGTTACTCCACGTATACCCTTGTAAAACCAGTTGTAATAAAAAAAAAAAAATAAGGAAAAATAGTTATTTCTCTTTACTAGTTAATTCTGTTTTGCAGAAGTATGAACGATTTAAATAATACCGGTGCATTGGATTTTGAGAAATCGCGTTCCCCGCTTTTTTGAAGGGTTTCCGGAAAGCAGGAACCACCTGCTGATATTAATCAATTTTTAAATGAAAAGTTTATAAAATACTATTTAAACATTGTTCTATTATTCACTATATACAAATATGTATTTAGACGTTATGTAATTTAGACGTTTTATCAAATATGTAGAAAGATTCTGCAGGAATCATCTTAAAACGTTGAGAGTATAAAGAACACATGATTACTCATATACTTCAGCAAAAGTTTTGTCCTGAAGAGGAAAAGAGCGTTACAGAGCCAGCGCCCACTGTGAAGGTCTTTCCTCAGATGATACTGGGGGACATTGTGTGTTGCTCAGGAACTGGAATAAAACCTTCAATGTAAGGTTCTTTAATTATTAAGTAGTTTAAAGGCTCTATATTTAATCTTAAAATATAATTAACATTATAAAAATAATTATTAAAAACTAATTATAAATAATTATTAAAACTTAAACAACTAATTAAGAAACGAAATTAATATTTAAAAAAGGATTTTACTTACCTACTGGAATTTATATATATATATCAGTGATGTATTCTTTGATATTTTACACTATAGGGCTGAGTGTTTTAATATTAAACTTGATTTAAAGTCTGGTCAAAAAATAAATAATTCTCTCTTGGTGATAAATTTTTCACATCTGGTTTTTAATGAACTTCATATTCACAATTTACTTAATGATCCATCCAATCCTTTTCCCATCAAAAACTTCATCATTCAAAAACTTTTAAATACAATATTACTTTAGGCAGAAAAATATTTAACTACAATAAATTTGCTAAATTTCTTACTTCTAATTATCAGCCTCCGTACTATTGTTCTGATTCCAAATATAAATCTTTTTTCAATACACCTCATGGTCATATTATTACTGGTGATATCAATATTGTGGAAAATCTTAATCTTAGATCTTTGATGAAGTATGGTACTAAATTTCGGATGCCCTCAAAATTCAAATTTATTGATATCATTACTCAATTTAATTTAGAGTTGGATCTCTTTATATACAAAATTGCTATTGATTATAATAAACCAGTGGAATTTTTTAATGAGTGGAAATTTAAGTTATTGGAGAAATTTAAACTTGATTTAGTTTATAATATGCACCATCTTTCTAATATCAAGTACTATAATTTCAAAGAAATTCCTTCAGCAATTCTAGACTTACAGTCTAAATTTATTATTACTTATGTTGACAAGGCGGCTAATAACTGTGCAATTATTTGCAAAAAGTATTATAAACAACTTCTTTTTGATTCTATGGATACTAGTAATATTTTTCTTAAGATTAATGACAGTATCGAAATTAAAAATAGGCATATATTTAATTATTATAAGTTGATAAAAACTAAATGTAATAACTACAATTATCCTTATTTAGTTGTAATTCCAAAATTTCATTAAGATCCCATTAAATTTCGTACTGTTACTGTTGCCTGCAATGCCTATACTTCTAATGCTAATATTATGTTATTAAATATCCTTAAAAAATTACATAGTTATATTGTTTCTAACAAGTGTAATTATTTTCTAAAAAATAGTTTTCAACTCAAAAATAAAATTAAAAATCTTACTGATATTACTGGTATAAAAACTTTTGATTTCAATGAACTTTTTAATAATATTGATATTAAAGATATGTTTGATATTATAAATAAACTTTTTGTAGAAAATTTGTAGTACTTAAATCTAAATGTTAGCATAACTCCTTCAGCCTTTAAAACTCTGACTAGGTTTATCCTCTTCCATAACTATATTTTATTCAATAATTATTTATATAAACAATGTTTAGGATTGCCACAAGGTGGAATTGCTTCTAGTATATTAGCTGATCTATACTTATATTATTACGAGCGTGACATTGAGTGTACTAACTTTAAATTACTACGATACATAGATGATATAATTATATTATATTTGGATAAACATCACACCAATAGAGACTTACCTGTCAAATATCCTGAAAATCTGTCTCTAAGTAGTACTGATTTGGATTCTAGTGTCATTAATTTCTTAGATTTAAAAAGTATTCTTAATGGTAATGGCCAATTAGAATTTGACTTATACGATAAAAAGAAAGATTTCCCCTTTAAGGTAAATTTTTTCACTAACTTTAAAACATGCTTACATAAATCTGTATTTGTCAATATTCTTCTTAATTTTAATCTACGGATCAAATATTTAGTGTCTGATAAACATCAAAAATTACAATTTCGATTCTTTAAAAATTTAGCATTAATTAATGGCTATCCCAAACACTTCATAAAAAAATTCTTTTAATTATTTATTTATTATTATTATTATTAATTTTTTTTTCTCCTCATAAATTTTATTCAAATTTAAATTTACGTCTAAATATTGGGATATTATTTTTTGGTTAGTAGGTATCTACTTTCACACTTTGTAGCAATTTACAATTGTAGATAGCTACAATATTCAATCAAATACATTGATTATTTGAATCCTTAAAAAAAAAAAAAAAAAAAAAACTTGGCTATTTAGTACAGACATTATATATATATTTTTTTTCTCTTCTTTAATAATCTATATTTTTTATTATTTATTTATTTTATTGTATTTTTCCATTATTTTCATCTCATTACTCCAGATGGCAGCACTATTCATGATTCAATATTAGGAATCATCATCTGATTATTTTAAGGACTTGAATCCTTACCTTACATGAATTCCACTGTGAATCCTAAAAATTACTCCATGGTCAATGCAATTTTGCACTAATTAACTGTGGGTTTAACTGATAACTGATTGTTACATTTTTACATGTGCAACGTTTATTGCTTCAATTTCATTTAGAAAGGTTAAAGTAATCTTTATTTTATTCTACAATTTTATGGGTTTTATTTTAATCTTACATTTAAATGGTTATGGTTTTTCATATCTAGGTAATGGTTTTATTATTATCGTCGTTTTATTATGATCTTCGTTTTTCTGTATTGACTATGTCTGTTTCTTTTTTGAGTTGTGTTCATTTCAAATATATTTTATTAAGTAATTTGAATTTTTGTATTTTCATTTTAATCTTCGTTTTATATTATTTTGGATTCTCATATTAGGTTATAGTTTTATTTTTATCTTCTTTAATGGATTTTCTATGGGTGTTTCGGGCCTGCGAACAAAGAAATTCTTAGCTTTTGCTTTCTTTGTTACAGAAAAACATCCGTATTTTAGCATATTTGCATTCTACCAGGCCCTTGAAAACGTTAGAATGCAAATAATGCCTTTTTTTTTTCTCATTCCAATTTCCAATATTTATTTCGATTTTTCTTTAATTATTCTTTGATTTGATATGGGTGGTCTTAGCTTGTGATCCTAGGAATTGTTTTAATACTGAAGTTGAGTCATCTTTAAATTTCATTTTAAAAAAAAATGCACTGATTATATTAATGTATTTCTATATATAGGGGAGAGTTGCCCAAAACGGGATAGGCGGGCAAAACGGGATATTGAGCCTCGGATCTTGACTGGTGGTGCTACATCGCGGGAGAAAGGCTAAACTGGTTCCTAACCGCCATGACAGCATTCTCAGTTGATCTCTCAACGCTAGCCACGTGTTTCGCAAAGAAATATTTTTTCATAGTTTTCAAGTGAGATTTTTACTTACTTTGTATTTTTTTCGACTGCAGAACAATTATCCTTGTGCTTCTCTGTCCATCGGAACAATTCCGGTAAGTACTGTGTTTTGTTCATAGCTCTTTTAACAACAATTTCATGTATTTAAATATTGCTAGTGAGTGACGGTTCAGGGGTCAGCCATTTCTGTTGTCAAAAGCATCACGGTCGGGCAAAACGGGACACTTTTGGGGTGCCCAAAACGGGATACAATTTTGATGTGTCCCGTTTTACCCGACCATTTCCATAAATGTTTTGGCAATGTGTTTAAGTTATTTTAATTGAAATAAGTAATTAATTAAAAAATGTATAATCAATTACAACAATTTATTTTAATTTTAAATAATTATATTTTCGAAATAAAATAATTTACTTTACTTTTGGGGTACAAATAATTGGCCTGAGTTATGTACAAAATTTAGTTATAGGTTAAAACTGTAAGTCAGAAAAATGTTTTAACCAGCAATTTAAGTTTTAAATTAAAAAAAAGTTGAGGTTTTTTTTTTTTTAAATCTTTTTAGGGGGGCGGCTTATACAAAGATAAACTAGAAAACCACACGTTGTGCGCACTATAATATTATAAAAACATAAGCTAATCACAGCTAAACTTTGACCATATTTTCTTTGGCAATTTTTAAAAAGCTGATAATTTATTTTGATTTCAGAATACAAGATGCCTCGCAATTATCAGCGAACTTCATCTAGAAATAGCTGGGACGAGCAGAGCATGGCAGAGGCTGTTCGAGAAGTTTTAGAAGGGAGGATGAGTTTTCTTAAAGCTGCCCATTCATTTAATGTCCCCAAATCTACACTGGAGAGAAAAGTTAAAAAAGCTCGCTTAAATGCTTTGACACCAGAAGTGGCTGCTGTAAAAAAGCTGGGCAGGTTTGATAACGTCTTACTGCAGATCAGGAAAAAAAGCTAGCTCAACATGTACTGATATTAGAAGAAAGGCTCTTTGGAATTACCCTGACCGACTTGAGAATCCTAGCTTTTGAGGTAGCTGAAATTAACAATATTCAGCACTGTTTTAACACCGTTAAAAAAATGGCGGGTAAGCACTGGTTGTACAATTTTCTTGGAAGAAATAAACCCCTTAGTCTGAGAAACCCTGAAGATACATCGATGGCTAGAGCAAAAGGTTTCAATTGCGTTGCTGTGAGAAAGTTTTATGACCAATTGGCCTCTCTCTATGAAAAGTATAAGTTTGCTCCCAATGACATTTACAATATTGATGAGACTGGGATTCTCACAGTTCCTAACAAACCTTCTAAAGTTCTTGCATTGCGAGGTAAAAAGCAAGTAGGAAGTTTGACATCAGGTGAGCGAGGAGTCTTTTCACAGTAGAAACCTGTGTAAGTGCTGCAGGGAATTATCTTCCTACCATGTTTGTCTTCCCCAGGCAAAGGGAAAACCCAAGGCTAATGGATGATACACCACCAGGCTCTTTCGCGGCATACAACAAGACAGGCTGGATAAACAAGGAATCATTCATTGTGTGGTTCAAGAAATTCGTTCAGATAGCAAATCCTTCCCATGAAAGACCTTTTCTGCTGTTGCTTGATGATCACTTCACTGCAGCCACACTAAAAGTATCGAACTAATAAATCTGGCAAGAGAAAAAAATGTTATCATGCTGACTTTCCCTCCCCACACTACTCATCGGCTTCAGCCATTAGATGTTACAGTTATGTCTCCATTGAGCACCTTCTACGAGCAAGAAGTTCGCAAGTGGATGTTCAACCATCCTGGCAGAGGGATTACTATCTACGAAGTAGGAAAGATGTTTAATGCAGCATTTCAACGAGCAGCTCTTGTCCAAACTGCTGTGAATGGATTCAGGAAAACAGGCATTTTTCCATATAACCCAGATGTCTTTCCTGAATATCTTTTCGCTCCTTCTCTTCCAACAGATCACCCGTTGCCGGATGCTCAGAACAGGACGTCCCAACAACCATTAAATCTGCAACAAAACGAGGCCAGATCCGAAGGATCTTCAAGTTCAATCATAGCATCTAAGAGTTTGCAGTCCTCACAACCACTAGACACAGTATTGAATGAATCACCTAGTAATGGGGGCACCGATAACACTAGCAAAAACGCAGGACTTATCCAACCGTCCACTTCAACAGGAAACAAAGGACTTGGGCTATACTATCGTCCTTCACTGCCATTTTCTATATCACCCAAAGAAATTCTACCTCCACCACGAGTGATTGGACCAAGACCTCAAAATAAACACGATAGGAGAAGAGGGAAAACAGCAATTATAACAGAACACTAGCAAAGGGGGCGACTCACCTTTCGGTTTAGAGTTTTGACCAAGGCCACCCCCTCACCAAAACCAGTATCTAACTCTCCAGTGAGCCCGCGGACAGGGGCACGGGCCCGGGAGAAGTCCGCGGGAAGGGAAGACCCACGAATCTCGCATTGAGCAACTAGCTGCTCTCCGGCGGGTGTGCTAGGCCGGGTGCCAGGAAAATCCACTTGAGCCTATTAAAGGAACAAGGCCTGGCGGTGAAGAGTAGGTGACAGATTACAAGTAGAGCAACCCTGGCGCCTCGTGCCACCAAGGCAACCCGCAACATAACACATCACCTATTACTTTACGAGCGACGTGTGGGTGATGCCTCCAATTGACTGCAGGAACATCCTTTACACCCGACATGCTTCTCGGCCACGCCGACCTCGTCAGTTCACCGGCATAGCCGGCTATCCAGGGTCACCACTTGGCGGTGAGGCCGACTGCCGCAACTAGCCCCGCTACCTGAGTGGCAGCGCGGGCCAGGGACCCCAGCAATTATAACAGGAAGCCCATATAAACTTGAGTTGGAAGAAGAAGAGATTGAAAAAAAAGAACGAGAAAGAACTCAAAAGCTGAAAAAAAGGGCTGCCAAAACAAGTCTCTTGAATGTTCCGAAGAGAAAACAAACGAGGCGTAAAAGAAAACCAAGTGGAGATGAAAAACAGGCAGATAAAGTTAAAAAATGTTACTCTGAACCTGAAAAAAAACCACAATCATCATTTGAAAAAATCGAAGAAATGGACCTAACATAAGAAAACCTAAAAAAAAATCATCAGTTAGCCAAGGTTGGACGTCGTCGTCTTCAGAAGATGCAGCTGGAAAAGATGAAGCATGTATTTTCTGCAACGCTCTGTATCTTGAATCGAAATTTGGAGAAGGTTGGATATAATGCTCGAGCTGCCAGAGATGGGCCCACGAAGCCTGTTCCAGAGCAGAAGAAGAAGACGGCACATTTTTATGTGATTTCTGTGTTATGTAATTTCACATGTTTCAAATTTACAATTGAAAAGTTTCTTCCTATAAAAACGTAGCCTATTTTTGTTCAAAAAACTAAATCAAAAGTAAAATCAGCAAAAACCTAATAACATAAAAATCCCTATCCCTTTTTACCCACCCTTGGTAGGGTAAAACGGGATCGTGTAAGACTTTGTGAAACCAGTATTTTTCACATAAATATTATTGAACAAATGTGAAAGAGGTATTTTAAGTAGTTGAAAAGGTGTATACTTTTAAATGACGTCTAGCTTTGGAATGTACCTTGTACACAATAAGAAATAAAGCGAAAAATAGATAAGCTATCCCGTTTTGGGGTACTTTCCCCTATATATATATGTCCTGACTTCGCAATAATGAAGAAATAAAGATGTTGCCTGAAAAAAGCCTAATAACCATTGTGTGTAACGACTGCCATCTCTTTCTTCTTCAGTAAATAATAAACATTACATATATATATATATATATATATATATATGTAAAAGCAATTATTTGTTATTATTATTATTATTATTATTATTATTATTATTTCTTTTAATATAATATAACATTATTAGTAAAAAACTCATTTCCAATAATATTATTAGCTCAAGGAGTGATGCTGAACTGCTGGATAAAAAATTGACCCAACAGCATGCAAAGTTTACTTGCATGCGTACATCATGACAACAAAAGTCATATATAAATTCTTTCGTTGGAGATCTTTATAAATAATGTTTTAATGAGACACGTGTGATAGGAATTTTTGATTCATATGGATTTTAAAGTTAATAAAATTGTTTTTAAAAAATATTATATGAGATTCTAAATATTCGACAAATAATAATAATAATAATAATAATAAAGTTAAAAAAAAAAAAAAATTCAAAAACTTCTCTGAAAGAGTTTGAAAATTTTAAGAAAAATGAAACAATATCAAGAGCAATTAAGCTGAAAATTTATGCGATTGAATATTAATTTAAAATATACATATATATGTGTTTGTCCTCAATGATTTCCTATTCTGATTTAAACTCAAATAAATCAACAATTATTTTTTAATCATATTTACAGCTTTTCTGCAGGTTCTCATTAAACAGAACCGATCGGATGAATTTTACTAATTTTTAAATGACATTTTTATGAATATTCTTTAAATATTGCTCATTTCCATCCTCAAAAGTTTGAATAGAAAATTGTAATTATTACATTTGTAAAATGGAAAGAATATATATATATATATATATATCTGGGAAACCTTTATACCTCTTAAAAATAACTGCCTAGCCTAAATGACTTTGTTAAGAAACTGTAAAATGTAGACTAATTTAATCAAATTTTATAATTTATATAATTTGGAATTTATATTGTTTGTTTAGAACATATTTCAAAATTTTCTATTTGTTTTCGCATTTTAACTTTTTTTGTGCTTGCTTTATTTTTCTTATAAATGAAACAATTTAAAATGATTGTTCTTTTTAAGAAATTTTTGTGTTTGTCATATTTAATAGAAATTACTATCTTTTTTCTTTTATATTTGTATGAAATTCTCCAACTGAAATGTAAATACGCTCCCTATAAATAAAAGGTCGTCTTAGTTTTTCGTTATATAAAAAATATATATATATATATCTCGCATTTCTATTATTATTGATTAAAGTCTAAATATATTTTTGTTTTAGTTCAAAAGGTATGAAAGTAAAATTAAAAAAATATTTTTTTTTTCTTTTCAGAAAAATAAATAAATAAACAGTAATAACTAAATAAGTCAGCTCTCAAATTCCAAATAGAATATCTCGATTTTACCATTATAGGTGAAGAAAAATCGTGAAGTAATTTCTCAGAATAAACGGTTTCCTATATATATATATTAAAAAAAAATATTGCATTCTGCACCACACGCTCTGTCTTCGCCGCCTGAAACATTATTCACTCCATTTCCCAAGATAACAGTTTAGATTTCTCATTTTGTATTTCTTTTGTAGAGAAAGTAAAAGGCGTATGTATGCACACAAGGATGAAGATGCAAAATATGTCTTTTTTTCATCCTGAAACTAAATTTTGGTGCGCATTAAAGGTTCTTAATTCTTTTAAATAATGTTCTACACTTTTAAAAAGCTTTTAAGTTTCGTTGTTTTAACAGAAATGTGTAAAAGTTTATCTTGTGGAACAAATAATACATTAAGACTTAAATTTAGCACTCGTGAAAATTTTATTTTGTTGAAAATTGCATTTATGTCAGGTTTTCTATGATTCTTTGAAGAAACAGTTTTTATGTTAGTTTTAGAATTTATTGAAATTTTATTGCTCCCATTTTACATAATGCAATATATATATATTTGTTTTTGTGCGCGTATGTACTAAAATTTCTTAAGAAGATATTTAATATATTATTCAATTGTATGTTTGAACGTAATTATTACAAATATGTATAAATCGATAAATTATTTTGATATTGATTTAAAGTACAGATTTATTTTAAGTACTTGTGATAAACGTTAAAATATACTCTTATTATTTTCATTGCAAATTTTTTACTTCTTTTTAAATTATTATTATTTAAGGACATTTTATTTTTAGTAACTTTTAATGTGAAAATTAATGCCATTTTTTTAATATTAAAGTGTTAATTTGAATTCTATAGAATAATTTAAAATAAAACTTCAATGATTTTTTTTTTAACATTTTTATAATTAAATGTATGAAAACGTTTTAAATAACTTAATCTTAATTATCTTGAGTAAATTTTAATCACCTGCAGACAATAAAAATAATCTGGTGTGTCACTCACACTACTTTTTCTTACCATGAAATTTAATACTATGAATACAGGTTGGAGATTAAGAGGTAAGATAACGAGTATTGTTATGTACACCTATGTTAAACAATTCAAATTAGGCTTAGGAAGAGTTTTATATGATAATTAGTTCTGTGTGAGGGGGGCTACCGCCCCCTCACATCCCCGTTTCATTAATGTACAAAAAGCAAGCGATGAATATTTAGCTTAAAACATACATTATTTACCATATCTCTATGAGGAATTTATTTCAACTCCCGAACAGCTTTCCTGGAAATGGTAAAATATTATTAGTAAAGCACATCCACTAACAACAAATAACTATTGTGTTGTGGCCACCACACGACATTCTTCTATATTTTCCAATGCAAATTCACTCAGTAAAAATAAAAAAAATTATTAAAATTATTATTTTAAAAAAATATCTTCCATGATAATGCACACGGTTTCCGTATTAGAGAAGTAGTCTAACACTAAATATCAAAAAAGAAAGTTGAATTTATTCTTAATATTACATTTTTTTTTTTTTTTTTTTTTTTGTTAAAAATGAAAAAAATTAATAACTTTATTTTAAATTATCGCAGATCGATTGTTCAACCCTTCGTTTTAAAGGTATTGGAGAGCTCTTCTGAAAGATACCCATCATGAAAATTTACTCCCCTCGAGGGTGGACTTACCCTCAGGGGGGAGGCGAGGCTCCTACATACACAATTTTTTTCCCCAGTTGACTGTCTCTATTACAAAAAATATATATTCGTTTAATTTGTTTTAGTGCAGTCTATATATGTTAAACTCTACTTACCTGTAATTTTCCCCATAGACGTAATGTATTTTAATACGTTTGATTGTCCCTGTACACGAACCATTTGCTTCATCTCAACGAAAAGCTTAGCGTAGCATTCCTATATGATACACATATAGAATACCGAGTTTGGAATTTCTGCTCCTTTTTGTTCTTGAGATATGCTGATAGCAGACAGACACACAGACCATTCGATCTGGAAACATGGTTTCCGTATTCAGGGGACCTCAGAACATGTAAATATAACAAAAACTCAAGTTCTAAAATTTGACCCTAAAACAATACTTTCTCCACCCTATGGGTAAGAGAAAGTAGTATCAAAAATAGTATCAATGGTAGGCATTATAAAATAACCTTTGTAAAAATGAATTAATTAACCAAAATATTTCCAAATATTTTGAACGTGATTACAATATTGTTACAAAATTGTAAATAATTGTGTTTATTTTCGTATAAATTCTTTCAAAGAGGCTTAGTAAGTTGATAAAGTGCTAATTTTGTCCATTTCTAGTCATTTTAGCGTTGAAATAGCCTTATTTCCCCTTAAAAACGCATTAAAAAGCCCAATAAGGCAGGTAATGGATTTGGCGCCAAATTTGGCGACTTTTTCCCACCTTGGCGATTTTTTTGGCGACCTTGGCGAGAAAATCCTTATAAGGGATATACCAAATATGGAAGCTGTAAGTTGATTGGTTGACCACTTTCTAGAGTTTTCTCGAAAAATCTGGGTTCCATGGAACAGTATATAAGGGTGCTTTCTCACCAAGGCAAGTCAGTTCAGTTCTGTCTGTGATCAGAGTCGGTCAGCTTGCATTGAGCCTCTTCGAAAGAGACTTGCTTTAAGTGTTATTGCTATACAGTTTGTACTGTGGACAGCTGTTGTTTAAGCTGTGTTTACTGGTCGAATTGAAGCTGATACTTGGTTTATAGACCTGTATTTTTCTGGAACTTTCTGTGAATAAATTACTGAATTTTTGTACGTTTAGCCTTTCATTCTCGGACAACTCGCGAACCCCCAAGTACGCAACATTTCTGGTGTCAGGAGCGGGATTGTCTGTGAATGGTGATAACGAGAGCTATGGAGCAAGAAATGAAAAAATTTCTAGAAGGACTTACTGCTCAGATGAATGAGTTAAGATCTGGATTGATAGAGAAAATGGAAACAGGACAGGAAAAGATGGAAGCATCGCAAAGAGAGATGAATGAAAGTATGGAAGCATCGCAGAGAGGAGATGAAAGAAAGCCTGAGTCAAGAGATGAAAGAAATGAAGGTAGCTCAGGAGAAAATGGAAACATCGCAAAGAGAACTGAAAGACGGTTTGACTGAAGAAATGAAGGAAATGAAAGCAGTTCAGGAAAAGATGGAAGCCACTTTGACCGAAGAAATTAAATCTAATCAAGATGAGATGAAGAGAGAGCTTTCAACGGCGAAAGAATCAATAGAGGGTAAATTAACGGTGATGGAAAATATAATGGATGGAATAGAAAAGAAAGTTATGAAAGTAGAAAGAAATTTTGAAGAGAAATTTATGAAGATTGAAGAGAATTTTGAGGAGAAAGTTAAAGAAAATTTTTATCAGGAACTGAGAGGAAGGTTTTCAGAGATAGAAGATAAATTGAAGAGAATAGAAGAAGATCTGGAGAGAAAAGTGGAAGAAAAGTTAGAATCCATGCCCCAGGAAACTGAAAAGAAAGAGAGAAGAATCCAGAATCAGGAATTTATTAAGCTATCTACCTACGACGGCAGTTCCTCCTGGCATGTATATAAGACGCAGTTTTCTATCGTTGCAGAAGCTAACGGCTGGGACTCTACCTCCAAGTCAGTCCACTTAGCAGCAGCATTACGGGGGGATGCAGCCGAAATCCTGAGAAATGTTTCTAAAGAAGAAAGGAACGACTTCGAGGCCCTGACTAGAGCACTGGAGCTACGGTTCGGAGAGAAGTCTTCTAAGGACTATAGTCGCCTTCAGCTAAAATCTCGTTACCAGAAAACGGGCGAAAGTTTGCAAGAGCTGGCAGCGGACATTCAGAGACTGTCACGCCTAGCATTCTCAGACTGTCATGCTGACACTCGAAACGACTTAGCTCTTCAGTACTTTATCGATGCTGTTCGTGATCCAGAAATTCAAAAGGCGCTGAGACTCTCCAACATCAGAGACGTAGAATCAGCTTTAGGCTATGCACTTAGGATAGAGGCAGCCCAACAAGCCTCCCGTAAAGACCGCCATGCCATAAGAGCAGTCTCATTAAATGATACGCCTGCTGGTGAATATGAAATGAAGAGAAGTATCGAAGAGATCTTAAAGATATTGCGCAGCCTGGAGAATAATAAGGAAATAAAGGACCGGAAGATAAAGTGCTGGGGCTGTGTAGGGGATGGTCACGTGAAGAGGAACTGCCCTGTACGACCAACTATAGGAAATCACCCGTCTTCACCATCACTACAGGGAAACTAAGAGGAGGCCATCTTGCGGGGCGGAGGTCGCCTGAAATTAAAGAGCCCCAATTTACAGTATTTCATGTTTCATCGATGAGTGGCGGTGATAATGAACTTCACGTCTATGGCCAAGTCAACAACACCACCTGCCGGATGATTCTGGACACGGGAGCCAACGTGACCATCATTAGAACGGATTTAGCTCAAGAACTAAAAGAGAAGATCATCTGGACGCCGCCCTGCGTTAAACTCCAGACTGTGACCGGAGACGAAATCAAAATATATGGAAAAATGAACTTCACTATCACTTTTGGGAATGCCAGTTACCATCATATGGCATATGTAGCTGATATAAGAGATCCTTTAATCATTGGAATTGATTTCCTGAGAAAATTTAACTTTCAACTGGACTTCAAGAATAATGAACTGCATTCGAGTTCGGAAGACATCGCTGTGTTCAACACTGAAAATCAAGACATTCAGACAATTTGCCAGATAACAGCCAAGTCTGAAATTTCCATCCTTCCACATACAGAGACTATAGTTTCAGGAACACCCCCTACCAAGCAATACTTCCGCTATGGACTGATTGAATACCCAAATACAGACAATAGCCCAAGAGGAGTTCTGGTAGCTTCATCTCTAGTTGATCTCTCAAAGAATACTACTCCATTGAGAGTCGCAAACATCAGCGATAAGGTCCGGACAGTGAAGAAGGATGAGATGTTAGCAACCTGCACTCCTGTTACATGCATCAACCGCCCCACGCAATCAACTGAATCCAAGAATTCTGAACAATTAATAACGGAATTGCTCAAGAATGCAGAGTTAGGAAAGGAACAGAGATGTGCTGCGGACAAGCTACTCCAAGAATTTAAAGACCTTTTTTCTCGAACACCTGAAGACGTCGGGAGAACGAACATCACACAGCACAGAATTGATACAGGAAATCATCCTCCAATCAAACAACATCCAAGAAGACTTCGATTTGCTAAACAGGAAGAGGTCACTGAACGTCTAAGTGAAATGCAGCACAATGATGTCATCGAACCATCAACGAGTCCTTGGGCCTCTCCCATAGTACTGGTGCGGAAAAAGGATGGCTCAACAAGATTTTGGTGGATTATCGTCGTTTGAATGACATCACGAAGAAAGACAGTTACCCTCTTCCCAGAATTGACGACACATTAGACACACTTGCTGGCAATAAATGGTTCTCGACGTTGGATCTGAAGAGCGGTTACTGGCAAGTAGAATTACATCCTGATGATCGTGAGAAGACTGCATTCACCACGGAACAAGGACTGTGGCAATTTAAAGTTATGCCATTCGGATTATGTAATGCACCTGCCACCTTCGAACGCCTGATGGAGACAGTGCTAAAAGGACTTTCCTATGAGGCTTGTCTGGTGTATTTGGATGATATTATCATTGTGGGGCGCACCTTTGAAGACCATCTACGAAACATCCGAAAGGTGCTAGAGAAACTCAGAATGGCAAACCTCAAATTGAATCCAGGCAAGTGTAACTTGTTTCGTCGTGAAGGGAGCTACCTCGGCCATATCATCTCTGCCTAAGGTGTGAGAACTGATCCTGAGAAGATCTCTGCAGTCGAGAACTGGAGTCACCCTGAAAATATACACCAACGACGAAGTTTCCTGGGGTTATGCACTTACTATAGGAAGTTTGTCAAGGGTTTCTCAAATATTGCCAGACCACTCCACAAGCTGACGGAAGCCAAACAGAAGTTCCTGTGGACAGATGAATGTGAAAATGCGTTCAAGCGACTTAAAGAGGCCTTAACATCATCGCCTGTCTTGACGTATACACAGCCCGACAGACAGTTCATACTTGATACAGATGCCAGCCATGAGAGTGTCGGTGCTGTTCTGTCGCAGGAAATTGATGGTCAAGAACGTGTCATTGCCTATTGGAGTAAATGCCTGTCTAAACCAGAGCGAAATTACTGTACCACCAGGAAAGAGCTACTCGCCATCGTAAAAGCCATAGAACATTTCCATCATTACCTCTATGGCAGAAGATTCCTGCTCCGGACAGACCATGCATCTTTAACGTGGTTGCTCCAGTTCAAGAACCCGGAAGGACAGATTGCCAGGTGGATACAACGCCTCCAGGAATATGACTTTGAGATACGTCATCGTAAAGGGACTCTACATGGTAATGCAGATGCCTTGTCACGGAAGCCCTGCTCGGAAAGCTGCAAGTACTGCTCTAGAGCCGAACAGAAATACCTGCCGATAAATCCGGTTGCCGGCCAAGTCACTGTCTCAACACCATCAGAACAAGATCCCGATCCATGGAGTGACGAAGAACTTAGACAAGCCCAGTTAGAAGATCCTGACATAAATCCAATATTACAGCTGAAGGAGACGACCAGCAACAGACCTACCTGGCACGACATTTCCAGATTTAGTCCCATTACAAAAAGTTATTGGGCACTTTGGGACTCTCTTCATATCAGAAACGGCGTATTATGCAGAAAGTTGGAATCTGATGATGGGAAAAGCTTCAGATGGCAAATTGTTTTACCAAGATCAAGAATTCCAGATGTTTCAGAACAACTGCATAGTAGCTCTACCGGAGGCCATTTTGGGGTAATGAAGACTCTGCAGAAAGTTCGGGAACGCTTCTACTGGTGCAAGGAAAAGGAGGATGTGGAGAAATGGTGTAAATCCTGTGATGCTTGTGCGGCACGTAAAGGCCCGCAGAAACGAAGTCGAGGAAGACTGCAACGGTATAACGTGGGAGCACCATTTGAACGGATTGCAATCGACATCTTGGGTCCTTTGCCACGGACCTCCAGTGGAAATAAATACATCCTCGTCGTGATGGACTATTTCACCAAGTGGCATGAGGCATATCCCATTCCCAATCAAGAGGCATGCACAGTCACAGAGGTCTTAGTGCAGCAATGGGTGTCAAGGTACGGCACGCTGCTACAACTCCATACCGACCAAGGTAGGAACTTTACCTCTGATGTTTTCAAAGGACTGTGTCAACTACTCGGCATAGACAAAACCCGGACAACACCCATACATCCCCAGTCGGACGGCATGGTCGAGAGGTTCAATCGTACCATCCTGAATAACCTCTATCTTCTAGTATCAAGGAACCAGCAAGATTGGGACTTGAAGTTGCCATTGTTCCTGCTGGCTTATCGAAGTGCTGTCCATGAAACCACCGGCCATACTCCAGCCCAGATGCTCTTTGGACGTGAACTTCGTCTCCCTTGTGATCTCCTGTTTGGATGTCCACCCGATGCGCCTTCATCGCCCGAGGAGTACATCCAAGATCTCCAGGCACGATTTGAGGACGTACACAACTTTGCTCGGGAACGGATTAACATGGCAACGGAGAAAATGAAGACAAGGTACGATCTAAAGGCTACACAACATGAGTTCCAGGAAGGAGAGAAGGTCTGGTTGTGGAATCCTGTTCGACGCAAAAATTTCTCTCTCAAGTTACAGTGCAACTGGGACGGACCATACACAGTCTTAAAAAGGCTGAATGATGTAGTGGTGCGGATCACTAAAACACTTTCATCAAAACCGAAGGTGGTGCACTATAATTGGCTAGCCAAGTACCACAAGTAACGGTAATATTAAAATTAAAAATGTAAATACTGGTAAAATTTGCGCATGCGTAATGTAAATATTTGTATATAAATACTTGTACATATTTGTGAATTTTGTAAATATTTCTCACTTGATTTTTGTTTCTATTTTGTCGTTATATGCAACTTAGTTTTTGTATTTGAGATTGTGTAAATTTGGTTAGTTTCGCCTCTTAACCAAGGGTTGCACTGCCCGGGACGTGCAGTCCTTGGGAGGGGGGCAGTGTTACAAAATTGTAAATAATTGTGTTTATTTTCGTATAAATTCTTTCAAAGAGGCTTAGTAAGTTGATAAAGTGCTAATTTTGTCCATTTCTAGTCATTTTAGCGTTGAAATAGCCTTATTTCCCCTTAAAAACGCATTAAAAAGCCCAATAAGGCAGGTAATGGATTTGGCGCCAAATTTGGCGACTTTTTCCCACCTTGGCGATTTTTTTGGCGACCTTCGCGAGAAAATCCTTATAAGGGATATACCAAATATGGAAGCTGTAAGTTGATTGGTTGACCACTTTCTAGAATTTTCTCGAAAAATCTGGGTTCCATGGAACAGTATATAAGGGTGCTTTCTCGCCAAGGCAAGTCAGTTCAGTTCTGTCTGTGATCAGAGTCGGTCAGCTTACATTGAGCTTCTTCGAAAGAGACTTGCTTTAAGTGTATTGCTATACCGTTTGTACTGTGGATTTCCTATTGACAGCTGTTGTTTAAGCTGTGTTTACTGGTCGAATTGAAGCTGATACTTAGTTTATAGACCTGTATTTTTCTGGAACTTTCTGTGAATAAATTACTGAATTTTTGTACGTTTAGCCTTTCATTCTCGGACAACTCACGAACCCCCAAGTACGCAACAATATGAATTATCTTATATAATCAACCGTAATTGCAATTTTTTTTTTTTTTTTTTTTTTTAAGAGCTTAATTGTTTGATTTCCCTTTTAACCGTTTGCCGACCCTAATGCTCAGTGCTCTAAACAGTGTTGCGAAATTTAGGGACTATTTTATTGAACTGTCACTAATAACACTGCTCGGCATGAAAATTGCCTTTAACCCCATTTCAACCTATTCTTATGTAAAAAGACCTCCTGAATACGAATAGGATGCCCATTCTGTCCTATCACACACCGTTTTTAGGAATTTCACCCTATTTCAATCATTTTTCGGTGATTTTATGGCTATAAATTTAATTTTTATGAGTGGGGAGGATTATTTTAACAGTCAAATATCTTCTCAGGGGCTACAGAGTTGGAAAATTCTAAAACATGGACATATGGAAAAAGGGAAAAATTTTTGGGGTATTGGCCCCTGAAATTATGCATTACATATCTTATATTTTTTTAATCTGTTATTAATGTTATTTTTTAAACTTTATATTTTTATTTTGTTTTTAGGTGTTAAATTAATTATTTTTCATTCTTCAAATCAAATTCATGGTCATAAAATTATCCAACAGGAAAAGAAATTGAGGGAAAGGGTGGTGGATCTAGAAAACGGTGGGTGACTGTGTAAAATGGGAGTCATATTCGGATTCAGGAGGTTATTTTACATAAGAATCAGCAAGAATGGTATCAGATCTCGAAAAAAAAATTCTTGCACAGCAGTGTAATTTTGAGAAGTGATATTTGATATACATAATGGACGAATAACTTTTGAAATGATTAGGCAATCGTTAAAATTTAGTGTAGATTGAATAAAAACTCTCTAAATTTGGCAACACTGAACAGAAGAGTGGAATTAAATAGAACCGGCATAGGGTTAATATTATATTTTACTTTATGTATTATGTTTGTTTCCAATAATTTCATTAATACTAAGTTAATATGTATTAATTGAAATATATATATTATGTTTCAATATCCTAATTTGCAATCAGCGTTATCATATATTTAATAATATCCTCACCAAATGCATCACAATCAACTACTGCCGTAAATATTAAATCTCCGTTATCCAATATGATGTTTTTTAATTCGACGTCTTTTGGGGGTTTCTGAATGGAATTGTTGGATACCCCATGCAGTTGGATACCCCCATCATCTCATTAGCGATTATCACTCATTTTCATACATGGAGACGTCGCTCTCAACTACGATAAAGAGGAATTTCATTCAGGCGTTCGTGCCTATTTTAAATCTTAGGCGGTACATTCCATGAAAATAGAATTACCAAGTTAATGTATTGCTACGATGTTTTTATTTAATACGGAGTATATATTGAAAAATAGCTGATCAGATAGTTTTTTGAATGCAAATAATTTAATTTTATTATTATTATTATTATTATTATTATTCTATAAAGTAAGTGACTTTCTAAATTGCCTGGTATAGAAAAATCATCGTTTCCCTAATAAGTGACATTATTAAATTATTTGCATATTTTAAAGACTTTTCGGCTTCGGAAATATATGAGTTTTATCTATACAAAGAAAAAGCTTTACAAAGAAAAAGTTGTAAATAACTGATAACATTATGAAAACAAAATGTAATAATATTCTCTATTAACATGCAATTTTAAAGTTACTCTATTTAAGATGTTCAAACATCATTTCAAAATTTACCACCGACAGACAAAAAACAATTAAAATTATAGTTTGAAAAATAGATATAAATTGCATATGCACCAATTCAAAATTGGTATATTTTTCGTGAGAATAATATGCGTAATTTTCGTGATCGTCCAAATGTTTAAAAAACTACAATATCGCTATGTGTTTTTAATCGTATACACATAATAAATATTTAATACTGAACATAGAAAACTAATTGATTCTATACAAGTACTGAATTTAAAATTCATTTTATATCATCCGTAGTTGAATGATTAATTTAAAGTGGCACATCTCAAAAAATTACATTTTGAGATAAAATGGTTTTACATTCTTTATTGCTATGAAAATGCTTTGAACATGCCTTAATGTGTATATATTCAATTATGAGATGTGCCACTTTTACTGTTAGAAAGAATGCATTACAGCCCACGAATAATACATGTATATATATATATATATATGAGAAAATATTAAAAAAGACTAATATAAATTAAAAAACTTTTACAAAACACCACAAAATGAAAAAAAAAATCTGGCAACAAAGAAAACGGGATCCTTCGTCAGGTGACAAGGATCGTGTAACAAAAGTACGTGAACAGATCAGTGAAAAGATCGTGGTACAAAGTAGGTACGAATGTAAGACTTCATTTGACAAGAACAAAGCCAACGCGGCGACACACAAAGCCTGTTTCAACGATGAACTAAAACAAATACACCCGAATAATAGTATAAATATCGGTGTGATAAGAATTACAAAAAGAAGAAAGAAAAAGAAATATAGTAAATCTAAAAAAAAAGGAGAAGAAAAAGAAAAATAGAAGAAAATAAAAGAAAATAGTTTTTTGCATTGTATGATGCTGAAAAAAGACTATAAAAAAGAATAATATAAATAAAAAAAAACTTTTACAAAACACCACAAAATAAAAAATAAAAAATCGCAACAAAGAAAACACGATCCTTCGTCAGGTGAACAATGTAGGCACGAGTGTAAGACTTCATTTGCCAAGAACAAAGCCAACGCGGCGACAATAATAGTTTAAATATCGGTGTGACCAGAATTACAAAATGAAAAGTGAAAAAGAAATATACTAAATCTAAAAAAAAGAAGAAGAAAAAGAAAAATAGAAGAAAATAAAAGAAAACAGTTTTTTGCATTCTATGATGCTGAATCAAAGTTTCTTACTTATTAATTATGATGCTCTCTGGTGCATACTTATAGACTGTTAAAATGTTCTGGTGCAGAAGACATTAATGATTATTAATGGTAGAAAGTATGGTATTTTATGGTAGAATGATAAACCGGGAAAATTCACTTTTGTAATAAAATTGAAATAAATGCTTTAGTTTTTCAATGAAATTATTCGTGATTTCGCGTATTCGAACTAACCCGTTCTGAATGAATAGTGTTATACTAAAATAATTTCAAAAATCCTACCTTGTTAATAAAACATTTATCAAAATATGAAACAATTATTGTGATGTTTTTAGCTAAGCAATGAAATCTTTGGAAAGTCCATATTTTAGAATAAACTTGATAAATGTAGATAGTTTTGTCTCCTGAATGATGCCATGATTAAGAATGTAAATTTATTCAACGTTTTTTCATAGTTAAAACAAGCTTCTCCATCCAATTAATTCGATAAACAGAAATATTTGCATTTCAAAACTGTCCATTTTCGTAAGTAAGCATATAAGTTTTTAATTTGTTGCATAAATAACGAAGCCAACGAACAGTAATGGAATTCTGAATAACATCAATTACAAAAGATAAAAACAAAAATTTTGTTCACAAAGTAAATTTTTTCGAAATTTTTAATGTTTTTCTACTTTTTTCTTTTCTCTTTCTCTCTCTCTCTCTCTTTCTTTTCATTTATTCTTTTTCTTTTTTCTTTTTCTTATTTATTTTTTATTTTTTATTTATTTATTTTTTTTTTTCAGATAATAGAAAATTTTAAAATTTTTTGTGTGTATGTAAAAACTGTATAATTCCTTTATGTTATTTCTAAATAAAATTTGTTCTAATAAATAATATAAAATTCATATTTACTTTTGAAAGTATTTTATAGAAATAATTTACAGTTTTTACTTTTTGTCTTGTTTTAAGCATTTTTGATTATTAAAAATGTAATTAACTATCTACGTATCTATAAAACGATTGACTGTAACAGAGATTTTAAAAATAATTGTAACAAATTTAATTCCTAATAATATATTTGTTAGTGCGATCCTTTCAAAATTTTTATAAATTAAAGCAACTTTTTGTTAGCTTCATTTTTTTTATAGTTAAGACAAAAAAAAAATTCTCAAGGTATACAAACTTTTTACCTAATTAATTGAATGAATATTTATAATCCTCATACTTTAATTTTTTTAGTAAATATATTATGAAAAACTCTCAAATTGCTTTATTATTAGTTTTTCTTTTATACTTTTTCTTTACTCTTCTTTAAATATGGACTAAAAAAAGAAACTTTTTATTACATAGACAATTTTTTTTTTTACTAACATTTTTTTTTAAACTTATTTTGAAGGGAATTCAAATAGGATATTTTGAAGATCAAATTAGACCACTCTTGAATAGCTTGATATGTTTCAAGGAGTGGTTTTAAATTTAGAAGACTTGATTTGTTTAATAAAAGTAGGTACTATATTTAAACCGCAGATTCAGATGGGCGACAAACCTTCTCACATCGAAATTTATATGAAATAAATATGGAGTGTTATTTACATACAGTACACCTTAATCGGTAACTTGTCTTTATTATATTTAAATGCAGGGTGAAAAAACCTTGCGTGAGTGCTACACAATATTATTATTTCTATATCACTTTAATAAACTAGTAATAAAAAAAAAATGCAGTATACGCATAAAAAATATCTTAGCTATTATTGCTTTAATAAATCGCTGCAATAGTATAATATTTTTTATTATGAATTATTTTTATAATTATTTTTGTTGACGCTATTTTTCTTAATTCCGGTTTTTCAATAAATCTTGAAGCATTTACCAAATTTCAGTATGTGTGAGAGAGGAGGGGGGGGGGGGGAGAATAGTGACACGCGCTTTTTGTCTTCAGAATACTATTTGTATTTTTTGGAATTTTGTGACAACTGTCTCATATACGTACAGTTTATATTAGTTAATCAATCTTAATACGTTCTTGATACATGCTCTTAAATGTCCGAACATTTATCTTAATCAACTTAATAGTTTACTGTGAGAGTAAACAAATATAATTTATATGAAATTGTTAGTTGTAGTACAAGTGAAAAAAATAAAATAAAATAAAATATATTTTTGTGAAATAATATTAAATTTACTTCATGTTATTTGTTGCTTTTTATAATGAAATCCTCGCCGTATAATACTATTGATTATATCTCCAATATGACAAACACCTAAAAAAACTTACGTCATTTTTGAAAATTATATTTTTTTCTTTCTAACGTTTTCTAGACTAGGAATTTTTTTTTTTTTTTTTTTTACGAAATTTAAGACTTTTTTTATTACGTTAGGTAAGTAAGTTTTTGAAACTTTTGCTATTTATCAAAGTGTCAAAATTAGCCTCAAAATGATCACAAAAAAGGCAAGAGAAAACGTAACCAAAATTTGAAGCATTTTCGAAGAAGATGTAAAATGGTCCAAGACTGACAAGAACTGAAATTTATAACTTTCATGAGAGATAAAATAAGTAAAATTTTTAATTTTTTTTCTTACAAAAATTCTGAAACATTTACTTATTTTACATTCATCTTACAACATATGAATTTTATGTATTGTGGTTTTAAAAAGAAATTAGAAACGTAAAAATAAAAAAATAAATGTATTTTAAAAAAATAAATTGAATTTTCTTATATTTTTCTAAATAATTGTTAAATATATATATTAAAATACTTCACGCTTAATGTAAACGAAATTACAGTTCTAGCAATTTGTTATTAATAGCTCTTAATATAACTGATTATTTTTGTGTCACCCTGTAAATCTAATGATAACCATGCTATATTCTATGCAAAGCATTATTTTGTGCATACAAATGACATATTTCAATTTCCTAAAACTTCGTGAAAAGTAAAGTTATTAAAATTTGATTTATAGAAATATCTCACAAAGAACGCAATGTTTTGGAGAAATTTTGAGTGTCCCTGTACATAAACTAGGGTGGTATGTAATCTATTTTATATTGGAAACATCCAATAGTGAACTTGTATAACACATTTCAATTTCATGAAGATATTGTACAGTAAAGGTATGAAAATATGGTTTATAGAAATACCTCTCATAGAACACGATTCTTTGAAATACTTTCGGATGTCCCTGTACACAAACCAGTTGAAGTATAAACTCCATTTGCAATAGGGAACATCCGATAGTGAACCTGAATAACATATATCTGTTTCAAAAAATTTCGTAAATATTTACGGGAGTTAGCGCGCGGGCAGACAGACAGACGGACAGTTACACAAATTGATATCATATTCACACTTAAAAAAATTTTAGACAGTGTTAAGAACGCTTAATGTAAACGAAAGTAGAATTCTAGCAAATTTTTATTAATAGCTCTTAATATAACAGAATATTTTTGTGCCACCATGCAAATCTAATGCTAATCATGCTATATTCTATTCAAAGCATTCTTTTGTGCATATAAATAACATATTTAAATTTCGTAAAACTTCGTGGAAAATAAAGCTATTAAAATTTGATTTATAGAAATATCTCTCATAGAACGCAATGCTTTAGAATACATTTGAGTGTCCTTGTATATAAAACAGTGATGGTATTTAATCCATTTTATGCAGGGAACATCCAATAGAGAACTTGAATAACATATTTGAATTTCATCAAGTTATGTGTACAGTAAAGGTATGAAAATATGATTTATAGAAATACCTCTCATAGAACACATGCTTTGAAATAATCTCGGGTGTCCCTGTATACAAACCAGTAAATCTATAAACTTCATTTTCAATAGGGAACATCCGATAGTGAACTTGAATAACATATATCAGTTTCAAGAAATTCCACAAATATTTACGGGAGTAAGAGCGCGAACAGACAGACAGACAGACAAACCGAAGTCATTAACACTTTTCAACCTTATTGGTAAGTGTTAAAAATGTTAGAAAGTGTTAAAAACCCTTAATGTAAATAAAAGTACAATTTTAGTAAATATTTATTAATAGCTCTTTATATTAAAACTAGAATAAACGACTACGTCAGAAACGCCAAAGAAAAATATTGGAAATGCATACAGCTGTTTCGGCAGCTTTAAGCGTGCCGTCATCAGTGCAAAAAGGAAGCATCCTTTTTGCACTGATGACGGCACGCTTAAAGCTGCCGAAACAGCTGTATGCATTTCCAATATTTTTCTTTGGCGTTTCTGACGTAGTCGTTTATTCGAGTTTTAATATTCCAACGCCAAGTCTCCTGTTATTATTAGCTCTTTATATAGCTGAATATTTTATTGTCACCCTCTAAATCTAATGCTAATCATGCTACATTCTATGCAAAGCATTTTCTTTGTGCTTAAAAATACATATTTCAATTTCATAAATCTTCGTGCAAAGTAAAGTTATTACAATTTAGTTTATAGAAATATCTCTCATAAAACGCAATGATTTGGAATACTTTTGTGTGTTCCTGTACAAAACTCTGTGGTGGTATTCACTCCATTTTATACCGTAAACATCCAATAGTGAACTTGAATAACATATTTCAATTTCATTAAGATTTGTGTACAGTAAAGGTATGAAAATATGGTTTATAGAAATTCCACTCATAGAACACAATGCTTTGTACTTTTGTGTGTCCCTGTACACAAATGAGTGGTGGTATTTACTCCATTTTATACAGGAAGCATCCGAAAGGGAACTTGAATAACATATTTCAATTTCATTATGATTTGTATACAGTAAGGGTATAAAAATTTGGTTTATAGAAATGCCTCTCATAGAACACAGTGCTTTGAAATATTTTCGGGGGTCCCTGTACACAATCCAGTTGAGGTATAAACTCCATTTTCAACAGGGAACATATGATAGTGAACGTATAACATATTTCAATTTCATTAAGATTTTTTTACTGTAAGGGTATGAAAATATGGTTTATAGAAATGCCTCTCATAGAACACAATGCTTTGAAATAATTTCGGGGATCCTGTACTCAAACCAGTAGAGGTATAAACTCCATTTTCAACAGGGAACATCCGATAGTGAACTTGTATAACGTATTTCAATTTCATTAAGATTTTTGTACAGTAAGGGTATGAAAATTTGGTTTATATAAATGCCTCTCATAGAACACAATGCTTTGAAATATTTTCGGGGGCCCCTGTACACAATCCAATAGAGGTATAAACTCCATTTTCAACAGGGAACATATGATAGTGAACTTGTATAACATATTTGAATTTTATTAAGATTCGTGTACAGTAAGGGTATGAAAATATGGTTTATAGAAATGCCTTTCATAGAACACAATGATTTGAAATATTTTCGGGGTCCCTGTACACAAACCAGTAAAGGTATAAACTCCATTTTCAATAGGGAACTTGAATAACATATATCAGTTTCATGAAACCGGAAATATTTACGGGAGTTAGAGGGCAGACAGACAGACAGACAGATAGACAAACCGAAGTAATTAACACTTTTCAATCTTGTTGGAAAGTCTTAAAAATCACTCACCATTCGTTTACAAGGCTATCCAAAAGATCTAGAATGTAGTGACACAATGGTTGGAAATTGCTGGAAATGCATTTCAGGTTGTACTGCATGTTATTAATGTAGGACTATATTTAAGTGCACAATATGGTGTGTACATATTTTATAGATGACATACAGGTCTACCAATAATTCAATAAAATCATTCTTTTCTATTGGATGTAATTGATGCAAGTGTTTTACTGTATTTTATTATATCAATGAAAACTGCTCAGCCATGAGAATTAATTTCTATTACCCGTACGATAAGTAAAATATTTTCATGTTAAATTTTCTGTTTTTTTTTTTTTTTTTTTTTTTTTTTTTTTTTTGTATAATTACGCTTTTTGAGGTTCCCTGTTTACTAAAGTCAAGTTTTATAACAGTTTATCTTTGTGTATGCCTGTTATAAGCGTAACTTAAATAATTAACGTTCTTAAATTCTGTATAAATGTCTGCCTTAATCTGTACTCTGTCTTTATAATATTGAAATACAGTATGAGACAAATTATTTTAATTTATGAATGAGAACGAAAGTTTTCTTTCTTCATTTTTTTTTATAAATAAAAACAACATCATTAACTTAATCAAATGAAGGTATATGTAATTTATTTTTATAAAATACATTTATAAAATGGGTATGGTAGTAAATAATTTATATTCTTCTTACGAGAGCATAATACTCAATAAATATTCATGAAGATTAAAATTAAATTCATTTGAATTCGTTCAGTGTCTCTGCAGGTCGAGATTTTCGTACAATTCTAGTTAGAAATTTGGTATTTTTAATTCTATGAATAGAGTTAGGTATTCTGTAATATTTATTTCATACAGTTTTGTCCTTTCTTTAATATTTTATACTTTTTACACGTTACTGTATTTCTTCGGGAAAACTTATCGATACTGTATTTTTGAAATGAAGTATATACGTTTAAAATAATAATTTACTAACACATATATAAAGTTCCTAATTATAATTAAAGAGTTAAACTGGAAAAAAATAATATTTTTGTATTGATCTGACTTTCTTATCATAATTTTTTAAAGTAACCATTTATTTGCTATATACCTTGAAAATTTTACCCTTTTCAGTAGATCGCTACATGAAAAATTGCCTACTTTTTGCCTGTTTATATACACAGAAAAGTGTAAGAATTGGTATATGGTTTTTAAAAACTGATTAGTGAATACACACAGGATATGCACATTCTCTAAAAGTCACAAGTATATGAATAAAAATCAAATATAAATCACAACAAGCTTACAATTATCGTAAAAAAATTATTTCGAAAATTGTACTGTATAATTTTTAAACAATACGTTTGACTAAGTTAGCTATAAAAATGATTTCGTACTGTATGCAATAACAATTTATATTGACAGTTCAAATTTAAAAAGGAAATCGGAATATTAAGTTTTGATAAATATACTTTGTTTTGATAAATAATAAATTAGAATTCTAAATTTTCCTGTTGCAAAAATTCAGTTTGCTTCATTAGGATTTGAAATTCATAACACACGTGTGAAGTAAGCAGCAAAATTTACATAACAGTCACAAAATTTTACATTGAAGCAGTTTTTTCTTCTTGTTTATGGTATATACTTTTAAAATAAAAAATACAATGAGATTTGCAGTAAATTGCTCCAAAATTGTTTTTTAATGATAACGAATAAAACACAATCACCATATACTGTAAAATATTTACAAGAATTCTGAGGATGCGAGTCCTAGCATACTAGTGAGTACTCGCTATTCCCGCAGACTAGTGACAAGTTATGAAATCTTATAAAGGTTCCTTTAGGTTGAATGGTTTCGGCGTATAGTTGAAGGTAGTAGGTAGAAGTTGTAGAAGTTGCGAATTACAGGTGTTTCAGCTGTATGTCAGGTATTTTTGTAAAGAATATCAGAAAGGTAAGGTCGTGAAGTAATTTTCAGGCCAAGTTATTTATATATATATGCATTTATTGCCTCATTAAGTTTATGACAGGTGGAAACACGCATTTTTGAGGTTTGTCTTGGAAGTTAGATAAAGTCAAGAAAATATAGCTAGAGTTTCTTTTCCGTATGGTGAGTTTACCAGCTTTACCTGATATTAATAACACCAGATCCGACATACACATATTTTACAACAAGCGGCAGATAAATTGATTCCAATAGATTGGCAACTCCTTCCCTGCTCCTTATTTTCAAGCGGGCTTATTACTTCTTGTTTCCTCATTTACCGTTCCTACATTTCTAAAAGTCAAAATGAGAAATCTAGAGGATGCTGGGAAAATGCAACATTTACACAATTACTTCGGACTTCTTTTCCTTTTTGCTTACAAAGTTATTTATTCATCAACTTTTGAATTCACGTTGTTACACCTAATATTAGACCAATATCAGGAAATTTCGTCATTTTATTAGAAAAAGTTTTAAATATATATTTAAACGAATAATTCAAGACATTGCTCAAAATAAAATTAAACTGCTCTATTTACGATAGCACTATTTTCACTCGTGTCAAAAACATTGGAAAATGGTTTAGGCCAACTCTCTTGCCTTGTCAGATCTTTGGGAAATTTTATGATGGAATTTAGAAATTGTGTATCTTATTAATGTCAGGGCATATCTTACTTTTTTTATTTTATTTATTTATTTATTTATTTATTTTTTACGGGGCAGTGTTAAATGTAAAATCTGTAAAGCCAAATCATTACGAAATTTCATCAAACTAACATCAAAGCAAGTTACTTTTTTTTGCACTGTCAAATTTTTAAAATATTTAATTGTTTTTGGAAAGTGAATTTTCTGAAAATTCAGTATTTTTATTTATTTTACTTTATTAAGTTCTAACTTTGCAATTTATGCAATTTTGCATTTTATGACATTTGTCTCAAATTAATTGTTAAGGTTTAAAGTTTTTAGAACACACTTTTTATCTTGTAACATATTCCTATCTTCATTACCTTAATATTATTGTAAAATATTTTTAAATGCTGATAACTTAATAAAATAATTTTGTTTTTGTTTAAGTTTGAGTTTGAGTGAGCTAGTGGACAATCGAAGAGATGAGGTGTGAAATGAGGTGTGGTCCCTTCTTTTTTAGCATTTTAACGACATTTTTCTAAAACCAGTTATTAAGGCTTAAAGCCGAATTCAAGTTCTTTCGAACACACTTTATATCTTGTGATATATTTCTATTTTCATTACCTAACATAATTTATTAGGTTTATAGAAGTTATTAAATTAATAAATATTACCTTGTTTCGTTTAAGATTCAGCGACAGGACATTCTTCGATTTCCTATAATAACTAATTCAATACAACTACCTATACTACTAAAATCCATCAAGTAATAATTTTCTTTCATTACTTCATAATATTTGAGCACAGATGCGTTGTTTCACAATAACCAAAATCAAGTAAATAGAAGTCTTAAAGAGTACAATCAGTTTTTATTTAATTTTCAAAAAGTCACATTTTAAATGGTATAGGCAGGTTCGTATTTGAACATGAATATATTTGAGGTATATTTCAAAAATTGTTCGAGGATCTTGGAAGAGAGAGAGAGAGAGGAAGAACCAAAAAAGAATGCGACTTTACTGAACTCGAAAAAGAGCAAAATCTGGGGATTCCCGTTTTAATGACACGGAGACGTCCGCGAAGTAGGGAAGCCATCTGCCTCCGTTATCATTGTTTTACGCCAAATGCATGCCAATTTATATTCTTTGTTTCTAAGTATAAACTAATGTTAATTTTTGAATTATCAAAGACGGTTTATAAATGTATTAACCCAGTAGTTGGTCGGTTTTTGCCAAGCGCCAGACTGACGACATGATAGCCAGTGGAAAACTGAAATATCATTAATATTGCGCAATTTCAAATAAATTATTACATCCGCTATTGAAACACATTAATTCTTGTTTAGAAATGTTTGAGAACACTTTTTTTTTATAATTATACTTAAAGTAAGAATTTCCGTTACATTTTATTTCTTTATTTAATTTTTTTATCTTATTAAAAGAAGTACATTTCTATTTAAAAAAATATAAAAATCTTTATTGATTATTTTAGATTTTCAGTTATAAAACATATAAAATTTAGATCTCTGAATGATGACTGTTATCGTTTTATGTTAATATATAGTGTAGGTCGTATCTATTATTAAAATTGTGTAATTTCCGATGACATTTAAAAACAATTCTTTTTCAGATGCCTGAGAACAAATTATGTGAATAATACAATATCTAATTTAAAATTTAATTACTTTTTTTTTTCTTTTTTTTTTAATTGCGATAATGCATTAATTTATTATTCAATTTTTGTTTTATTTAAAAATTCAATTAAAATTTAACAATATATGTGAAAACCTTCACATATTTCTCCTGGCGACCCAGAAACAAAATAAAAATAATCTCTTTCACTCCCTAGTATGTCATATAAACGCAACGAAAAATCTCCTTTTTTTTTTTTAACAAACCTGCATAAGCAAAAAAAAAAAATATAAAAAATCTGGTGTGAAACAACCACACGACTTCCATTACCCACTATTACACATATTATATGCATTTTTGAGAGATAATGCGATCAGAAAACATAAAAGTGAACTAAAGAGAAAATCGTTAGAGCCGTTTTTGAGATACCAACTTTAAAAAAAAAAATCAATTATTGACCGGAAAACAATAATTACATACAAAAGGATATTTAAAAGTGAGTTAATGTGGCGAGTTTGAAAAAAATCCGTACAGCTGTTTTTAAAGGAACGCCCTTGGGAGACCTGAAATTGAGCTATTTATACAGGACGCCTATCAATTTTCCTGAACTAACCAACTATATCATTCGAAAGGACATCTAATAGAGTGTTTATATAGAAAATTTGAAGAAAATCGTTAGAGCCGTTTTTGAGATACGGACTTACGGTCCCACTTCCGGTTTCCGATGTTCCACTTCCGGTTAAAATCAATTATTGACAGGAAAACAATAATTACATACAAAAGCATATTTAAAAGTGAGTTAAAATGGCGAGTTTGAAAAAAATCCGTACAACCCCATGGCACAAATTTGACATGAGTCCCCCCCCAGGCCCAACTTTGACATGAGTCCCCCCCAAGGTACAACTTTGACATGAGTCCCCCGAAGGCCCAACTTTGACATGAGTCCCCCCCAGGCCCAACTTTGACATGAGTCCCCCCCAAGGCACACCTCCCCCTCATTGGGAAAAAGAGAAAAAACGTTGTTTTGCGGCTGTTTGGACTTCCAACGTTATTTGTTACAGTATCTGCAGCTGAAACACATTGGTTTGATTTAATGAAAACTTTATCATGGAATTTAGATCGTCACGAATTAACTAAAGAAGAATTTGTCGATATTAACAAGTTTATCAGTAAGCCTCTGGCACTAAATTAAAATCTGTCAATGTCAGATTTTCATGTTTTAAATAATGAAATAATGTCGTGTCTGTATAATTTTTTTTTTTTTTTTTTTTTTTTTTTTAACTCTATGAGCCATATTTTTATTTTATCAGTTTCATTAATAGATCCTGCTGGGTGATTTTTTAAATTTTGGTGTTGAAGTACACCGAACGTTTTTCGACAAGAAGTTTAATATAGCAACAGCCATTTTAATCTAAGTAGCGCATCAAATATATAAAAACATAAAAGATTTATTTTTATAGAAAATTTACAGAAAAAATGCAGTTTTAAACATAGGAAATTTATTTCAACAAGCACTATTTTAAACCTAAAAAATATTAAAAATATAAGCAGAATATGAAGGATTCTTATGTATAAACAAAAAAGAGTCTGATAAAATTGTTAGCAAAACAGTCTTCCCCTTTTCATACAAAAAAAAAAAAAAAAAAAAAAAAATCCATCGCTAATATGGCGAGAAAAACCGCCGATGGAGCGACATAATAAAGTTGTGTAACACGATAATGTTTACCAATTTATTTATTTTTTTTATATAATAATCACTATGCTAATTTATCATACAAACAAATGAGCCTCTGTGTGTTACTGCACTTGCACGCTGTCGAACAGAAATATTTGAATAATTCAAATTAATATTGAAATAAATAAATAAAAATAAAAATATGTTTAATGGGAAATAAATATAAAAATAAAAAGATCAATTGTCTAAAATACGGCAGAAATTGCGCTCATAACATATCGTTACAAGGGATTAAGTCTTATTGTTACAATGGATTAAAAGTCTAAAATGGTGACAAAAATTCAAAAGTCGCCAAAGAGAACTATATTAAGGCTGTACTATCAGGTTTACAAACCATGAATTATATATAAACACACAAAAAAAAATAATTGTCTCATGCGGCAGACGTAGCCGGTCACAGCATATTGTAATATTTGGCGTGAAATTGCTGTCATTTTATGGTTGATTGGATAAACAAAACAAACATAGGAAATAACGTAAAAGCAAATATTATGTGCATCACGTATAGTATTGTTCACGTGTAACTGGAATTCAAATATAAAAGGGAAACTCCAATTTTTTCGATACTATCTATCTATTTCGAAACTGTTATATAATAAGTACCTAAATGGAAGCTCATTGGTAAACCATTGTCGAAGGTAATAGGGACAAGCGCCCGAGTTGCAGTGGATGACCAAATCGCTGCCGAAGGCAGTAGGGTCCTGAAGCGAGCTTTTGAACAATTTCAGTAATTTTTTTTATTTTATTTTTATAAAGCTATATAGAAAAGAGTTTCCTTTAAATTTAGTGACCAGCGAAGCGGACAAAGCCTGCTAATAATATTCATATACGCGTATAGAACTGTAAAATTGTATGCTTTAAAACTATTTCACAGTAATTTCTAAATTGTAAAACAATATTCAAATCTTTTTTCAATACATCTCATGGTCATATTATTACTGGTGATATCAATATTGTGGAAAATCTTACTCTTAGATCTTTGATGAAGTATGGTACTAAATTTCGGATGCCCTCAAAATTCAAATTTATTGATATCATTACTCAATTTAATTTAGACTTGGATCTCTTTATATACAAAATTGCTATTGATTATAATAAACCAGTGGAATTTTTTAATGAGTGGAAATTTAAGTTATTGGAGAAATTTAAACTTGATTTAGTTTATAATATGCACCATCTTTCTAATATCAAGTACTATGATTTCAAAGAAATTCATTCAGCAATTTTAGACTTACAGTCTAAATTTATTATTACTTATGTTGACAAGGCGGCTAATAACTATGCAATTATTTGCAAAAAGTATTATAAACAACTTCTTTTTGATACTATGGATACTAGTAATATTTTTCTTAAGATTAATGACAGTATCGATATTAAAAATAGGCATATATTTAATTATTATAAGTTGATAAAAACTAAATGTAATAACTACAATTATCCTTATTTAGTTGTAATTCCAAAATTTCATAAAGATCCTATTAAATTTCGTACTGTTTCTGTTGCCTGCAATGCCTATACTTCTAATGCTAATATTATGTTATTGAATATCCTTAAAAAATTACATAGTTATATTGTTTCTAACAAGTGTAATTTTTTTCTAAAAAATAGTTTTCAACTCAAAAATAAAATTAAAAATCTTACTGATATTACTGGTATAAAAACTTTTGATTTCAATGATCTTTTTAATAATATTGATATTAAAGATATGTTTGATATTATAAATAAACTTTTTGTAGAAAATTTGCAGTATTTAAATCTAAATGTTAGCATAACTCCTTCAGCCTTTAAAACTCTGACTAGGTTTATCCTCTTCCATAACTATATTTTATTCAATAATTATTTATATAAACAACGTTTAGGATTGCCACAAGGTGGAATTGCTTCTAGCATATTAGCTGATCTATACTTATATTATTATGAGCGTGACATTGAGTGTACTAACTTTAAATTACTACGATACATAGATGATATAATTATATTATATTTGGATAAAAATCGCACCAAACTAGACTTACCTGTCAAATATCCTGAAAATCTGTCTCTAAGTAGTACTGATTTGGATTCTAGTGTCATTAATTTCTTAGATTTAAAAATTATTCTTAATAGTAATGGACAATTAGAATTTGACTTATACGATAAAAAGAAAGATTTCCCCTTTAAGGTAAATTTTTTCACTAACTTTAAAACATGCTTACATAAATCTGTATTTGTCAATATTCTTCTTAATTTTAATCTAAGGATCAAATATTTAGTGTCTGACAAACATCAAAAATTACAATTTCGATTCTTTAAAAATTTAGCATTAATTAATGGCTATCCCAAACACTTAATAAAAAAATTCTTTTAATTATTTATTTAATTATTATTATTATTTTTTTTTCTCCGCATACATTTTATTCAAATTTAAATTTACGTCTAAATATTAGGTATTATTTTTTGGTTTTCAATCAAATACATTGATTATTTGAATCCTAAATTTATTTGATTGTATTTTTCCATTATTTTCATCTAATTACTCCAGATGGCAGCACTATTCATGATTCAATATTAGGAATCATCATCTGATTATTTCAGGATTTGAATCCTTACCCTACATGAATTCCACTGTGAATCCTAAAAATTACTCTATGGTCCATGCTATTTTGAACTAATTAACTGTGATTCTAACTGCTAACTGATTGTTACATTTTTACATGTGCGACGTTTATTGCTTCAATTTCATTTTGAAAGGTTAAAGTAATCTTATTCTTCTACAATTTTATGGGTTTTTTATTTTAATCTTACATTTAAATGGTTATGGTTTTTCATATTTAGGTAAAGGTTTTATTATGATTATTGTTTTATTATGATCTTCTTCTTTCTTCTTTTTTCTGTT
The DNA here is from genome assembly GCA_963930645.1 of Salticus scenicus. Taxonomy (NCBI): domain Eukaryota; kingdom Metazoa; phylum Arthropoda; class Arachnida; order Araneae; family Salticidae; genus Salticus; species Salticus scenicus. The sequence continues at coordinate 132,460,801 of OZ005652.1, read as the reverse complement.
TTGACTATGTATATTTCTTTTTTGGGTTGTGTTCATATCAAATATTTTATTCAGTAAGTTGAATTTTTGTATCTTTGTATTTTTATTTTAATCTTAATTTTATATGGTTATGGTTTGTCATATTAGGTTATAGTTTATTTTTATCTTCTTCTTTAATGGATTGTCTATGGATGTTTCGGGCCTGCGAACAAAGAAATTCTTAGCTTTTGCTTTCTTTGTTACAGAAAAACATCCATATTTTAGCATATTTGCATTCTACCAGGCCCTTGACAACGTTAGAATGCAAATATTGCTTTTTTTTCTAATTCCAATTTACAATATTTATTTCGATTTTTCTTTAATTATTCTTTGATTTGATATGGGTAGTCTCAGCTTATGATCCGAGGAATTGTTTTGATACTGATGTTGAGTCATCTTTAAATTTCATAAAAACATTTTTGCACTGATTATATTAATGTATTTCAATATATATATATATATATATATATATATATATATATATATATATACCCTAAACCTCGCATGAAGCAGCAAGTATGACGACTTTGGCTTAGGGCCATTGTCCTAGCGGGATAGGGCGTGTATAAAAGACCTGCCCTGTTAGGGACAGGCCTCCATCCCCTAGCAAAGTTGAAGACTTCTGTAGGGACACCTCGAAAAACTGGGTACTTAGATATCTAAATTAAATTGTATTAAACAATTTTCAAAAGAATTGTGGGGGTTTCATCACAATGAAATACTACTCTCCCAGGTAAATTTTGAACGAGTTAGCATTAACATAGATGTTAAAATTGAAAAAGAAAAAAAATTATTTAATTAAAATTCTTACTACTATCAAAATTTAGTGTGATGAGATAAAGACTTCCAAAACAACTCATTAAACCCAATGAACCTTTTAAAAATAACATATCATTGTAATAATAATAGGGTAATTGCCAAATATTAAAATTTCGAGTTTTAACTTTAAGTCTCTAAATTATTGATAATTTATGTTTAATATGTAAACATTATTGTTATTACCTGTTGATGTTATGAAACATTGATATCTATCAAATTGTAAATATTATTAAACAAGATTTTTTTTTAATTGAATTATAATAAATTTTGTCAAATTTGATGTTAAGAAAACTGTAACAATATGAAATAGAAAATAAAAAATTATGTAATATTTCACAGTGTTGTGTCACCCATTGTTATAAAAAGACGAAGAAAAATACAGGATTGATATATTGGTCCAGCCAATTGCCTGCAGACAATGAATGACAGAACAATAAATAAACAAACATAAAAAAAAAAAAAAAGAAAAAGAAAAAAAAGAACCCATGCATCGAGTACTCTTTATATAATGCACAAGTTTTGTAAAACATTACATAATATGATTTTAAAATTAATTTTTGTTTCTTAAGGGCCCACTTCACTCACCACCGCCAGAAGCTGAACTAATGTTATTATATGGGAAATTTTCTTTACAAATAATTTATTAACTAATACATATTTTTAAATTCTGTTTTCACATTCTGAAAATTCCCAGCTGTTAAATTGACGGACTTTTTTAAAAAAATTATTTTTTTAATTTTTTATATTATATTTTGAAGCTGCAAAATAGGACTTTTCAATATGTGAAATTTTTTTCATTTTGCAATTTCAAAATAAAATATTAAAAATTAAAAAAATGCATTTTTAAAAAAGGTCCGCTAATTTTACAGTTGGGAATTTTCTGAATGTGAAAATAGAATTTAAAAATATGTATTAGTTAATTAACATTAATTCTGACAATGAGTTTTCTTGTTTAGAAATATTTGAGAACACTTTTTGTTTTATAATTATACTTAATGTCAGAATTTCCGTTATATATTATTTCTTTATTTAATGTTTTTATCGTATTAAATTAAGTACATTTCTATTTTTAAAAAATATAAACATTTTTATTTATGATTTTAGATTTTCAATTATAAAACATATAAAATTTAGATCTCTGAATGATGTCTGTTATCGTTTTATGTTAATATATAGCGTAGGTCGTATGTATCATTAAAATTGTGTAATTTCCGATGCCATTTAAAAGCAATTCTTTCTTCAAATGCCTGAGAACAAATTATGTGAATAATACAATATCTAATTTGAAATTTAATTATTTTTTCTTTTTTTTTTTTTTTTTTTTTTTTTTTATTGCGATAATTATTAATTTATTATTCAATTTTTGTTTTATTTAAAAATTCAATTAAAATTTAACAATATATGTGAACACCTTCACTCTACCTTTTACGTTTCAGCAATGAAACAGACTAATGAATGAACTTTCTGTAATTCTATGTACTATAGTAAGTACTATACAAAGTAAGTAAAGCTGCATTTACTTCTGGCAGCACCTATTAGCCATTTTTGGAACCATTTCTGCAAACTTGTGTATAACAAATTCTAGACTTGTCGGTCCATCATATCATTTGTTTCATCTTTCTGCTTTCCACTGCTTCGAAATTATGCCGTTTCAAAGTTGAGGAATCCTTTCTGTAACACACTGTATATGTACAAACATATTTTGTTCGGCAGAAGGAATTACCATAGATGTAAAGTACCATTTAAATCCTCTGTTACTCCGGTGTTAAAAAGTAATTAAATATATATATATACTCGTTGAATAAAAATTATATATTGCAAAGATCTCGTAACTTTTGTTTTGGTTCTAAATAATAACAGAATTATTTATTAATCAGTAGAAAAACTAATAACTTAATATAATTAAAAATAATAAAATAAGAGCGAGTGGAGCATCAAAAGCTGCATTGCTCTGAATAATATCGAAGTTATGTTGAGATGCTGAATCCATGCGTTAACGCATTTGTGCATTCCGCCTGATAAAGGGACGAGCCCTTTCGACCAACATCAATTGTTAAAAGTATTTTTATTACTCTTATTATTATTCTGATTATTCTTATTCTTTATTATTATTAATGTTTGCAAAATTTTTCCCGATTTATTGTATACAATTACTGATAAACCACGAAAGGAAGATCCCTGGCGTCATCTGCGCATGGGTGAAAAGGGTTGGTCCATTTATAAAATAGGAATGTCCGTAGTACCTAGGGTGTTTGTTTATGGGTATGAAAAAATTATAAACTCACTGATTGCATTTCTTTTCCTTCTTTGAACTGATTCTTGAATATATGGTTACATAAATGTTTTACGATTAATTAAAAGAAAGAAAAACTGATAATATTATAAAAGGATAATTTTAGATTTCAATATAAATATTACTCAATTAAAAATAAAAATAAAAGCTTTGTCAGTATTTTGAAACTTTTGAAGTGTGTAATAACACTAATTAAAAAATTAAATCAATTATTATTTACGAACTAGTATATAACCCCGTCAAAAATGACGGAATGTGAAATCAATTAAGGTAGTGAATCAATGAATGCTTTGCCAGCTTCTATGGTCACTATATTTAAAGGGGATTAATGTGTAAGTTGTACCTGACGGGACTAATGTGCAAGTTGTACCTGAAGGGACTAAAGTGAAAGTTGTACCTCACTGGACTAATGTGCAAGTTGCACCGAACGAACAAACTATTTAAAATGATACTACTTAAAATTGGATGTTGCTTTAAATATTTGACACTTACTTTCATTTTAATATTTATTATCAAAATTCTTGAAGAAATAATTAAAATTCTTCAAACAATAACTTCTCCTTCCAAAGCTTCTTTATCGCAAAACTTAATGGCATTATGTACAATACGCTTCGATTCACTACGGAGAGGTTTAATCCGAGAACTCGTACCAGATGTATGATGCATTTGTTCCAATATAAACAAACTGTTATACAGAAAGAAATAAAAGAAAACAAAGCAGGAGTATTAATGATTCTACTCATAACAGAAGAAAGAAGAATAATAGAATAATTTCCCCTCTCTCTTCCTTCTTCTTTTGCTGTGTCTCCCAGCGAGTGAGTGGATTCGTCCTGGCACTTTGCCAACCAGGGATCAATTGTTCGCGTCCGGACAGTACAGCAATCATTTTATCTTTTTTTTTTTTTTTTTTTTTTTGTATTATTTTAATGTATTATTTTTCATCAATTTTCTGACGATTACAACTAAGTAAAATGTGGTAGATTATTTTTATTTATTTATTTATTTATTTACAATTCGTAATGGTTTGTTATATGTGAATAAATAATAAAATTATTTAGTGAATAAAATTATTTATAAATCTCTTTCGAACTTTAAAAACAATTACAGACAATTGTATATTCCCAGAAATTTTTACTATAAACATTTGTTTATTTTAAGTTATTCTACATCCATAGATATTTATTCTTCATCCTAAATTGTTTTAATTATTTTAATGCATTTTGTAAATTAATTGGTATATTCTTAATTAATCTATCTTACGTACAGTAATAAAATATTTTATAAAATTATTTTTGTAATAATAGCGGTTTCATTTATTTATTTGTTTATCTCAATTTACCAAAACTAGCTATTTTCTTAGGTATTTAAACACTGAAATAAAAATTAAATATTAGGCTAATTTTTAACTTTTTTTTTTTTTTTTTTTATGCTCAGCCAATGTAGATCAACTGTTCATATATAATGCGAATCCTTGGAAAGTAATTCGACTCTTTATATTTTCAACGATAAAAAATATTCAGAAAAGTCAATTTCAATTTATTTTAAATAAATACTTAATAATTTTAAATGAAGAGGATATAATTTTTTGAGAAAATCACCATCAATCTTTAGAGAAAATGGACTTCCACTTATATTTAAAACGTAAATTTTAATATAATATTTGAAATTCAATATACATTTAAAATGAACAAATTATGAGAAATAAAATAAAATAGTAAACACATGGAATTCAATCTAAAATTTTTCTTAGTTGAATAAAAATATATATGTCTAGGCTTTCCCTCAGGGCAACATATAGCTTTTGATATGTAGGAAATTAAAATAAGAAACAATGTACACAAACAACCTTATCCAGCTACTAGATCATTCCAGCTACTTTCATTCGAATTTTCTCTCAAGTTTGATTAATGTTTGAATTTTCAAAATAATTTTATATCAAATGATAATTTGAATTATAAAATAGTCCTGAAATTTCCACAAATGGTTTAAAATATGTATAGTAAAAACATTTTTCTACTCTAGAAAATATTTTTAAGATTTTTTTTTTTTTTTTTTTAATACAAATCATTCATATAAATTAAACAAGGAATTTTCATTTTGTATACAAATATATAAGAATTAAAATTGGTAAAAGTGTTAAAGGAGAAGTGGTACATTTTGCTAGAAAGTGTTCGAAATGTAAAAGAATACATTACTTTTATTTGTTTTAAAGATTGTCTGACATTGCGAGAATCAGTTATTTATTTTATGACTCTAATTTTTGTATTTTCTTTTATTTATTTGTTTATTTACTTATTACCAAGGTTTTTTTTTTTTTTTTTTTTTTTTTTTTTACATTGCCTCGACTTTTCCCTCACTGATAAAGATACTAATATGTTGCAGCGGAATACATTTGATATCGGTCATCCTTTGCAGAAAAAAAAAAAAAATATCGCCAAATTATCTGGCAAACATATTTTAATTCCTTTCAAAAATCATAGTTATTTTAACAACTTATATTAAGATAGTAATGGATAATATGAAACAATATTTCGTACTATGCATATTACGAAAATATGCATCTGGCGTGTATATTTTCGTATTACGTGTTTGATCACCAAATACAATAAGCGCCAAGAACGACAGAGTTTTGAAATTTAAAATTAAAATGTTGTCAATTTGACAGCAAAATAACTCAATCTAACACATGCACATGATAACTAATTGCATATATATATACCCAAATATGGGGATTAAAATCGGGAAATAATTTTCCTCGATTTTTAATAATTTTTTACAAAAAATCCAATGGGCGATTAACATAGGAAATCAATTTCTTGCACCCACGGACGGTCAGTGACGTCACACTTCTCTTGCGTATAGGAACAATAATCGCATAAATTCTATTTTGGTCTAAAACGGCAACAAAAATTCAAAAGTCGCCATGGGCTTTAAGGCTGTACCATGATCAAGTTTACACATTAATTAATTTATTTATTTTTCTATATACCAACTACTATTAACTAAGCATGAAGTATATAAAATACTCTTACCAGACAAATGTCGTCATTTTTTCTTATTAAATTATTGAGCTTATTCCACGTGTGTAAATATTGTCCATTTATAAATATTATTTTTTATCCCCATGTATATCGTAATAGAGCATTTCCTCGTGATGTCTGGTGGTTGGGAAAAAAGCGCGCTCGACTTTCCCGCGGAATTTACTATATTGGTGTTCCTCCATCGCTATGCTTTTCCCAAGCCTTTTTGCCAACCACTCATAAAAATTGAGATGTTTGTTTACAAACAAGGAACTGCCCTATATATATAGATAAGTAGAAAGCATCACACGTTCAATATTTTTGGTTAATTACTCTTCTCATTTTTAACTTTTTATTTCACTTTTTCATTTAACGTGCGTTTTCTTACTTTTTTGAATTATAATTTACTTTTTATTTGTTAGTAGTTTTAATTCTTTTGATTTGTTATTATTTCATAGTAGTACTTTGTTTTTAATTCCCTTTTAAGGGTTTTATTATTATTATTATTATTTGATAGTTTTTCGAAATGCCCGGGAAATGCAAATCTAATCTTTCCAACCGAAATAATAAAGCTCGGGCTATGAAAGTAGCTAGAAGTCAAGAGACGAGTTGTATCACAGAGCTGGGTATTAATATTATAAAATGTACCATTATTACAGGAACTGCTAAAGGAGACAGCGTTTTGATTCCCCGCATACCTATTATTCCCAACAACTTGTCATTTCATTTCAAGAGATTGCAATTTCCATTGAAATTGGCTTTTACAATGACGATCAACAAATCCCAGGGGCAAACCTTAAAAGTGGCAGGCATTCATTTAGGAACTCCATGCTTCTCACACGGTCAATTATATGTTGGTTGTTCACGTGTTTTAAGTGCCCAGAACTTGCATGTGTTGACGGAAAATAATAAGTCATTTAATGTTGTATACAGATCATTATTAAAATAAAAATAAATTGTATATTTTTCCCGTAGATCTTTCAATGAGTTACAAATTTTTTTTTTAGTATACTTTATCAGACTCTATTTTGCACAGCACCACAATGATAAGGTTTCATTACATTACATATTATGATCAAACCGTCAGTTCCCACACATACACATCAAAATTTCTACGTGAACGAAGTCGCGGGTAACAGCTATTAAAATATAAAAATAATTTTTCAAGTTAAAGACTTTTGTATTCGCGTGATTCGCACTACAAATTATGAAAAGATTGAAATGAAGTGTTGCCATCTAATTTTCATACTTTAGTTAATTTTAAAAAATCTAATTATCGTATCGAAAAACTGTTTACACCCCAGGATTCAGAAAAATCACCTCTTTCATTTGGTACTGAATTTGTAACAATAAGTCTGATATTTCTAATTTATTTTTCATTTTATCCGTTTTTCCGTTGCCACTTAAATTTCACACTTTAGTTATTTTTTAAAAATCTAATTGTCGCATCGAAAAACTGTTTGAACCCCTGGATTCAGCAAAATCGCCCCTTTCATTCGGTATCAAATTTATAAATATAGGTCTGATATTTCTAATTTATTTTACCCTTTTTCCGTTTTCAAACCAGATTCGATATGGAACAGCTTTAGTATTGGATCCCTTTGGCAAAATTTGAAATTTGGAACCGAAGTAGCTCGGACGTTTCTCGCCAAGATCTTTAATTGCACAATTGAGATAGCCAATTCAGTTCATCGCAGAAATGGCTTAAAATATTTAAAGTCACCAAAGGGTTCCCATACTAAAGCTGTGCATTTTGTATTTATTTATTTATAATATTTTCTATTAAAGACTTCTGTGGTCACGAAATTTGGTGCGTAAATTGTTTGTTTGCATCCGGCACTTATTGTAACTGGATTTCACGAAATTCGAAATCCCCCCCCCCACACACACACACACCTTCTCGGAGTCGGAGGGCAATAAACGGTATAACTTTAGTATAACCCCACAGCTGAATTTGCCGATTTTTCTTTGGCGCCGTTTTGAAGGATAACGATGTCGTTCTGGACTGTTTGCGATATAATATGCAGCCTAATATGTTGTTTATTTTGGATTTTTGATCTTATGATTTAGATTATGATTTAGATTATGATTTTATCATTTATCATATATGATTTATGATTTAGCCATAAGCGCCAACAAAAAAAATCGCCAAATATCGTTGTGGGGTTATACTGAAGTTGATCCCAATAAACATGTGTAAAAACATGTTTTTCCGTTTGAATTCGCTTTGAATTATCTTAGAATGGCGAATTTTTGTGGGCAGATATTTATTAAGTGTACCCATTATGGACATTAGTGGGATTTTGCAAAACTTTGAACTCATCCGCTGAGGAAGGGGAAGTAAGAAGTGTGTTCCGAAGGCAGTGGGGACCAAGACTGGATATTGATTAAGTGTACGCATTATGTACATTAGTGTGATTTTGCAAAACTTCGAACTCACCGCTGAGGAAGGGGAAGTAAAAAGTGAGTAAGTTGTGCCGAAGATAGTGGAGACCCAGAGTCCTTAATTTGCGAGCGAGAAAACCTCTACCAATCACAGCGAGAACTTAGGTTATTAATAAAGATATGGTATTTTGAGACTTCATTTAAGTTTACTGTCCAGCGAAGCGGGCAAAGCCTGCTAGTAAATAAATATTTTAATTGATTAAATAGAATTTCACACAGAATTTTCAAATTAAAACTGATTCATTAAATAGCATTTCATTGTCTTTTAATAGAAGGATAATGTCCCCATATTAAAATAAACAATTTTTATATCGGGGTTTTTGAAAAATAAATTTAATACATAGTTCTTCCCCTAAAGTATTAAATCGTTTTCGCTATAATTTATTTATTTGGGAATGTTCTTTAAAAATCATTACCAAGATATGTCTGTATAAATAAAACAATGTATATATATATATGAATTTCCGTTAACAATTATAATAATTATGTTTTTTAAAAAATCTATTATTACTATCTAGCAAACGATTATAGTTCTAAAAATAGATTTTTAATGGGTTTCAAACGTCTGGCTGTCGCGGATTAGGGTTTCATCTTTTACGAGTATCATCTGCGTCCGTTGGTTTGATTGACAGCTGGCGTGTATTTTTTATGCCAAATTAGATTGACTTTCGTAAAGACAAATTATTTTCAAAATGTTTGTATTAATTTATTCTGGAGACAAAGGAATGTATTTGGCTATAAAATCGGCGATAGTTTCTAAATACTTGGCGTTATTCGGCAGTAGGAAGTTGATTGTCAGATTAGGAACTACACTTCTTCTCTCCTAGATCTTGAGTCAATAAACACGTATCTTTGAACCCACTCGCTCACCGCCACTATTTGCATTCTCGAAAACTCACGGATTAATTGTATTTCTACTGAAAAGAAATGTTGAATTGCATTATGAAGACTCTCCAAAATAAAAGTATATTATTATTACTCAGTCTTACTTTCTCGGCCATCTTTTACAGCAGTTTAAACATGGACAATGTACTGGAATAATATATTTTGGAATCCCAGAATTCAACTTAACAAATCCTTTGTTTAAATTGAATGCAATTTTGCAATGTATATGTTGTAGATCCGAAAAAAAATTGTTTCGAGATCATTTTTTTTCTTCAATCTTTATCGATAACGAAACATGACTGGGGTTGGGTCTTAATTACTTTCTGGGACGGACAAAAATTTGTCTTACTTATAGGCTTTGTAAAGATGTCTGCGTTCATAAATGTGCTTTCCCTGTGATGTAGGTTTATTTCTTCACTAAAAATGTGTTCCTTAAGAAATATTTCATTTTTTATTTACTTTTCCGAACATATTCTATGCAAAAAGTATTGTAATCATAAAATAATCGACTATGAGATTTTGATGTGCCTATAGGTTTTTAGGTACTCTGAATTACTTTTTTCCACTTTTATGGTTTGATGTATCGATGTATGTATATGTGTATGTGAGTAAGTAAACACGATGACGTCTGAGCGCTTTATACGATGAAACTCAAAATCAATAGGCATTTTATAGGTCGCTGTGTTGCAAACTATATAGATTTTCATGACTGTAGAAATTGCAGATTTTTTACACGAAAATAGCAAATAATTCTTTTTTTTTTTTTTTTTTTTTTTTTTTTACGACTCATGGACTAAAATAATTTGAATGCACTAAAGTCTAAGCCCTATATTTAAATAACATAAAATTCGATGATTATGGTATAGGTCGTTATCGCAAGAATTAAACAAGCTTATAGAAATGTAAGTGATATAATTCTTTTACAAGGGAATAAAGCAAACTTCTTGTACATTACGGTCTATGGATATAACTTATTTGAAGCTTATTACAGTAATTTCAATTGTTGTAACCAAAGGAAATACATGCATTATTGCGTTGCTAAATTATAACCATGCTGGGAACGATACGCGTATTAGTTGCACATATTAAGTCATATGGAGACTAATTGCCTAAAGTGCAATAAAATATTTAAAACAAAATGAAACTAATACATGCTTTGAAATCAAGCTATACATGTTCATTTTTCAAATTGTGTATTTAATACCTATAGTTTTTTATGGTGAAAACCATAAGAATTTGGATGCATTACGGTCTATTGTACAAAAAAAAAAAAAAAAAACTCAAGTATCCTGTAATATTTTTTACTTTCGCTTTTTTACTGAAACATTCAGTGATTCATTTTTTTAATGCCTGCTAACAATTAAATATTCCGAAATTCAAGAGGAATCGTTGTTTTTATTTTTTTTTATTTTTTTTTTTCCTTTACCACAAATGAACTTATGGAATGTGATTTACTATAAAACTACATAATTTATGACACATATTACAAGTCTTTAGCAAAGTATGTGTCATATATATATATGCTCCTTTATCTATATCGGGTCATTATAAAAAAATGTAATTTTCATTTGATTCGAATTTTTTGTGTTAATTCTACAACAGTTTTGACATATACACTATCTACAAATAAGCGTTTGGACACTTTCGAATTTAGGCGTTTTGTCAAATATCTATAAAAATTCTTTTCAAATCATCTTGAAACTTTGGTAGTGTAAAGAGCATGTTATATCACATATATTTCAGCAAAAGTCGTGTCTTGAAGAGGAGAAGGGGACCAATAAAAAATTAAACTGTAAAAAGTAATGTTTGAAATGTGATTTGGCTATAGCATGTGATTATGAGGATTTTTGTCATTATCTGTATAAAATTTTATGGGGCTACTACATATATTGATGGAAATATAAGGTTTTTCTTTTAAATTGCAAATAAAATTTCCACTTTTGTAATTATAACACATAGGTTGTTAGACCCAGTGCAAAGCCATTTTTAGAAATTTGACATACTACATTAGAAACAGCATACTGAATGCATACAATCGGAATGCAACAATGTAAAATATTTTACAAAGCATGAACATTTTTACTAAATAATTTTTAACTATACACACGCTATCTTTTAAAAAAATTCATCTGCATAAGTTAGAAGAGATAGAATAAACACAACTTTAGTTCTTTTCAAGAAAAAGAAAGATGATAAGTGGTTTTATCAATATTTATTTACTATCAACGAACACTCTATTACCATTTGGCATTGATTGAATTAAAACAAAAATGTGAGCAATAGTCCTTATAGTTTAGCTATTATTTTCAGAGAACTGATATTCTGTTCCTTCTCTTTCATAACATTTTTAATTTCCCTGATATTTGTTTGGAGTTTTCATAAAAGTTGCTCAATGCTTTTGGCTATTAAATTTTACAAATGAATTTACTTAAAAACTAGCGCATGCGGAGTTAAAAATTATTTAGTAAACATGCTCATATTTCATAAGATATTAAACATTTTTGCGTTCTGATTGCAGTATACTGTATTTAATATGTTACACCAAATTTTCTAAAATTGTCTTTGCACTGAGTCAATACCGTACGTGTTAAAATTAAAAAAGTTGATTTTTTTTTTAATAAAAACCGATTTTTCTCCATGAATATGCGGGTTAGCCTCATAATCATTTATACAGATAGTGAGAAAATCCTCATAATCACATGCTACAACCAAAACATGTTTAAATCATTACTTTTTACACGGTGATCCAAAACATTTTGATTTTCGTTTAATTTTTTACTGGTTCACTTTTCCTCTTCAGGACACACATTTTCCTGACCTATATGTGGTATAACATGTTCTTTACACTACCAAAGTTTAAAGATTTTCCTAAAGAACTTTTTTGGATGTTTAACAAAACATCTAAATTCAAAAGTGTCCAAATACTTATTGGCAGATAGTGTAGAACGACTTTTAGTAAATAAACTAGCGGGCTTCGCCCGCTAGCGGGTCAGTATTTTCAAATGAATCACTATAATTAATGAATCACTATAATTAATCAATCACTAACAGTAACTTTTAGTGTTAAGAAAATAAATTTTAAAAAAATCATTTGTGATTGGGTAAAAAGTCGGCCCGGGTCCCCACTGCCTTCGGCAGCGCAGTCCCGTGCGCGCTGCGCGTGCACAACTTAAGGGATACACGCGCTGCGCGCGCGTATTCCTTCCCTGACCCTTTGTGCCCCCTAAAAAAAATCATTTCTGATCGGGTAAAAACTCGCACCGGGTCCCCACTGCCTTCGGCAGCGCACTCCCGTGCGCGCTGCGCGTGCACAACTTAAGGGATACACGCGCTGCGCGCGCGTATTCCTTCCCTGACCCTTCGTGCCCCTAAAAAAAATCATTTCTGATCGGGTAAAAACTCGCACCGGGTCCCCGCTGCCTTCAACAGCGCAGTCACGTGCGCGCTGCGCGCGCATAACTTCAGGGATACACACGCTGTGCGCGCGTATTCCTTCCCTGACCCTTCGTGCCCCTAAAAAAAATCATTTCTGATCGGGTAAAAACTCGCACCGGGTCCCCACTGCCTTCAACAGCGCAGTCCCGTGCGCGCTGCGCGCGCGTATTCCTTCCCTGACCCTGCGTGCCCCATAAAAAGAAAATCATTTCTGATCGGGTAAAAACTCGCACCGGGTCCCCGCTGCCTTCGGCAGCGCAGTCACGTGCGCGCTGCGCGCGCATAACTTCAGGAATACACACGCTGTGCGCGCGTATTCCTTCCCTGACCCTTCGTGCCCCCTAAAAAAAATCATTTCTGATCGGGTAAAAACTCGCACCGGGTCCCCACTGCCTTCGGCATCGCAGTCCCGTGCGCTCTGCGCGCGCACAAGTTAAGGGATACGCGCGCGGTGCATGCCTATTTCTTCTCCACCCTTTCAGGCCCTCTTAATTAACCTACGTATACCAATTTTGAGCGATCTAACTCATTTGGCTGAGATACAAAAGAAAACGTAATCAGGACACCTCAAAACGTGTAAATCTGGTGAAAACATTCGATAATTTAAAAGAACTTTAAAATTTATTTCGAATGATGTATTAAAAATAATTGAATCATAATTAGAAATTGAAATATTGAAATTTGAAAATATTACAGCGCCATCTGGCGGTACAAATTTCTGTATTCCACTGTTTGATTCCAATTCAAAAAAGCTTTCTAATGATGCCTTACTTATGAAATTATTTTAATTAGTAGCTGAGATACAAAAGAAAATTAATTCAGGGCACCTCAAAACGTGTAAATCTGGTGAAAACTTTCGATAATTTAAAAGAACTTTAAAATATTTTTCGAATGATGCATTAAAAATAATTTAATCATAATTAGAAATTGAAATATTGAAATTTGAAAATATTACAGCGCCATCTGGCGGTTCGAATTTCTGTATTCCACTGTTCGATTCCAAATCAAAAAAGCATTCTAATGATGTATTACTTATGAAATTATTTTAATTAGTAGCTGAAATACAAAAGAAAACCTAATCAAGACACCTCAAAACGTGTAAATCGGGTAAAATCTAGCGCGCATCGCGCGCGGTGCACACCTATTTCTTCCCCACCCTTTCAGCCCCTCCTAATCAACCTACGTATACCAATTTTGAACGTTCTAACTCAATTAGCTGAGATGCAAAAGAAAACCTAATCAGGGCAACTCAAAACGTGTAAATCAGGTGAAAACTTCCGATAATATGAAAGAACATTAAAATATCTTTCAAATGAGGTATTAAAAATAATTTAATCTTAATTAGAAACTGAAATATTGAAATTTTAAAATATTAATGCGACATTTTAATTTGCAATTAAAATGTACTTTTTATCTTACTCAAAATACCTCCGATTCTCAATCAGTGCCAGCTGTTATTATTATTATTATTATTTTTTTTTTTTTTCGCTTTCGTCGAGAAATTGAACGGGTTGCTATGGTGACGCAATGGACGTCTGCATTATTTGATTACGGTATTCATTTTGCAATGCTTCATTTGACGGAAGGAAGGTCGGTATTCTGTTTCAATGGGTTTAAAGCGTGAAATTATAACTCATTCAGTTTTTGAAATTTTCTCTCAATCTTTTAGGAATTAAATTATGAATGCGAGATCTATGTACAAAAAAAAAAAAGAAATGATTTATCTCTAAACTCTTTTGAGTTATAAAATGTTTTGCGAAAAAATCGATGTTTCGTAAAATCTAAAAATATGGATCGCTAATCCGTATTTTGTAAAAATGTTTATATGGTTCGAAAGAGGATTAAATGGCCTTTCTTTATATACCAGATGTTAAGAAATGGAAGAGTTATTTGGTCGTACAGGGCGTTTCGAAAAAGACGACCGCGAAAAAGAGAAATTTTCGACCCTTTTTAAAACTTTTTTTAAAAATATAATAAATCCGTATTTTTAAAAAAAAATTGTACCGTAAGAATCGGTAATAAATGCTCTTTCTTTTGGTACGGGTGTATTTTCGATATGTCGAACCGTTCAAACAGGATCGCTTTACAAAAAACCCCGAAATTTTCTCTCTTTGCTTTTTCTTTCGAGGTAGGCTGTTCTGTAACAAAATGGCCGTCGCCCGCGATTTCGAATCGTTTTTTCGTTAGACAATGGTCGACATTTTAATTAATATCTCCGCTAATTAGGGTCGCATCGTTTAGCAAACTGGATAACCCAGATCTGCGATAAATTCTCTGTCCATCGGTACCTGTTCGAAGTCCGTGCGACCATTAGCTTTTGCTGCGTCAAGCCGTTTCTCACACACACACACACACATACACACACACACACACACACACACACATACACACACACACACACACACACACACACACACACACAGACACACGCGTACAGATTTTAATAATATAAGGAGATTCAATTTTCACCATCAACTAGTTTCTGTTTCTCGATTTGTTAATATTTAAAATTCCTAAGATAATGTTTCTTAAAAAAAAAAATTCAGATAAAATTTTGCAAAGTTTTATGCATGCTTATACTCATATTTCTTATTACCAAAACAATAGAAACTTAATAATTTGCTTTCTTTAAATTTACTCTTAAACCTTTTTTTTTTTTTTTTTTTTTTTTTTTTTAATGTCAAATTATTTAGCACTTATTTTGACGTACTTTGAACCAATGTGATTTCTAAAAATATTGCATAAATATTTACGTTTTAAAATAAGAAAATATAATAATAATAAAACTTTAATGTCTATATTCAGTTATCAGTATTTTTATTAATTGCAGTTTAAAAGTTTTACATTTTTTGTATAGAAAAGTGCTTGTAATTAAAGTATACATTTGATTCCGTGAGTACAATTTACTTTAAAATATAAATAACGGGCGCAAAAAAGGAATAAAAAATGTCATCAACAAATCAAAAGGTCACAGAAAAATCAAAAAACTGTCAGGTAAATTGGAAGAGTTGCTGTACATGGCATGTTGAAAACTTGGACTATAAATCAATGTCGTGTGCTGGCAACCTGCGGTGATCGCTCAGTTCATTTATACTCTAAATAAATCGAAAAATCATTTTTAACATTTCACTAATAAATTTCAAGTATATAAATTATTAACACAGAGTTTTTTTTTTTTTTTCTTTTTCGGTTGTAAAGAAACCTTTACTACATAAAAATACTATCTTATATGTAAAAGAAACGTAGGTTTAAAAAAGATACATATATGTAATTAAACTTACATTAAAAAAATAATAATAATTGCATCGAATGGTAATATAGAAAGGAGTATTATACGAGTTACCGAAAGGTAAATAAAATACATTTTATAAACAAGACTATGGGTGAAATTCTGTCTGTGACAGAATTTAATTTAGTACGACAGAACTAATGATATTTGTGTATTAGCACCCTTACAAAAAAAAAAAAAAAAAAAAGTAATAGAGAGTGTTCAGTAAAATTCTTAAACACATATTCAAATAGTATATTGATTTTTAATTCCAAATGAATTATTGGAATTTGAATGCATTGATTGTATAGTATCTTCCCATCAGTTTCTACAGAACAAAACATAATATTAAATATATATATAAACTGATTATTCGATACTTAAATTATACTCAAAATTCATCACAGATTAATTAATATAATCCATTGGCATTCAGCCAAGACCCGCTGTGGAGAGAACATAACTACTATGTGGTTAGAGAACATAACTACGAACTCGAAGACTGTGAGTTCGATCCTCACTGATGGTAAGTTGAAAAAATATATATCTATAAATATTTTTACGGATTTCACAAAATATTTTAAAATAGAGTTGGTTTAAATTAGAGAATTAAATAGTAAAATTAGAGAGAGAATATAGAGTAAGTGTATTAGAGAATTAAATAATAAAACTGGATACTAGCAGACATTTTTGAAGTGGAGCACTATAAATTGGTAATTATGCAAAATAGCATATTGAAAGAAATAGTCTTGTCGTACTAAAAATACTTGAAAACACTAAGCGAAATATTCAGAAATATTTAGCCAAAAATAGTTGGCTGTGTGGTCAGAGTACGTAGCTGCGCACCCGAAGGTTGTGCGTTCGATCCTCACCGATGGGAAGGTAAAAAAGATACATATAGAGGTTTTTACGTATTTCACAAAAAAATGTAAGATAAAGAAAGAAATTAAATGGTATTGGAAGGTATTTTTGAAGTGGAACACTATAAATTGGTAACGATACAAAATGCCAGATTGAAAGAAATAGTCGTGTCGTACTAATAAAAAAAAAGTTAATTAAAATTAACATTTGGAAACGTGAGCCAAAAAAGAATATTTAAAATTTTGCGTTTTTTATTCAAATAATGGAATATGTGTAAAGAAATGTATCGTTAAATTATTTATGAAAAAAATTTCACAAACTTCTAGATGTAGAAAAAACTATTACATTTAATCACTCTCACTGGAAATTAAAATCTCGAAAATCGTAAGCAAGATTAAAATCAAAAAACGAATTTACAATGGTATTTTAAAAACAGCAACTTTGCTATTCAAAATTAAGCGGTGGAGTAGCGTGCTGTTATTAAAATCATATTTCCACCACAAAAAAAGTGTTAGTTCAAATTGTGACTATAAATATCGACTTGCGCAAAATTACTTAGGTGTTTTCGAAGTAGAACACTATAAATTGTTAACGACGCAAAATGCCAGATTGAAAGAAATAGTCCAGTCGTACAAATAAACTAGCTGGATTTATCCGTTTTGACAGTTACTATTTTAAAATGATCCTATGTAACCTATCCTATGTAACTGATCCTATGTAAAATCTTATGTAACTGATTAGTATAACATTTCGAAAAATAAAAAAAATTTCGAACCTATTTCATTAAAATTTGTCAAAACCTCAGATTGGGAGTCCGCTGTCTTCATCAACTTTTATCTTGCATCACCATGGGTGCTCAATGCCTACAGCATAGACTTACCGAAATATACTGCACGTTCGAAAAAAAGAAAAAAAAAAGGATTTGCACAGGAACGTCGGATTAATTTCCCTTTCCTTCTGTAGCACCGTTAAAATTTTAAAATACCTGTCCTCTTCTCCCTTCACTAGATGTATAGCTTCGAAAATATGAGCAATCGGTTACTCACTCGCCCCCCCCCCCCACACACACACACACATTACCCCCTCCAAAAAAAATCTAGTAATATTTTGCAATATTTTAGCTGATTATTATTTATTTATTTATTTATTCGAACCAAATTAATTAAACTATTCATAATCGATTCCAACCTTCAAAAATTAAGTAACAGGATTTTTCAAAGCCCTAATTTCAATTTGAAATCATTAACCGTCTGATTCTCCCACCTTCACTCCCATTAATTTACAGCTTCTAAAGTATGTGCAATGAATACCACAGTCCTCAAAATATTTTAACAAGGTTTTGTAGCCCCTAGCTCTATTAAAAAGAAAAAAAAAAAATACATCATTCCCCGTTATACTTTAACCCCCCCCCCCCATACACACACACACGCACACACAAAAAAAACTTGAAACACTGTTTTTCGAAAACCTTAGCCCCATTAAAAATGTTATAATAACTACCCACTCCCCCTCACCTCCACCTATTAATTTTACAGCTTCAAATTACGCGCAATCGACTGCTAACTTCTTAAAACATAGATAAACTGCTTTTATATCCCAGTTCTAATTTCAAATTTTATTTTTTATGTTTTAGATAAATTCAAAATTTAATAAGTTCGGTATTTTCTTATATATTATTAATTGCTTCCAATAAATACAATATAAAAATTTAATTTGCATAGTTTAATAGCCAAAAGTATCAAATATTTATATGAATACCCCAAACAAATATCGTTTAAATTCAATAAGTTATGAGTTATAGAATGAACAGTTCCTCTCAAAAAAAGGAAGATGATAGGGGATTTTATCAATATGTATTTACAATCAGTGACCTTTGTATTACCATTAGGTATTTAATGAATAAAAACAAAAATACGAGTAAAACCCCTTATAGTTTTGCATATAATTTGTGATAACTGAAATTTTGTTCATTCTATCTCTCATAACTTTTTGAACATACACGATGTTTGTTTAGAGTTTTGGTATATGTTGCTTAATGCTTTTGGCTATTAAATTATGCAAATGAAATTTTTTAAAAGCTAGCGCATGCGTAATCAATATTATATAGTAAATGTGCTCATATTTCAATACGTTTTACAGGGTGATTCAAAATTTTTTTACTATTGCTTAATTTTTTACTGGTACTCTTTTCCTCTTCGGGACAAGACTTTTGCTGAAATATATGAGGTATAACATGTTCTTTATACTCCCAAATTTTCAAAATAATTTCGGCAGAATTTGTCTACGTATTTGACAAAACGTCTAAATTCGAATGTTTCGAAAGACTTATTGGTAGATAGTGTATTCAGTAACTGAAAAAAATGTCTTATTATACAGGAAATATCTTTCTGAATTTTCATGATATTTAAATAGGTTTTTAATATGGTACAACACGCTTATTTAAATGATAAATTATGAAATGAAAGATTTTTTATTGTTCGCATATGCCCAGTTAAAATACTTTTGATACAAATGGTCATATTATCGAGATGCTTAAAATTTCTTTGGATTATGATTGAAGTGTATAATTACTTTCTTCGATATATAAAGAGAGAAAGTATTCTACTCCTGAAAATTTTTGAACTCCAGTTTTTGATAGATTTACACGTTTTAGGATGTCCTGAACAAGACTGTCCGTTTTTAGAAAATGTCTGTATCTCTGTGTGTGTATCACAAAGTTTGTGGACGCGGCATCTCACGAACTAATGAACAAAATTTAACCAAACTTGGTATTTTGTTAGACCCTGACATAAACTGGTGCGGATTAGATTCGGAGACGAATCGCTCAAAAGGTGGCGTTCTGATCCTTTTTTTTCCCTACTATGGCACTATAGGATAAAATATCGTATAAATGCATATAATAAGAATTATTTTTAGCGTGTGATTATAAAATTAATATGAATTATTCATAATAGTAGTAGTAAACCAGGAAAAAAATGTTTGGTCAAGTGTGAGCATCGCTTCTCTTCCTGGGGGAGAAAGAGACCCCTGATGGGTGTAAATTTTAAGTATGGGTATTTTTCAAAAGATCTCCTCATTACCTTTAAAACGAATGGTTGAACCCTGGATGTGCGATAATTTAAAACAAAGTTATCGATTTTTTTTTTTTTTTTTTTTTTTATCAAACAAATATTTTTTTCTGATGTTGGCACAAAATTGACTTTCTTTCGTAATTTAGTGTTATATTTCTGTCAGATAAAAATCCTCTGCATTTATCATGGAAAATAATTTTCATAAATAATAATTTAATAAATAATTTGTACTGCATGATTTATTCTAGTGGCCACAACATACTAGTTTCTAAAATGTTTTTGTTTCAATTTATCTGAAGAGGGATTTTAAATTTTGTTGAAAACTTTGTACCTTAGAAATAAAAATTTTCCGAAATACTAAAAAATATTATTTTAAAGCCTTTTTTAACACGCTTTTATTAGCTTCACCTGTATGTATGTTTGTATGTATGTTTGTAACTGCTCTGGGAGCAAACAAAAATTTATATTGTAAAAAAATACTTTCCCTACGTGAACGATGTGGCGTTGAGGTAAGGCTCCGCGCTACGAAACTAAAGGTCCAGCGTTCGATCCCAGTCAGGGGAGATTTTTTAAAAATGGTTTTTGTTTAATTCTAAGTTATTTTAATTAAAGATTTAAATGTATGTAAATATTATGGTGTGCCACTCACACGATTTTCTCTTACCCTGCATTTTAATACTAAGATAGATATTTTGTGCTTTTTCAGTTCACATTTCTATAAAAGCGTGTTCTTTAATTTTTTAAAACTATATTTTTTTTTCTTACATATTTTTATTATGGAAATACATACAAAAATCGAACCGATTCTAAGTTAACTTTTGCTTCATTACAGATTATTTACTCTTTTATTGATACAATGTGACTGCAAACAATATATATATATATATATTAACTCAGTTTTGCTTTCGCCCCGGTATTTATTGTTAAAACCCAATTTTCAATGAAAAGGACGAGAACAATAATACTCATTCACTATCTTAAATTTAAGAGTATTTCATAATGAAGCAATTTATAAATTTAAAATGAAGGAGAAAAATGCTCATTTGGATATCTTACTAAACTTTCAGCAGTTGTTTATCAAGTAAAATGTAAAAAATCACACAACAGCAGCACAAAACCTCTTACAGTTTGTCTAATACAAATTTTACAAATTAATGTTTAGGATTATTAAAACTAATTTATTCCAAAATATAATAAATATCATAAAAATGAACCTCATGTGGGGTCATATTCATGAAAACGTAATTTCAGTAGATTAATGTGTGCATTTAAATACACAACGTTTCCTGGAATTTCATTTATTAATTCTCTGGACAAAACATTCATAACATTAACAATGACAAACAAACATGCTCGCAAAATATTCAAATATACATTTTTTTAAATGTTAATTTATTAAAACATATTAATCCATCAAAAACTGGAAATTAAAAGTTTTCAGGAATCCCGTTAATACTAATGTTCAACATCTTCAAAGACGGCACAGTAATATTAAACCGACTTTTACGATAAAAATGCAAATCTAAAATGCATTAATATTTATGCATTCAATCTTACATTTGATATAATATTTAGATACAGTGATCTTAAACATTAACTCTTAGGACTACTTCAATATTTTTTCACTTTTATACTGTAAACTGTTAAGATTATTCAAAAGTCATTAAGGTACATAGTCCCATAATATATTTTAATGTAATAATTAGTATTAACTTGTTTTAATCGTGTAGAGTAAATAAAACATATTTTAGTTTCATTTTATGACAACAAAAAACTGTTTATTTATTTATTTATTTATTTGTTTTTATTTTTATTTTATTTTTATTTTATTTATTTATTTATTTATTTATTGTCGTTTTCAAGACTCTGTAAAAGAAACAAATATGAAGGGTTTAAAATATTACCAATATTTATACATTTTCCTCAAGGTAAAAAAAACTACTTTCCCAAAGCAAACGTTTTACACCAAGCATACAAATAAGTTTGAATGTAGCAAATATTTTTCCCAATACCACGAAAAATTGATGGGTGAGCCAGAAGGACTTTTCTTATGGTTTTTATTCTTCAAATATCAAATTAATGAGGTGTTTCTTAATATAAAGACATGTTTTATTGTTAACGTTTTTTGAGGGGCTGTATGACGGGAAATATCAAATTACCTTAACAAAATTTCTTAAAACTTCTTGCTTTAAAACTCGTTTATTCTTAGGCAAAATGAATTATTTATAAATATTATTCTATAATTACTTTTTATAAATTCACATCGTATTTTTAGTAAAATAAAACTAAAGTTTTTTTTTAGCATAATTTAATTTTAAAACTCCAAACACTATGCAAAATATTTGCCAATTTTGAAAAGTTTTTGTTTTAGTGATGTTTTTATATGTTTAAGAAATCCATTTTTGTTTATCTCCGTACTGAATTAATAAGGATTCTAAAGATGTATTTAGCTATTAAAATATAAACAATTTTTTAATTATGTTTTCAAAATTATACAATATAGAGTATAACATTAAAATATTTTAAATATTAAATTAACTTAAATGCAGGGGCTGTTCCCACACTTTTGTAACGACATTCACAGAGTAGGGTAAATTTAATATCATAAAAAAGTCTTTCGTTTAAAAATATATTAATCATTGTAATTGAGAAAATTTAAAATTATGAATTAATATACCTGAAATATTATAAAATACATTATTGCATTTTCGGGCATTTTTATTAATTTAAAACAAATTTAGTTGTCTTTTTTTTTTTTTTTTTTTTTTTTTTTTTTTTTGTTGTTGTTGTTGTTGTTGTTGTTCTTGATTTGGGATTTTTTATTAGTATTATTCTATGTGTTTATATTATGTAGTATTACATGACGAGAAGAACTTACCTTAACAAAATCATAAATATGAAATGATAGAGATTTTTTAGAAATATTTTTTTAACAAAATTCTTTGAAATAGCCAATTCTCCTCAAAAGTTGGGAATAGTTAATTTCAAAACGCATTCTTTAATATGGTAAACCTCTTTGTAAACCTGAAGGTAAATAACAATTAACAGTTTATAAATTTGTATCAATTAGATTTTATTCTGCTCCATGCTACTTAGCATTACTAACTGTACTCCGAAATGTAAACAATTACGAAATACAGTCGTTATTAACAGAAATATTCTACATTAAGAACGTTAGATTTGAATAATGCATGATTGCATTTGTTTATTAATTACAGTTAAAACGTTTATTTGTTTTATATATTTACCTTTAACTACAATCTAGAAGTTTCGTGGCGTAAAGATTTAATTTTCACTTTCATTGAATTAGAAATTTGGAATTTACTTTACTTTGTCTTATCGTTCTCAAGTGCAATACATTCTACAAAAGAAACTTTTAAGAGAAATAAGGCTCTTAAAATACTTATATTCTCTATGAGAATGAAGAATAACTGCAGGATATTTTCTATTGGTTATTGCTTAAATTTCCTTTTAATATATTTTATATGGACGCTGAAAATAGTTTTGAATTCACTGAATTAATGGAAAACGTTCAAAGAAAGTTTTAATGATTATAAGCTGTTCCAAAAAGAATGGCACCAATGTATGTTTGAAGATTAAATTGAATATGCGCAAAATACAGTATTTTATGTATTATAATTAGTTAGATTCCGCACAAACAATGGGAAAAAATTTAAGATCCATATTTTTCTACAGATAATTATGTACGCATGGAGGTTTACTAGAAATAACTGTTCTGAAGAAATTTTTTATGCGTTGAATTATTTAAATAATACTAACATTATACCATTTTCTGCATGGAAAATAAAAGAAAAACGAAGCATTAAAATATAGCTAAAAAAAATTTCGGTCTTTCTGTTCTTTTCCATACTTTTGTGGGTTATGTTTTCAAATGCCGCAACCTTTTCAATAATATGCAGTAATATGCATCAATGATAGTTTGACACATCTTCAGGTAGTCTGTCAAGATGGCAACGACCCAAAAATTATACAGCATCATTTTTAGTGCAAACTTCTGAACTTTACTGTTCTTAAGGAGAGATGATTTGTAGTGCTTTTATAGCTTCATCATTTCTTTAGTTTTTGAATTAGAAAAAAGAAATTTTCTTCGTCTGGCACTAAAATAGTCAACATTATATTCTACAAGCTTCACTGAGTTTGTTTCTGAAAAAGAATCAGCAAGCATGAAACATGGAGTGCAAAACCTTGGAATGGTTAAATTTTACTTGAGCATTTTTTTTTTTTTTTTTTTTTTTTTTTTTTAATAAACTGGAATAACAAAGATCTGAAATTATCATTATTCAAATGATCAATCTCCTCTGTGATCATCTAAATAGATGATGTTCGGCCCAATTTCATATAAGCTTCTTCTTTTTTACAGTGGCTCAATGTCAGTGAGTGATGATCTGTTTTTTTTTTTTAATCGTCTGTGAAGGGCATGTGAACAGTGTAAAAATTCCTTTTCCATCTCCCAAGTGTCATATGACGGCTACGATTGTCATAAACATTAGATTTCATCGGAACAAGCACAATAACATTTGCAGTAATATTTTCAATACTAAACAAAATTTTTAAGTACAGTTTAAGAAGCTGTAATATTAAATTTTAGTAACATTCAGAATTCGGAAAATTAAATGAAAAACAAAAAAAAGGCGCTTTTAACTTGTCCTTTACAATTAAAAAGGATACAAATAAAAATCAAGTTCAATTAAAAATACAATATTCGTGTAAGCAGATACATTGATTAATTTGTAATTTGATCAATTAAAGGCGCTCGAATGAACTCCACGTGACTTACTTGTACATAAATTAAACGAAGCATGTTGTTATAAAAACCTTATTTTTCCCTATGTGGAAATGGCTCCTAAATGCACAGGCAGGTTTTAGTATATAAATTGAATTTTTACAGCGAATTTTTCCGAAACAGCCCATTAAAAATATTACTCGTACCATTAAAATATTAAATCAGTGTTATATGCACCAAATAGCACGAATTTCGCTAGTTCATGAATAATAATAATAAATTTGTCGCACAGTCTCTCAATGCCAAACACAAGACTCAAAATTCAGAGATTCATTAAATTCATCGGAGTACCGATGTCTTTCTTTTCTACTCGTTGACAAGATTGTTACTGAGATATCGGTAGATTATTTTAAAAAAAGCTAATTATTTTTTCCGATTTAAATGTTCTCTGCTTGGAAATCATACACTACTAAATTAGTCAAATTTAATCAACAAACGCACCTAGTTGCCAAGACAAATTGTCGTAGTATCTTCCTATTATTTTTCATGGTCTATTGCATGAATTATAAATGCAACAACAATTCTAATGAAAGAAAGAAGCTTTATCTGTTACAAGTTTCTTTTAAAATATTTAAAAAGAAGGCATATAGTGACCAAAATTTAAAAATTTTAGTAAGTGTGTCTAAAACTGAAAATCATGTAATGACCAAAAGAGAAGGTACACAACTAGATGTGATAACTACCCTAAATGCAAAAATTTGAACTTTCTACGTCTAACCGCTATGTTTAACCGCACATGCACCTACACTTACATTCATACATACATACAGACTCGTGAAAAGTAGGAAGTCTTGTAAAAATAAAAATTAAAGTTTTACAATTTGAGGTTATAATATTCTTAAATACAAAATTTTTATTGATAACCGTTTTTGACTTATGTGATAAAGAACATCAACTTCGAAAATTAGTTTTTCAATCCTTTACTTATTTCGGATAAGAAAGTAAAAATATTAAGCTTAAGCATTCCAACACATAAATAGAGATATTTTTATAATCATTTCTCTAAAGGTAGAAAAGTTTAATAAGGTTATTTATTTAAAAAGCATTGAAAAAGGTAAAGGAGCTTTGTGGGATATGCATGAATAGAAATATGTATTACATTTTGTCATCGCTGGGAAAATTAATGTTCACCGAAAACTCACTCTTCTTCATCAGCGGTAAAAAAAAAAAAAAAAGAGAGAGAGAGAGAGAGACTTTAATTTTTTAATGAAATTGAGGATATCTGAATATTTAAAAGTCGACTTGAAAGTCGGAACTTTTGAAAAAATCTGTTTTTATCGATAACCCGTTTTTTGTCTTAGTGAAAAATTACAAAACATAAATGCCCTTGGCAGTTTTAAATAAAATTAAAGCTTATAAGATGATGAGCCTGTAAATTGATTTAATAAGTTAATATATCGAATAATAAACAATTTTCTCTCTTAGAACAAATTCCAAGAAGAAATAAATAAATAACATTTCAAAATCGAGGCTCTTTGGACATTTGATAAAAATTCTTGGAAACTCTTTTTCTAAACACCGATGTAAGTGCCCATTATAATACAAAACGCAGTAGACTTTTGGCCTTAAATTACAATGTATCAAAGAGAGACGTTATTATTCGATTTTATGAACATATACTGAGTAACATTTATTAAAAATTCATTTAAAATACTTAAAAGCAGTTTAAAAATTACGAACAAAAAAAACAGATATTATAGGCTCAATTTCCGCCCCTCAAAAATTTAAATTTTAAACAGCAGAACAATTACTTCTGTGTAGAATGATATTTCCGACTAAAAACGAATATTCAGCAACAGCGACTAACAACGACACACCACATGCTTTGTTGAAACGTTCTAATTGAGACTTTCTGATCCAACACTCTAGGAATATTTGTGTTTTCATAAACATATAAATGCTTGTTCTGCTTAAAATTTGATGAATTGTACTGATTAGAGGGTTAAAATAGGATGAAATATGCTTTTTTGCAGATTTTTTAATAATTTTTTAATATTTTTTAAATATTTTTAATAATTGTCACTTAGTATATTGATTTATAGATGAATTTAAAGAGATATTTTATTTTTAAATATATCAGATTTTTAATTATCCCTATATATTCTTAATAATTGCATTTATTTTTATCTCAAACTTAAGTATCGTAATGGGTTTTGTTTATTTATTTATTTTTTGCTAAAAGCTTTTATTAGTTAATTGATAAATCTCTTAAATATGCAACGCAGAGAAAAAAACACTTTAATTAAAAATATACTGCAACAAATGTTCCAATCTAGGTGTTTTTGCTAAAACGAAATTAAATGTAATTTTGTTCCTTTCCTTTTTCTTTAAGACTAGTTGAAGTTATCTCAATTAATTCGGAAATCCATTTAATGGCATTTCGAGAGACAGAAAAAGGCAAATTCATTGTAAAGAAAAACGAAAATAAGTAGATTTTTATGTAAATGAGCGTACTTATTTTTAAACTTATGTGAAAGAAGTTCTGTTTTCACACACAATTTGAATTAGTTTAAATGGATTTGTTTAAAAAAAAAAAAAAAAAAAAAAAAAAAGGCAACAGCGAGATTTCTTTTTTGTTATTATTATTTTGATGAGTTTTATTTGATCAGTATAACTGAAATTTAAATATTCAGGAAAAAATTATCTCTCGCTTGCTATTATTTTGCTTATAGTCAGCTCTAAAGTTGTAAAAGTAATGCGTTTAACAAGTGCAAGGTATAGCTTAATGAGAAAGTTATTTCAAAGCAATTTTTCCAAACTTTCTCAATTTCTTTGAACATTCTAACTTCATAATAATTTGACTGTAATAATATGAAATATATATCGAAGCGTCTTGTCTGGCTTGGATATTTTTATGAAAAAGTGACAAAGTGTTAAGTTTTTTTTTTTTTTTTTTTTTACGAATATTTTGATTAGCTCTTCTCTGTTAATCAAAATTTTAAAAATATTTAGTTAATAGAGATTTTTTTTTACGAATATTTTGATTATCTCTTTTCTGTTAATCAAAATTTTAATAATATTTAGTTAATAGAGATTTTTTTTAACGAATATTTTGATTAGCTCTTCTCTGTTAATCAAAATTTTAATAATATTTAGGTAACAGAGATTTTTTTTCCATGATCAGCATTTTTGTTATCTCCAGAATGGTCAGTTTGAAATCTGTCATAAGTATTTTAGTTAAAGAATATGTAAATAAAGGTAAAATGTTCATAAAATCATAATACATTGTCAGGTATGGCAAAGTGCTACAATTAAAACTCGCACTTTGCGGGTAAAACGTGAATGTGCTGTTTTAGGATCCAAGTCGATCAATAGAGTTTGTTCACATCCTAAATTAAAATCGTAACTTGTCATATGCTAATAAGTTTGGAAAGTGAGATAGATAAAAGGAGAAGGAAGATGGTTTTCGAGGTTAATGGTAGAGAGGTTAGCGGCTAGAGTTAGTTGGAAGTAGAATAAGTTAGTGAGTCGAGTAGATAGCGGTGTCAGGAATCCTCCTGCTATTGAAAGGTTACTGAGCCGCGAGGGTGATTGAAGTTGAATGTGGTAGTTAAAATTATGGTGGTTAATGATTTAAAGTTAAAGTAGTTAGCATGGCTGCCCATCTTAAGTTACAAAGATACTAAACATAAAGTCCAGCGTTCTCCTTCTTATTTAAGCTCAATTAAAGCTCCATTGATTTTTATAAATCTGACTTTGTGTTATTTCATAACTTCATTAAGTAAATAAGTAAGTTTGCAGCATTCAAACTTAAGTCAAGTTTAAGTTAAATAAGGATGGCGACGACATCAAGGTCGCTACAACATAATGAAATAACTTAATATATTTTAATATATTCCTTACAGTTTTCATGATTGAGTCAGATAAAAAAAAAATATTTTTTTTCTATTCCATTTCCTTTATTTAGAATGTCACATAAGGAACATAAAATGCATGATAGAAAAGTTAATTACAGAAGACTCGCAACTGTCATAGATACTTTTATCGAAAAGAGTCAATATTTTTTTTTATTGTCTCTCAAGCAAAAAATCTGAATAAATCTTCTACCTTAAGCATAAATTTAAATAATATTTTGCTAGATTGATAGCATTTTTCTGCATAAGAAACATTTTTATTTTCTCCAGTGGTAGTCAATAGTTTATATCTCGCCCACTTTTGTATGTCTGTTAGAAGTAAAAAATTTTAACCGCCACAAAAATGGCGATTTCTAAAATACAGAAATATCTTTAATTTATAAAATTTATAAACCAGAGTTATACTAAGTAAATGCATGTAATAATAAAGCGTTTGGCTCATAAACATTTGTACCAAATTGCAAGTCAATAGCGTGATTTTGCGGCCGCTATAGTAGTACATACAAATTTTTCCCATAGGCCGCAATGATAAGAAAACTTTGGTGTGCCCCTGTATACGAACTACAAATGAAATACAGACCTAAAACTATACAACCTAATTCTGTGAAGTTCATAAACTTGTGTACTAATGTGCAAGTCAATAGCGTGAATTTTGCGGCCGCTATCATGGTACATACAAATTCTTCCCATAAGGCCTAATGATAAGAAAAAAATTGGCATGTCCCTGTATACGCACTGCAAATGGAATACACACCCAAAACAATACAGCTGATTCTGTGGGACCCATAGATATATATACCAAATTGCATGTCAACAGCATGATATTTACAGCCGCTATCGTGGTACATACAATTTTTTTTTCCATAGGCCGCAATGATAAGAAAAACTTTGACGTGTCCCTTTTGGCGTGTACACGAACTACAAATGGAATACGCACCCAAAACTATACAGCTAATTCAGTAGATCTCATAAACATGTATACCAAATTGCAAGTAAATATCGTGACTTTTGCGGCCGCTGTCGCGCGACAAACGTCGGACAGACAGACACGCGTCTGGAACACAAAATCTTTTGGGTCTCAACAGGGAGGCATCCACTGACTTTTCGACATAAACAATAACAGACGTTTTGGGCGATTATATAGGCTCCTCATCAGTGTTTAAACATTATTTCGGAGATAAACAATTACAAACAAATATGTTATTGTCTGTTATTAGCTATTTTAACCGTTTTTAAGGTATTATAAACGTATAAAACTCTTTTTATACGTTTTTGAATAAGTTTAAAATAATTTGTACGTCGTATGTTTGTGTACTTTAAAATTAAATTGCATAGCAAATAATACTTATATAAAACAATTTTTATGCATAACTGGAACAAAAATGAGTAGTTCGTTAATTATACTCGAAATACGACAGTATTAAATCTACTTGACAAAACCATTTGTCATACTCTAACATCCGTCGACATCAATATTAATTATCAGTTAAACATAATTTGTTTTTCTGATCACTAAGCAGAAATTCTATAAAACTGAACTAAATTATTAATAGTACATAATATTAGAATTCAGTTATCACTCACACATTATCGTTAGATTTAATAAATATGTACTGAATTCAACAATGATTTTTCTTGTAATGGATTAAAATTGAACTGAAAATTCCCCTCTCTGTATTGGAAAACAAATAAATATTTTTCTGAATAAATTTTAACTTTAAATATTCAAAATATTTCGATTTAAATAATTTAAAATTTATTATTTTTGTATTGTTTAAGAATAAAAAATGCATTACTTTATGATATACATGCTTATAGTTTAATTAATATAATTAATAAACACCTATAAACAATGATAGATTTTTCTACAAATTTAAATTGATTTTGTTTTATATGCATTGTTAAAACAATTGCGAAAAGTTTTGCAGTAGGCATACATTAATATTATTTTTCAATTGTACGTGTTAGGTGCTTCACTTAATCTTCAATGTAATTTACCTACGTTTTCACGCAATGTACAGACAGAGTAACAGTCAGATAGACTAACTGAATCTATAATTACACTTAAACATTCTTTGTGAAGTGCTAAAAGCAATTAACGGAAACGGAAATGCAATAACAGCAATTTCCATTTGTACTTCTTAATGTATTTGAATATGTTATAGTAAAGCTAAGTATAACATATTCTAGAAAAACCGTTTTAATACATTTAAGTATGATTTACAAAAATGAATCTCATAAAAAGCAACGCATTGGCGTTCGTTTGGGTATCCCAGTGCACATATACCAGTTATTATTATTATTATTATTATTATTATTAAAGACATATGCTATAGTAAGCTTCTGTCACATATCGCTTTCAAAAAAGTAAATAAAATACCTAACGGCCCTCTTCACTTACCGTCGCCGGAAGCCCGAGCCAATATTATTCTATGGGGAAATTTTCTTTACAAATAACTTATTAACTAATACATATTTTTAAATTCTGTTTTCACATTCAGAAAATTCCCAACTGTTAAATTGATTGACCTTTTTTAAAAATGTATTTTTTTTTATTTTTAATATTTTATTTTGAAATTGCAAAATGAAAAAAATTCACATATTGAAAATCCGTATTTTGCAGCTTCGAAGTAAAATATAAAAAAATAAAAAAATAATTTTTTAAAAAAGGTTCGTCAATTTAACAGCTGGGAATTTTCAGAATGTCAAAACAGAATTTAAAAATATGTATTATTTAATAAGTTATTTGTAAAGAAAAATTTCCCATAGAATAACATTAGCTTCGGCTTCCAGCGGCGGTGAGTGAAGAGGGCCCTTAAGGACGTAAAAAACAGACAGGCAGATAGAGTGACTCAAATCATAGTCACATTTAAAATTTTAAATACTGAAAAATTTGTAATGAAAAGGAAAATGGAATTGCAGAAAATCCCAATTATACAATTTAATGTATCTAATTATATTTGTGTAGCCGTGTAAAAATCATTACTAATCATACTTTATTTTATAGAAAACAATTTATTTTTGTATATATATGAAAAATTGTCGTTTTCATTATGATTTGCGTAAAATAATTGGTTTGTAGAAATAATCTGATTTGTAGAAATAACTCTCGTAGAACGCAATGCTTTATAATTATCTCATTTTACCCTGTACAATGGTAGTATTAAGCAACAACCTTCAGTGAATTGCAATAACATATACCAGTTTCAATGGATTTCATAAATATGTATCGGAGTTGGACCACGGAGAGGCATAATAATTTTAAATTAGTAAATAATATAACAATATAATAATAAATTATATAACATAATAATTTTAAATTAGTAAATAATATAACAATATAATAATCTATATATATAAAAGAGCAGAGTCTGTGTGTGTGTGTGTCTGTGTGTGTGTCTGTGTGTGTGTCTGTGTGTGTGTCCGCTATACAATCCTAGGCCGTTTCACCGAGCGGGACGAAATTTGGCAAGGTTAATGTTTACGACCCGAGAAAGACAACGCCGCAAGCTATTTTACAAAATTCGCCCCCCAAGGGGAGGAGGGGGGGCAAAACGTAATTTCACAAAATCCTTCATATCTCAAACAAAAAAACAGATATCCGTAAAATTTTTGCTTTTAAATATAGCTAATACAAATGTCTAAAAATCAGTTTCTGGAATTTTTGAACTTCGGTCCCCAAGGGGGGGGGGGGGGGGCAAAACGTGATTTCACATGCGTAAAACGTGATTTCGCATAATCCTATATATCTCAAACAAAAAAAAATAGATATACGTGAAATTTTTGCTCTAAAATATAGCTAATGCAACTATCTAAAAACCAATTTCTGGAATTTTAGAAATTCAGCCCCCAGGTGGGGCAGCAAGGGGGGGGGCTATGGAGCAAAAACAAATAGAAGTACAGTTAGGCCGTTCAAAATTGGTAGAGATAGGTTTTAAAGGCCTGCAAGACGAATGGGGATATTTTCGATTGTGTAGAGTTATTAGGAGTGTCAAGAAGGGGGGGAGGGAAGGGGGGGGGGCAAAAAAATAAAAATAGTGTCAGATCGTTCAAAATTGGCACGTAGAGGTTTTCGATACTTACAAAACGATTGCGGATATTTTTGAATTTGTAAAATTATTAGGAGGGGCGGGTAGGGGGGTAGGGCGGTAAGGGGGGGGCTATGGGGCAAAAACAAATAGAAATACAGTTAGGACGTTCAAAATTGGTACAGATAGGTTTAAGAGACCTGCAAGTCGAATGGGGATATTTTCGATTGTGTAAAGTTATTAGGAGGGGCAAGAAGGGGGGGGAGGGGAGGGGGGGGGCAAAAAAATAAAAATAGTGTCAGATCGTTCAAAATTGGTACGTAGAGGTTTTCGATACTTACAAATCGATTGCGCATATTTTTGAATTTGTAAAATTATTAGGAGGGGAGGGAAGGGGGTTTGGCGGTAAGGGGGGCTATGGGCAAAAACAAATAGAAATACAGTTAGGCCGTTCAACATTGATACAAACAGGTTTTAAAGGCCTGCAACTTAAATGGGGATATTTTCGAATGTGTAAAGTTATTAGGAGGGGCGAGAAGAGGGGTCGGAACCGAATTCGGCACCTCGCTCCGCGGTCTTGGAAGCAGAGATACGGGGAAATTTCGTGTATATATCTATTCTCGCATCCGCTTCATTTTTTAAAATAAAAACAAAACAAAACTACTTTCTTAAAGCTCAGGGTATACTAATTCTAAAAATGTAAGTTTCAAAGCATTATTTTCAGATTTAGTAGTTAAAATTCCATAGTTTATAAGACACACAAATGTTCACAAAAAAATGCGCTAAAAAGTCGCATATTGACCAAATTAAAAAATCTGGTGTGAAACAACCACACGACTTCCATTACCCGCTATTACATGTATTATATGCATTTTTGAGAGATAATGTGATCAGAAAACATAAAAGTGACCAAAAAAGAAAATCGTTAGAGCCGTTTTTGAGATACCAACTTTCACAAAAAATCAATTATTGACCGGAAAACAATAATTACATACAAAAGCATATTTAAAAGTGAGTTAAAATGGCGAGTTTGAAAAAAATCCGTACAACCGTTTTTAAAGGAACGCCTTTGCGAGCCTGAAATTGAGCTATTTATACAGGAGGCCTATCAATTTTCATGAACTAACCAACTATATCATTCGAAAGGACATCTAATAGAGTGTTTATATAGCAAGTTTGAAGAAAATCGTTAGAGCCGTTTTTGAGATACGGACTTACGGTCCAACTTTCGGTTTCTGATGTCCCACTTCCGGTTTTTCATTTTTCACCAAAATTTGGAAATTTCATCTGTACGCCAGACGTATTTGAATTCTAAAGTTTCGTAGCTCTATCTTTATTAGTTTCTGAGCTATAATAGCCAAAAGATTCTCCACATACATACACACACACATACATACACACTGACCAATTGCCAAGAACCACTTTTTTGGACTCAGGGGACCTTAAAACGTGTAAATCAGGTGAAAACCCGATATCGAATTTTCAGACCGAATACAATACTTCCATTTCCTACGGTAGTAGGGTATGGAAGTAAAAATGAATATACCATTGGAAGTAATGGAAGTAAAAATGAATATACCATTTTAATCCTCGGGCTATGACAATTCTAAATATATTAACTTTGAAAAAATATTTTAAAAACTTCGTAAGATACGGTTAAAAATTCATTTTTCATTTCAACATAAAATAACTCCGTCGAATATTGATAAATTTTTAAAAAATATATACCATTTTAATCCTCAGGCTATGACGATTCTAAAAATATTAACTTTGAAAAAATATTTTAAACACTTCGTAAGATACGGTTAAAAATTAATTTTTCATTTCAACATTAAATAAATTCTGACATCGTGTCCATGGACAACTCACGCCATCTAGGGAGAAAAAGACGAACGTCACGAAATCTAGGGAGAAAAATGACGCATCACGGAGTAAATGTCTTTTGATTCGTTCATATGTTTTGTGATTCGTTCATATGTTTCACAAACTTGCTATTTACAAATTGGCAACATACTTGGCATGTTTATCCCTTGGAAGTTGCATCGTTTATGACTTCTAGAGAACTTTGAAGCTAAGTTATTTCAATTTATTAATTGTTTTCTTACAAACTGCTTTTTTTATCTTTATCTTTTTATATATAAATATTACCCTCTTTTTAATTTTAATTCTATTGTATATAAAACTTTCCTTTTTGCGCAAGTATATGAAATGTGTTCTTAAACATAAAAAATACGGTTTCTATTTAAATTTTGGTTCCCTTTTTTCAATATTTGCATCGTTTATGACTTCTAGAGAACTTTGAAGCTAGGTTATTTCGATTTATTAATTGTTTTTTTACAAACTGCATTTTTTATCTTTATCTTTTTATATATAAATATTACCCTCTTTTTAATTTTAATTCTATTGTATATAAAACTTTCCTTTTTGCGCAAGTATATGAAATGTGTTCTTAAACATAAAAAATATATTACCCTCTTTTTAATTTTAATTCTATTGTATATAAAAATTCCTTTTTGCGCAAGTATATGAAATGTGTTCTTAAACATAAAAAATACGGTTTCTATTGAAATTTTGGTTCCCTTTTTTCAATATTTGCATCGTTTATGACTTCTAGAGAACTTTGAAGCTAGGTTATTTCGATTTATTAATTGTTTTTTTACAAACTGCATTTTTTATCTTTATCTTTTTATATATAAATATTACCCTCTTTTTTAATTTAAATTCTATTGTATATAAAACTTTCCTTTTTGCGCAAGTATATGAAATGTGTTCTTAAACATAAAAAATACGGTTTCTATTGAAATTTTGGTTAAAAATATTACCCTCTTTTTTAATTTTAATTCTATTGTATATAAAACTTTCCTTTTTGCGCAAGTATATGAAATGTGTTCTTAAACATAAAAAATACTGTCTCTATTGAAATTTTGGTTCCATTTTATTGTCTTTTGTATATAAAACTTTCGTTTGTTTCAAAAAATACTGTTTCTACTGAAATTTGGTTACGTTCTTATATTAATATCAAATACGGTTTCTACTAAAATTTGGGTACGTTCTTATTTATATCCGTATCTTTCACAAATGTACTTACATCTGTTGTGAATATAAGTAATGGGTATCGATTTCATAGAGTACATAATTTCGTTGTGTTGTGCGGTTAATACAAAATACACATGAAATAAGTCATAATGCCACCGAAGAAACGTACTTCGTTTGGAAAATCTTCGGATGCGAAAAGAAAGCAAGCACAAAGAACACGCGAAACAGAAGAAGAACGCAATCGAAGGCTTCAAGAAAATGCTGAAAGAGAAGCCGCACGCAGATCATTGGAAACAGAAGAACGACGCAATCGAAGGCTTCAAGAAAATGCTGAAAGAGAATCCGCACGCAGATCATCGGAAACAGAAGAAGAACGCAATCGAAGGCTTCAAGAAGATGCTGTAAGACACGCTGCTGGAAGATCATCGGAAACAGAAGAAGAACGCAATCAAAGGCTTCAAGAAAATGCTGAAAGGGAAGCCGCACGCAGATCATTGGAAACAGAAGAACGACGCAATCGAAGGCTTCAAGAAAATGCTGAAAGAGAATCCGCACGCAGATCATCGGAAACAGAAGAAGAACGCAATCGAAGGCTTCAAGAAGATGCGGTAAGACACGCTGCTGGAAGATCATCGGAAACAGAAGAAGAACGCAATCAAAGGCTTCAAGAAAATGCTGAAAGGGAAGCCGCACGCAAATCATTGGAAACAGAAGAACGACGCAATCGAAGGCTTCAAGAAAATGCTGAAAGGGAAGCCGCCTGCAGATCATTGGAAACAGAAGAAGAACGCAATAGAAGGCTTCAAGAAAATGCTGAAAGGGAAGCCGCACGCAGATCATCGGAAACAGAAGAAGAACGTAATCGAAGGCTTCAAGAAGATGCTGTAAGACACACTGCTGGAAGATCACGTGCCATGACTACTAATCAGTGGAGTTTATGTGCTTTTAACTACAATCCAGATTTTGAATATGCATCTCAGTATCAGGTAAGCATTGGATCAATGTCAAAACTTTGTGACAGTTGTGGTGCTAAAAAGTGGCCTAGAGAATCACCAGGAATGCGTTGTAGTAATGGAAAAGTTGTATTGCCTTCAATTCGAGAACCTCCCGAGCCTTTGATAACATTACTCACAGGCAGTACATCTGATTCAAAACATTTCCTACAAAATATACAAGTTTACAATTCTGCTTTTGCAATGACCTCTTTCGGAGCAAACATAATTACTGAACGAGGTTTCATGCCTACTTTTAAAGTTCAAGGTCAGATTTATCATAGATTAGGTTCACTGCAACCCACATTAAATGAACATGCAAAATATCTTCAATTGTACTTCATTTCCGATTTGCAACAACAAGCACAAAACAGGTGTAGCACAAACCCAGCAACAAAATTTGAACTCATTCTGCAACTTCAGGAGATGCTCCATGCTTCGAATCATTATATTCAAAGTTTTAAATATGCTCTGGAAAATATTCCTACAGCTGAACACAAAATTATCATTGATGCTGACAATAGACCACCTGCAGAACATGCTAGACGATATAATCTGCCAGAATGTAATGAAGTGGCTGTAATTATTGCTGGTGAAGAACATGGGAAAAGAGACATTGTACTTAAATCTCGAGACAATACTTTGCAATTTATAGATGAAACTCATCGATCTTATGATGCCTTGCAGTACCCTTTACTGTTTGTACATGGAGAAGATGGTTATCACTTTGATATACCCCAAGCCGGTGTACATTCCAACAAAAAGGTTTCTTGCATGGATTTCTATGCCTACAGATTTATGGTTCGTAGCAATTCTTCAAATTATTTAATGTTGACGAGAAATCTTTTCCAACAATTTGCTGTTGATATGTATGCTAAAACAGAATCTGAAAGATTACGTTATATCAGAACTCATCAGAAAGAATTAAGATGTGATCAATATGTTCATTTAAGAGATGCCATAAATAATGATCTTGCTGGAACAGAGATTGCCCAACTTTGCATTCTACCATCAAGTTTCACAGGAAGCCCACGTTACATGCATGAAAGGACTCAGGATGCAATGACGTACGTTCGAAATTTTGGACGACCTGACCTGTTCATTACGTTCACATGCAATGCTAAATGGAAAGAAATCAAGGATGAATTACTACCTGGACAAACCTACATTCACAGACATGATCTTACAGCTAGGGTGTTTCGATTAAAATTATTGAAAATGATGGATTTCATCATAAAATTAAAAATTTTTGGACTAGTAAGATGCCACATGTACACCATTGAATGGCAAAAGTGGGGATTGCCTCATGCTCATATTTTGCTTTGGCTGACTAATAAAATTCAGGCAAATGACATAGATTCGGTTATCTCAGCTGAACTTCCAGACCCTAACGCAGACAAGAATCTCTTTGAAATTGTTAAAACTCAAATGGTACATGGACCATGTGGATCTCTAAATATCAATTCACCCTGCATGAAAGACAACGTATGTAAAAAACGCTACCTAAAACCATTTTTAAAAGATACTCAAGCTGGAGAAGATGGGTATCCCTCATATCGTAGAAGGAAACCCGAGGATGGAGGCTTTACAACCCAAATTGGACACCATGAAATTGATAACAGATGGATAGTTCCATACTGCCCTCTCTTGACTAAAATGTTTAATGCTCACATTAATGTCGAATTTTGTAATTCCGTTAAGTCCATCAAATATGTATGCAAGTATGTTAACAAGGGTTCTGATGCAGCTATGTTCGCTCTACAAGACACTGTGCATGATGAAGTTACTACTTTTCAACAAGGTCGTTACATAAGCAGCAATGAAGCCTTCTGGAGAATTTTTTCTTTCCCTATTCATGAAAGGTATCCCGCAGTCCAGCAATTAGCAGTCCATTTAGAAAATGGACAAAGAGTTTACTTTACCAATGAAACAGCTGCGCAACAAGCTGTGGCTCCTAGAGAAACCACTCTCACTGCTTTCTTTAAATTATGCCAAGAGGATATGTTTGCTCAAACTTTACTCTATCACCAATTGCCATCTTATTACACATGGAACAATAAAAAATGGAGTAGAAGAAAAAGAGGAAATCCAGTTGAAGGTTATCCAGATGTTAAATTCGACAATGCTTTGGGTAGAGTTTTTACTGTTCATCCAAGCCAGCATGAATGTTTTTTTTTAAGACTGTTGCTCCACCAAGTTAAAGGCCCTAAAAATTTTGAAGGTCTTAGAACAGTTGATGGCATTATTTGTCAAACATTTAGAGAAGCTTGCTACAGACGTGGATTGCTTGAAAATGATAACCAGTAGAATGCTACATTAAGAGAAGCAGCCATATGCCAATCTCCAAAGCGCTTAAGACATTTATTTTCTATTCTACTGAAAACCTGCGATGTAGGAAGCCCTTCAGAACTATGGAACAAATACAAAGATGATTTGGCAGAAGATTTTAAGCACCAAGCGCAACTTGCAAACCCTACTTTTCAAGTAGTTTACACAGATGAAATGTACAACAGAGCTTTAATTGAAATAGAAGATACAATAGCATCGATGGATGGCCCACAGTTAACTTCGTTTGGTCTACCACAGACAAATAGAACACAAGTTACCAGTGTACCTACAGAAATTATAAGAGAAACTTCCTATGACATCAGCTCTTTATCTCGATATATAAATGAAAATGAGCCCAAGTTACTCCCAGATCAGAGAAATGCTTACTCAACGATAGTGAACAGTATCTCAGATCAGATTGGAGCCATTTACTTTTTAGATGCTCCAGGTGGTACAGGCAAAACTTTTGTGACTAACTTATTATTGGCCAATGTGAGAAAACAAAATAAAATTGCTGTAGCAGTTGCCTCTTCCGGCATAGCTGCTACATTGTTGCCTGGAGGTCGAACAGCTCATTCAACATTTAAACTTCCTTTGGATTTAGCTACAAATGATGAAGCTGTTTGTAAAATAACCAAAAATTCTGGCATGGGAGAGGTTTTTAAAAGATGTCAACTTATAGTCTGGGATGAATGTACAATGGCCCATAAAAGAGCATTAGAAGCATTGAACAAAACTCTACAAGATTTGAGAAACAACAATCATTTGATGGGGGGTTTAACTGTTGTCTTATCGGGAGATTTTCGTCAGACTCTCCCAGTCATTCCTAAGGGCACTAAAGCTGATGAAATTAGAGCATGCCTTAAATCCTCCTCTTTGTGGAAACATGTTACAGTCTTCAAACTTACAATTAACATGCGAGCAAGAATTTATGGTGATCAACATTCTGGATTATTTGCTGACAATTTACTACAACTTGGAGAAGGAAAAACACCTGTCGATTCTCAGAACAAGATTAATATGTCTTCTATTAGCACAGTAGTTACAAGTGTTTCTGAATTAACAGAAAAGATATTTCCAAATTTTATACACCACTACAAAGACATATCCTGGTTGTGTGAAAGAGCGATATTGGCACCAAAGAATGTTACAGTTCATTCCATCAACGAACAGCTTTTGCAAAAGATTCCAGGTGATCCTACAATATACAATTCTGTAGATACAGTCATGGATGAAAATGAAGTTGTCAACTACCCTACGGAGTTCCTCAATTCTTTAGATATTCCAGGACTGCCTCCTCATACGCTACGATTAAAAGTTGGAGCTCCTATAATACTTTTACGAAATTTAGATCAACCTAAGCTCTGTAATGGTACAAGATTAATAATAACGGCTTTACATCTTCATGTCATGCAAGCACAAGTTCAAACTGGTTGTGGCAAAAGGGAAATTATATTTATTCCTAGAATACCTTTAATAACTTCAGATCTGCCATTTCAGTTTAAGCGTTTACAATTTCCAGTGAGATTAAGTTTTGCAATGTCTATAAACAAATCGCAGGGACAGACATTGCAAGTTGTTGGCCTACAATTACAGGAGGATTGTTTTGCTCATGGTCAATTGTATGTAGGATGTTCAAGAGTAGGAGCAGCAAACAAACTTTTCGTTTATTGTCCTTCTGGGAAAACAATCAATGTTGTATATAAAGAAGTACTTTAGACTCATTTTCCTTCATGACGACAGTATTTACATTGAAATTTACATGGAACTTTCAAATGTGTATTCTGAATCTAAACTCGCAAAATTTGTATTTTGAAAATCAAGAAGTGTTTCATTGCTTTTTATCTGGTTTTTGGCCTTGGACAATTAAAAACCAAATCCCTCTTAGTGTGTTTACAAACTGTTTATATTTCACTTTTTTTTTTTTTTTTTTTTTTTTTTAATTAACTCAGGAAATATACCTCCGAAAACCATGGTTGCCAGATTTATAATTTTTTTTATTATTAATATTTGGGGTTTTTAATTATTAAGCACTATTTTATAACGAGCCTGTAGCATTTTTTCAGTTCAAAATATGCATACAATTTGTCTTCGGATATTTGCTTTTTTTTTTTTTTTTTTTTTTTAATACTACAACATTACGTGGAATTTTCATTATTTTCATTACATGCAATTTGATTAATCTTTTTTGCTTATTTTTTTATTACTTTAAGTACTTTTTTTTTTTTTTTTTTTTTTTTTTTTTTACAAGCCTGCAGCATTTTTGCAGTTAAAAAAAGACAACCTTGGTGCTCGGGGGGACACCCGCCTTTAAAGAGGTAATGAGTGGAGTACAGTACCTCCTAACATTGTTGTAATTCTTAGGCTCAAGTCCTAAGATTTAAGAAACATTTAAGGTCGCATGGAAACCTGTACATCTAAGATTCGGAAATCTGAGCCAATTCTCCTGTTGGGGAAACCATCCTTATCAATACTTTCGTCTTTTTAAACATGTCTATGGGTACCATACATTAATGAAGATTTTTTTTTTTAATAACTTGAGAGCATGCATACACAATTCGGTATCTATAGATCAACCCGGGCAACGCCAGGTATTACTGCTAGTAAATTATATAACATAATAATTTTAAATTAGTATATATTTTTTTTTAATCAATGGCAGTACAGAATGAGGTATTGTATTCAGTTTAAAACTATAAACATATTTTTCGGAAAGTTGAACTTGTATTCATGCAAGTAAGACGTAATACAAATTTATAATATTAGTATTACCAGTGGAACGTTGGACGGTTACATAAATGGGTTTAATTTATAGCTCGAAAAATACAACGCGCATTCAAACAAAATTTCGTGACAGCATCATACCAGTACTTCTTATCGAACATAGCGTTCCAGTTTCTCTATATACTTTTTATTATTAATATCATTTTAATACGAAGTTTATATTTGAATAAGCTGTTCTTATAGTTTTTACTGGAAAACTCAAAAAATATATTTTGCATTGAAAAAAATATATGTATATAAAAGAAAAGAAATTGAAATAACTTCTTTTTAACACTTTCCAACTAAACGACTTCAGTTTGTCTGTCTGTCCCTCTGTTTGCATTCTAACTCCCGAAAGTACTCATGGAATTTTTGAAATTTATATATGTTATTTCAGTTCACTGTCGGATATTTCCTATTAAAAATGGAGTGAACATCTCTGGTTCGTGTACAGGAAAACCCGAAAGTATCCCAAAGTACTGCAATCTATGAGAGGTATTCTTATAAACCATATTTTAACAACTTTATTTTACGCAAATCTTAATGAAACTGAAATATGTTATTCACGTTCGCTGTCGGATAATTTTTATGGAAAATAGAGTATATACCCCTACTGGTTTGTGGCCTGGGACACCCGAAAGTATTCTAAAGTACAACGTTCTATGATAGGTATTTCTATAAAACAAATTTTAATAACTTTACTTGGCACAAATCTTAATGAAATTAAAATATGTTATTCATATGCACAAAATAATGCTTCTTGTAGACTATAGTATGATTAGCATTATATTTACAGGACCACACAAAAATGTTCAGTTACATTAAGGACTATTATTGAAATTCGCTTGATTTGCATTTTTGTTTACATTACGTGTTTTATACGTGAAATGACTTAAATTTGTGTATTTGTCTGTCCGACTGTCCATCTTTCTTTCTGTCTGTCCGCCCGCTTCCAGCGTCCGTAAATATTTTCAGAATTTTTTAAAATCGATAGATGTTATTCAGTTTCACTAAGGAATGTTCCTTATTTGAAATGACATTAATAAGTCCTGTACAAGTGGTTTGTGTACAGGGACACCCAAAACAAATTGCCAATGCAGTGCGTTTTAAAACAAAAATTTTTGTAAATAATATTTAAATAATTTTCCACTGTAAAATTCATAAAGAAATATACATTTATTTTTTATGCTAAATTATGTTGTGTATAGAATAGGATATGGTTAACTTTTAGATTTACAAGGCGACACTGAAATATTCAGATACATTAAAGGCTGAAATTAGAAACTAAGAATTGCATTATTTTTTCGTTGAGCATTTTTAACACTTTCCAATAATGTTTAAGATTGATTATGAATTCACTGAGTCTGTCTATATGCCTTTCAGTCCTTCTTTCTACCCGTTGTGTGATAAGAGCATTGAAAGTTATACTATGCAACAAGTTTCTTTATTTCTTTATTTATTTACTTTTTTTTTCAGAAATTTATTATTTAATTAACATGGATATATTCGAGGGTAAAGATAAACTGTAGTAGTCTTAATAATATTTATTAAAAAATTGTGTATTTTAACTATTTAAATTATATTGAATGTAAACTAAATAATTAATTGAAATACTAAAGCAAAGTTACATATCTCATGAACGTATTAAAACGAAAAAATATATATTCCTTTCCATTTATAGAACACAATGTAGAGTTAGTAAATCTCTGGTCTTATAAATAATTAATTTTAATATTATGTTCATTTATTATATTAATATATACTAACTTCTTTTTTTATAGTTACAGCTTTTTTCATGAACAAAAGAATGTAAAATCATTTATTTGTATAACAACATTAATGTCTCGCAAAAACTTATTTCTTTTACATTTTTATGAATTTAGGTACTGAATGGTAAAACTTCATACAAGAGAAAGACAACTAAAATTCAAGATCGAGAATGTTTTATGAGTCTTTAACTTTTTCTCTTTTTATTTTTAGATCTATGAATATCTCATGGGAGATAGTAACACTTTTTTAAAGTAATAAGATAAAATAAAAGATAAAATCTACGCTATATTATTTTTAAGTTTACTTAAAGTTCCATTAGTACCTTTAAAAGAATTACCAGATAATTCG
This sequence comes from Salticus scenicus, assembly GCA_963930645.1. Taxonomy (NCBI): domain Eukaryota; kingdom Metazoa; phylum Arthropoda; class Arachnida; order Araneae; family Salticidae; genus Salticus; species Salticus scenicus. The sequence continues at coordinate 132,416,763 of OZ005652.1, read as the reverse complement.
AAAAGAACACATTAGCTATACGATATGATAAGGGTATTTTAGTTATTCTACTCTTTTTTCAGCTTAGAAATGTTTAAATACATTACAAAAAATAGATCAAAAGTTTTATTTATCTGGACATTAAATATATATACACACATAGATAAATCTAAATACAGAGTTTTCCAAAAGTTTAAGGACAAATTGACAGGGTGATATAGGACAGCAAGAGGATGAAAATGTACCATAGAACATGCAGTCACACACCTCGTTGAGAGGATGAAATTGTAAAAAAAAAAAAAAAAAACGCATGCAGGTTTGAACGTCATGTCGAAAGACAAGAGTACAATACTAACTATAAAAAGATTTATATGATTAATTATTACAAGGATTGTTGGAAAAAGCACCCGCTGACGTCATTGCACAGTGTATAACGAAGTAAAAACGATTCACTTATGCGCTCTAAGGTTCCTCGTTTGCTTTTGATGTTAGCCGCAGCAACGAAAATCCACGCTGTGAAATCATAAGATATGTCCACAGGCGTCACAAAAACGAGTGATTTAAGGTGATCCCATCGGAAAAATCAAACAAATTGAGATCCGTCGAAAGTGGATACTAAGCAATGCGTCCAATACACCTGCTTAGATTTCGCGATTTTCCCTGTTTCATCGTGGTTTGAAACACCCATATTGTATGATAAGTAGTGCTGGGCGATGTTGACATTTCTTAAATCGATATATCGTTCATCTTAAATACCGATATAAGGATATATCGATTCAATGTAGCGTTACCAGCTGTAGGGATTAATCCCTACACGTAAGGACAAAAAAAAAAATCGACCGAGACAGGGATTGAACCGAAAACCTTCTCTCAAACCAAACAATCTGGCCCTGTACCACGCTTTTTTGCCCACGAATTAAGTTTCGATCATTTTGATAAAAGGGATTAAATTTTCTAAGGTTTTATCGTGGCGTATGGGTGAGTTGTTGCACAAAATTTGCCCTTTGTTTTATGTTTTCGACCACACTCTTTAATTTAATTTTAGTTTAATTTCAATAGGAATTTTACTGATTCATACTTCCCTTGTAAGTGGATGTATGGTAACTCCAAGTTTTGGCGCAACTTAAATTCAATCGCAAAAAGTAGCAAACTTAAAAAAAGAGGTTGAACCATTTTATGATATTGCTTATAATTTTACTTCATATACAGTCGGCAGCAAAAGTATTCGAGCGCTAGCAATAATGCCTATGTAAAAAAATAGTACTCTTTACACTGTTTTGTTAAAAAAATCCTTCTCGAGTCATGTTCTTACACATTCAAGAATTCTATCCTAGTTGACTATTACTATTATAGAAAATTGTTTTTTAGTTTCTCAGTATTCCTTACTGTTATTTCGTACATTTGTAGAAAAATTTATCATATACTGGAAAGTATTTATTATATCCTTATGTTCTAAAACGTAACGACAGTGCCATTTGTATACTGATGTGTACAAAATGTGAATAAGCGCTAATTTATATCAAGGTGCAAGTATGTAAAACTTTTTAGGAAATTCTGTGCATTATTTTTCGCACTAAAGTTGTTGGAAATTTTTTTTCACACTCAAGCAGAAAATAATTTCTAAAAATTTTCAAAACGTTCTTTGGACTTCTCGAAACGTGTAAATACATTGAAAACCAGAAGATAAAAATTTTTACAAGTACTTTCTTGAAATGAATACCTACAGAACAACGCAAAAACGCGAAAATCAACAATGGACCTTAAAAAAATTATATTAGTTTGACAAAATTAAATTTTTTCCTCGAAATTGTTATTTTTATCACAGAAATATTTCCCATTGACTCGTGACGTGACATTTCGTAAGTAACCTTTAGAACATATGAAACACCCCCAATTATTTAATTAATTTTTAACTAATTGATAAATTCAGAATTTTATTATTTCTTATTACTTTGTAATGCATTAAAATATTTACATTCTCCACTTACATGCAAACGAATTACAAAATGATTTCACACAAGATATTAAATTTCTATAGTGCTTTGAATCTCTTAATAAATGTAAATCTTAACTAAAATTTTCTAAAATACAATTTCTTTCAAAATTCATTAGATTTTCTTTTTTTAATGAAGTTTAAAATTTTTACTTATGTTATATTAAATTACGTCAAATATTACAACATACAAAAAGACTAATAACTGGCTTAGTGTAAGAAATAAAATTGTAATAGAAAGAAAAACAGTTTGGTGCACTTGAAGACACACACACCCACACAAAAAAAAAAAAGCACCAACTTTTACCGTATTCAAATTATTTTTAAATACCCATACTATATGCTGTTAAGTAATTATTTTCGAAATAAATAAAAATCAGATAATTAAATGTTAGGATTAGAGGTCTGCACGGGCCGGAATTTTGAGGCCCGGGCCCGGTATGAAATTGAAAAATTCGGCCCGTTTATTTTTTGCCAGTGTACGGCCCGGCCGTAATAAAAAACGATAAAATCAGGTCTGACCCGGCCCGGCCCGGCCAGGCCCAGCCCGGCCCGATTCAAAAATATGAAAAAAAAAATGCATTCCTTTCTATGAAAAAGATTTTTGGTATGTGTTTTGCAGAGGTTTTATACAGCGAAGCAATAGAACCTTCTTTAACAAAACTGCTGAACTTTTACAAGATAATTATATATAAACAAATGTTCATTATTACAGACGTACAGAAGGCACAAAGATAGGTTAAATCGAAAATATTAGCACTCATCAAACAATATAGAACAGTATTTAAAATGGTTATTACTACTAAAAATGCACGTTCAACCATTTCCTCTTATGTACTGTAATGTATACGAATCTTTCATGGTAAACAAAATTTTAATGGTAATCCAACCATATTCTACAGAAAAGAGGCTTTTGTACATGCTAAAAATGATGTTTTTTCATTCAATGCACTGGAGAAAAGAAAAAGGAGTTAAGAGAAAAGTTACAGCGGCAGGATTTTTATAGCCTTCATACCATCTAAACTCCACAGACCATAGGGCACAAAGCCTTATACACAGTGACGTATCTAATTTCTTTTGTTTGAACATGTGCGCAAACTAGTAGTGACATGCATACTATTTTGAATAGAAAGCCATTGATTTAATATTACTTGAAATAAAATATATTATTGATAAGCAATTAAATTGAAGTTACAGACATTTTTTTTTTTACAAAATAAAATTTTATGTGATATACCAGCCTGTAAAATTATGTGAAATAAATGACTGAAGAAATATTTTATCATTTTAGTTTTTCGTTGATTAACGATGAAACTAGAAAAAGATTCGGGCCGACACGGCCCGGAAAAAATTTCATTCAGGCCCGGCCCTGCCCGAGCTTGCAAAAAAAATTTAAGCCCGAGCCCAGCCCTCGGTTAGAATAATCATATCTAAGATGACGCTGTTATTTGAATTAATTTATTTTTTGACATTATGACAATGTCATATTCTTTATTGAAATTAATAAATTTTATTAAATTATTTAAATTTATTTAAATTATTTAATAAATTTTATTAAATATTTATGAATGAATATTATTAATTACAGGAAATGTTAATAAAGAATAGTTAATTATTCACTTATCTAATAAACAGAAACTGGAGTATCTTATTTTTTAATTATTGGAACAGGAACTATAATAAAAACAGCTGAAGAAAATACTAATATTGATAAAGTAAATCTCCAGTAATCAAACGAATTTCGAATGAATGAATGAATAGATCTCATTTCTCGGTTTTCATTTCGTTACTACGCGTGCATTCCTAAAACCGTAATCTATTCGAAAGAATATTCTTCCTCGGGTCGGGTCTCAAACCGATATTTTTTTCCCAGTACGCTTGCGCAACATTAAATCAAAACGGCTAAATATTACTCTCTTGATTCTTTGCGGTTTGATTGAGTGCAGATTTTAATGATTTAGCTGTTTATGGACTACGCATGCTTTACACTAAACCGGTATCCGACTGAATGAATATATGAATAACCATCTGGCATTATTCCAGCATTACTGAATCGGTGTAGCTTGGCATCAGAGGTTCGCGTTTTTTTTATGTTTCTGCATCGATATTTCACGAAAGATAAAATATTTAAATCGAATAAACGATATTAGCGTTAAATCGATATTTGATTTTACATCGATATAAAGCCCAGTCCTAATGATAAGTTTTCGTTTTTTTTATGGAACACTCTATATAAATATGTTTATATATATATATATATATATATATATATATATATATATATATATATATATATATTCCTACAAAGGTATTTAAGGTGATCCGATCGGAAAAGTCGAACAGACTGAGATCCATCGAAAGTGGAGGCTAAGCAGCGCGTCCAATTCACCTGCTTGGATTTCGCAATTTTCACTCTCTCATCGTGGTTTGAAGCACAAATATTCTATGATAAGTTTTCATTTCTTGATGTTTTCCATCACTTTTCTGATTCTGTAGGTCGAAGTTCGGAACATTCTATATAAATATGTTTATATATATATATTCTTACAAAGTCGTAGAATGCAAAAAGAAAAATGATGAAATTTAACCATAATCTGTAAGTACCTAAAAATAAAGAGATATAAAAAAAAATCTGTAGTCTCTGGAATATTATTCCCAAAACCCATAAAAAAAATAAAAACGTTCATCCATAACATTATTTAACAAAATGTATGTGATTTAAAAATGAAGGAATATATGTACAAAGCTAAATTTTATATTGTTTTTCACACTGCTTCATATCAAAGTATATTTTTAAGATTTTTTTTATTTATTTTTTTTATTCAGATTTTACAAAACAAAAACCAGTATACTGTGGCATCACAAAAAATTCTTGTACAGCATTCTAATATTATAAACTACTAAAAAGCTATAAAAAATCTGAAAAGTGCTGAAAAGGCAATGTAGAGCCAAGTTAATTGAAAACAGTTTTTCATAAAAACCATCATACGTAGGACATTTGGTGAAGTTATATAGAACCGAATTTGAAATATATATTTATCTTAATTGAATAAAATAGCTGTATTGCTACTCCCCTTTCTTCGATATTTGGTACACTTATATAAAAGACAAACTAAGAAACAGCCTTTCTGTGAAATGGAAAAAATAACGTATAGCAGCGGCACTTATCGGCAAATATTCATGCAAATTGAGTCATTGTAGTTTTACATAATAGCCATATTACATAACTGTAAAAGCAACACTGATCAAGTTTGGTGCATTTATACATCTGCAAAGCTCAGTCGTCCCATAAATAAAGAAAATTTTAGAATGGAGTTCTACCTATCGGCCGATATTCATTAAAAATGATACCAAAAAAATTATCTCTAGGTTCAACTAAATGCAAAGTTTATTAAAATTTTGTAAATTATTTCTTGATATATAGCTGCAACACATTTTTTTTCACAGACATACAGACAGACGGGTACTTTTAAGAAAAATTATTAAAACATTTTTAAACACTCGTTTAAATTTTCTGATAAATTTAAAAATTTCTTTACCAAAATACAGACATTTATAACCAAAATAAAAACTATTTATCAAAATACAGAAAATATCTGGAGTGGATTCACTCGACATTCCTAACATTAAGTAATTAACAGTTGTATAAATAAATTATAGCAAGAGAAGTCGTTAAATAAACAAAAGAAGATATTATAATAGTGTGTTTGAGTATTTCTCTGTATAAGTGTATGTTCTTAAATTTAACGCTATTGCCTTTCAAAAATTTTGAGAAGATAGATCGTAAGGATGAAAAAATTTCGTTACGTTCCTGTAAAACTCTATAAAAGCTGCTCTCACAAAAATTCATAATTTTTGTGTGACAGTGATCTATAACATGTAAATAAATTTTCAGCTCAATCAAATAAGGCATTTAATCTCTATTAAACTTTAAATAATTTGAGTCCTTATGCCACAATGGTAAAAAAATGTTTTTTTAATTCCTCTTTAAAAAAGCCATAAATGCTACTATCAGCAAAATTCATACTTTTTGTGTGACAGTGATTTATAACATGTATATAAATTTTCAGCTCAATCAGATCAGGCATTTAATCTCTATTTCACTTTAAATAATTTGAGTTCTTATGCCACAATGGTAAAAAAATGTTCTTTTAATTCCTGTAAAAAAAAACATAAATGCTATTATCACCAAAATTCATACCGTTTGTGTGATAGTGACTTTTAACATGAATATAAATTTTTAACTCAATCGGATAACGGCGTTTAGATGCTACCGCACTTTAAAGAATTTGAGCCCATTGGGCTTAATGATAAAGAATTTTGCATTGTGTTCCTGTAAAAATATATAAGTGTAAATATATAAGTGTAAAAATATATATAAGTGTAAATATATATAAGTGTAAATATATAAGTGTAAATATATAAGTGTAAAAATATATAATTAAATAAATATATTATCTAAAAATATATATATTTTATAGATTCACCAAAATCTATAAAATTTTCGTAATGGTGACCTTTAACATGTGTATAAAGTTCCATCTCGATAGTGGCCATAATGATGCTAATATTCAGCTCAATCAAATTTCTAAGACATTTAATCACTATCGCACTTTAAATAATTTAAGCCCATAGGCCATAATAACTTTTCTTTGTGTCCCTAAAAAAACTATCAGATTCATCAAAATCTATACAATTTGTACAACGGTGACTTATAACATTGTGTGTAAATTTTCAGCTCAATCGAATTAGCCATTTAGACGCTATTGCATAAAAAAAAATTTGGACACATAATCTATAATAATAACTAATTTTTCTTTGTGTCCCTGTAAAAAAGCTGTAAGTGTTATATTCGCCAAAATAAATATATTTCGTGCCACAGGGACCTATAAAATATGTAACAACTTTTAGCTCAATCGAACAAAGATGCTCTCGCGTTCAACGCACATCACCGTAAAAGTAGCAAATATGAATTCAGTGTACCTCAAATTGTGCATACATAAAATTCTCAAATTCGGATTTTTACATCATTACAATATTTTCCTTACATATATATGTTCGGAAAGTAAAAATGGATTAACATTCACTTTATCTATTGAATTATTTTTATTTAAATTGTACTTTATAATTTTAGATATCGAAAAGAAAAGAAGACGCAGGTAATATTTCTATTATTTCTATTAACACATGTGATAATCATGCATCTTATGTTACTCCTAAAAATTCTTATCAAATTTAAAATAATATTGATACATCGCTCGGCACTACACTATTTGTTCAAACAAAAATTTAAGGATATTATAATTAGGTGCAATAACTTATTTGCTCTTATAAACTTCCGTATAAAGAAAAAAAGTTCCATCAATTTTGTCTGTTTACTGTGTAACCTGATTTGAAAACCAACCAAATGAAGTGCGCCAATTAATGCATCTCTTGAGAGGTAATGACTCTATAAAATATGAATAATGGTAATGAGCTGAAATATTTCTGCTTATAATTCTCGTCTAATTTTCATTTTATATTTACCCAAGAATTCATATCATATATTTTGTATTGATTACCTTAAATATTTGAATAAATTATATCAACATATTGTCACAATAATAGTTTATAAAAATTTCATACGACTTAAGATTTTAAATTATTTGACTAATAAGAATTACTAGAGAATTAAAACAAATGTATTATGATATATTTTAAAATTACTTCAGAATTAAAAATCGAATGGAAATGTATTATGTCTCGTATCGTCATTTCGAGAAATTAGTTGTCACTTCTTTATTACTTTCTTCTTTATACATAAGAAAAAAATGTTTGATTCAAGAATTTTTTTTCCTCTGGTTTTTGATAGATTTACTTGTCTTGCGATTTTCTTCAATATTTAAATACATTAAATCAACTTATTGCCACAATAAAATTTTATAAATATTTTTAGATGACATAAGATTTTAAGTTAGTTGACTAATAAGATTTTTTTTTTTTTTTTTACCTCTGGTTTATGATAGGTTTACTTGTTTTACGATTTCATGAACACGATTTAACCTTTTTTAGAAAATGTCTGTCTGGTTGTGCATGTATGTATGTTAGTAAAAAAGGTCACAGAACTGGCGTTTAAAAGTAATAATTACAAAACTATGAATAAATACCATAAAATGCAAAATCTCGCAACAACTGTCTCTAGTCGAAAACAAAATCGACCCTACGTCAGGCGAAGAAAGTAGGCACGAGTGCTACACGAATTGTTGCTTTGTTTGCAGCAATTGTGCCTAGTTTGTTCGCCTGAAGAAGGGTCGTGTTTTCTTTCGACCTGGAACAATTGGTGGGAGATATTACTTTTTATGGTGCTCATTCGAAGTATTGTATTTATTACGTATGTGTCACAAATTTACTCATGCTGTACCGCACGAACTTGTGAACAAAATTTAATTAAACTTAGTATCATTTTATTGCAATTGGGTGTATACTCATTTTAATTACATTTGAGGATCAATCGCTCAAAATACAGCGCTATAACCCCTTTTTTTTTTTTTCATATATATATTTTTTAATTATAATAGTATAGGACAGTATATATATATATACAGTAGAACTTGGATAATTCGAAGTTGAAGGGACCAGAGAAAAATTCGAAATATCCAAAAATTCGAATTACATATACTATTTTGTCAAAAAAAGAGATGAATAAAAAATTGAAATTCTACGATCAAAGATTTAACATATAAACTTTATATCTAAGAAAACTGCTACATCCCCCCCCCCCCATTAAATCAATATTTTTTACGAGCTAAATTATTCAACACTTTTTTTTTTTTTTTAAGTAAGATATTTTTTTGTTTCTTCTTTAAATACAATCTTTGTGTCATAGCATATGACTTGATACAAACATAGAATCTTCTTCATTAGGCATGACTTTCAATTCAAAATAACCCTCGATGTTCAAAAATAACCCTCGAATTTCCTTATCCTCCTTTTGAAAGACTGTTAAAATGTATCAGCCGAGAAAAATTTCGGGAACAAATTTTACAGTAATATTTTAAAGGTAAGCGTTTGGAAAATTCGAATTATCCAAAATAGAATTCGGATTATCCACGATTTTTTAACATTATTTTAATTAAAATTCAAGTAACCGGGTAAAAAATTCGAATTATCCAGAATTTCGAATTAAACAAGTTCGAATTATTCAAGTTTCACTGTATATGTGAGTGTGTGTGTATTTCCATTTGTGATAGTAATAGACAACCAGGAAAAAGTGTTTTGTATGTGTAAGGACATCACAATCTATTTTACACATCTACTCCTTACATCTACTCCTTAATTGGGAAACGTACACTTCCGTGGGTACAAATTTCCAGTGTAGGTATCTTCAAATAACTGACAATTCGTTTAAGCCTAATGATTGAAATGCAGGTCTATGATAATTTAAAAGAAAGTTATTGTATTTCTTTCATTTTTAACAAAGAAAAAGTAATCATTTCCAGATGGTAGTATATATATATATATATATTTTTTTTTTTTTTTTTTTTTTTTGGGGGGGGGGGGAAATACATTTGGTGTTATGTTTTATGGAGATGAAAATCGTTTGAATTCATCATGGAAAATATTTTTTATAAATAATAACATTATTAAATAGTTTGTATTGCGGGAATTTGTATACGAAAATTTAGGAGGAAAGTCTTGTTGACCACAACCTGGTAGTTTTTCATGCAGATTCTGGAATCTCAAGAGAAGCTGGAATTCCAATTAAATTCTTCTTTTTTATCCTGTTATTTTCATTAGGTTTCATGTCTACATTGAATACCACAGAGATTAATTCTTTAAATAGTAATTAGACATTAATTTTTTAATTAGTAAAAGAGATTAATTCTTTAATAGGGGTAAGAGTTTAATTTCTGACCAAAATATTCCAAATTTATTACTTTTTTCTTCCTTTTACTCAACCTGAATCGAATCTTGATAACAGAAAAAAACTGTATTTTCCGTTGCGATAAATAGCCAATAATGAAAAAACGGTCATTTAAAACTGAGATTTTATATAAAAATAATGAAATTCAAGTAATGGACTGCGGTTTAATGCGGTGGTTGAGAATGCAAAACTGTCAAATCGACAATTAGCGGTCCTTATATATAAAATTACATTTATTCTTACAAATTACCTTTTACTTTGATTTTACGTGTTTAAAATTATAGGTTAAACTCATTTTTCTCAATGTATTTTTGCAATTGTCGCGTCATTTTTCTGCTAAATAATCCTTCTTCCATTATTTTATTTATTCCTCCAAACTAAAGAATTTATTTCCTCTCTTTCAATAAATTTTCGCAACTACGTGGTTAGTTTCTAACTTTATCCCCGGGAGACTTGAATTTCGATTATTAAGAAGAATTTTTATATATTTAATTATTAAATCACATTAATAAATCAGGATATAACTATTATTTTAATTAAAATAACAACATTTGATGAATAAATACAGTGAATTGGGTAATTCGGGGGAAGTTGCAAGTTGAGGAAAGACGCAAGTTTGATCCTAGCACTTTTATGTGCCAACAGATGGTAATAGTGACCAGCATGTGTGAAAAGTCTCATCCCAGTATACGCGTGGATTATAAACTTAACTTAATTTGTCGCCTTTAATCGCCGTTATTTTGGATCTCGTGAGCATTTAATCTTGTGAGTAAAGCTCTTGTAATATTATGTTGCTCAAATTTAACATTCATAGAGTAATGTCTTATTTTAAATAAGATATCAGAAATATGAGTGAGTTCTTTATTCCATTACACACACAAGGTAAGAAGAAGTGGCCTTAATCTTGCAGTAATACTAAAATAAGCGTGTGTGCCTTCTTCACACCGTACTTGGTGGAAGACGCAACATAGTTCAGAAATAAATTAAATGGCCTTTAAATTGTATGATTTATTTTATATACTGTATGTTATAGTGTAAAATATAAATACAAATAATAATTATAAGTATAATATTTTAATAATCATAATTTTTATAATATTATTTTAACAAGCATCCAAGTATTATGTAAGGATCTTTTTTTAAATACAGATCGGAGCAAGGTTACCAGAGTAGGAAATGGATCTTCTATGTTTTCAGCAACTGGGATTTATCCTTATAACCCACAAGTAATCACAGATCATGCGTGTTCTATCTCTTTTGATTTCAGCAATGATACATATGTTTTTTCTTTCTTTCTTTTTTTTTTTTTTTTTCACAAACGGCACATATGACAATAGACCTACACCAGCTGTTGCTTTCACTAGCAGAGCTAGAAGCAGTCGACTGTCAACAGCAGTTTCCTCCACTAGCACAGAAAAGCCATTACCTCCACTAGTCTTGCATATCAAATACAAGAAACGATTGCACAAAGATTGATATGGTGACCAATTGAACTAAATTAAATATTGTGCTAGTTAGCATTCAAGCTTGCAGCCTTATTAGTTTTGACAAAGTAAGCTTCCAAAAATTTATTTCAGTTTAATCATTTGTTAGTTTCTCCATAGTTATTTCTCCATAGTTATCATTCTCCATAGTGTGATAGGTGATATCAAATGTTTGTCATGTTTTTCAAATTTATCGTGGTGTTGATTTTTACCTCATAACTGATGACATCTTCCTTGTATATATGCGGGAAGATGCCACAATTAAATGAGTTTTTTAACACTAAATTTGTCAAATGTATACAGACTGGGAAAGGACTTAATATGGATACATAATTAATTAAATATTGATGAACATGGTGTATTTTTTTCATTATCATATAATTTCAATTTTTGGCTGTCCTTAGCAAAATAACCTTATATATAGTGTCTTCCTCCAACTTACCTTATATTTTTTACTAAAATAAAATTTCTTGTCTTAATCATTTTAATTTTATAAGTATGAAAAATATCATGTAGATTACAATAGACTCCATTTTTTCTTTGTGTTTCGGTAGCCCAGTCGTTAGAACGCCGAGCTCGTTATTGGAAGGTACTCGTTATTGGAAGGTGCTCGGTACTCGAGCTGTTCAAAGACCGTCGTGTACACTAATGGTGGCTGGTTCACGTAAAATCTGTCGTGGCCGCAATGTTCTCCCTGTTCCCATCAAAATTATACCTCTGGGGGTCACTGAAACGGGAGAGCCATCCCTTCCGCGGAGGACCAAAATTGTGATAGCTTGTCTCCGGACCACCTCTAGGGGTGAGACTCAGACCATCGCTAGTTGCCTATTGCACAGCACTCTTGCGACGTAAAACCCAACCAACCAACCACTTTTCCTTAATTTTATTACAAAATTCGTATACGCTAATTTGAACGTAAATATTATTTATTGTTGAATTATGATGGATTATATCTAGGAAATATAAAATTATGTTTATTAAAAAATTAGACACGAAATACAAAGTAAAGTACTGTCTTTATACTGTTTGTTTATCTGTCCTTTGACAAATTTTTGAGGACAATCATAACAATTAAAACATGTAAATATCTAGAGTGACCTTTAAGTGTAAAGATTTTCCATATTCCTTTAAAAATGTAAATTGCGTAAATTTTGATTCCTTTCTTTGTTTTTCGTCCTATAAAATTATACCTAATTATTAAACGACAGAATTATGCCTCGTAATAATTATACATGTCTTCACATGAAAACTTACAATTTATTGCTTTATTTTTCCAAACATCCTTAAAAAATGAAGTACATTTATTAAATAACACTTCAGCCGTTTAATATCCCCATAATGTAGTAAAAAAAGAATTAACTACGTATTAATAACGTTTTATTATGTTTTTTTGCTACATATACTCAATCATAAAACTATGTGTTGAGTAATCACATTTTAAATGAAGACGATTGTAATTTCTAAATTTCTTAAAAGAATCATTTCATATTGTATAAATTAATAGCCTTAGGGCAACACAAAAGCAGTGTTGTATCAGAAAATCTGAAATTGAGCATTATTTGTAAAAAATAAGTTTTTTTCAATATACGTGTGTCTACATTACATAGTTACTTCATTACATAATAAATTTTATACCTGAAGAATGGTTGTACATTTTAATCACAATATTATCATTCTAAAGAAATAGGATATACTGCAATAAATTCAGAAATATTGAAAAATTGTGATTTTATTTAAAATAAACAAGGCGAATATCAAATCTTTATTTGTGAAAAATTTATTTTAAGTATTTGCAATTTTAACTACACAGAAAGTGTATGATTTATATTGATAAAAATCGTATCATAATTTTTTTTCTAAACGATATCAATGAATTTTATTATATAGTCACCAGTTTTCATGCTTTTTGAGTCAAAAAGCGTAAAATTTGGCATCTATGTGATTGTTTTATAAAATGTTACAGACTTAAACCTCTACAGAAATTTTGAAATTTACTTTAGTGATACATTTTCAATAATGTAATATTATTTGAATGAAATGCCCTAATTAGCTTTATCTTAAACCGAAAAAGTAAAAAAAAAAAGAATCTTTTTTTTTTTTTACATACAATCTCAAAATATACTGCGAATAACATTTTTTTAACCTTTGAGGATTATTACATAGATGTTTGATATATCAACATACGTTAAAAGTAATTTTTTAACAGACTAAAATAACAAATTAGTAATTTTTAAAACACGTTCTGTTAAATTCATTTATTTTTAAGGAAGTAACGGGTAATTATTTTCTATGTCAGCAAGAAAACTTTTTTAACTTAATGTAAAAGAAGTACTTAAGTATCTTTTGTTTCAAAAGTGCTGCTTTAGGAAGAAAAAGCATAAAACAAAGCAGACAAAACGTTCTTACAAATGCTATTTACCACAATAAAACAACAGGATGTACATAAAATCAGAATTACAAAAGAGGTAGGAAGAAGATGAAACTTTACTAAGTGATTGCGAAGTAATATAAATGCATGACTAATATAAAAGCTGAATGAACTAAAATGAACGGAGATAAGAATAATAGGTCTTTGTACGTATATAAAATTACGTAATAAATTCATGAGGGAAAAAAACAATAAATTATATCCTGAAAAAAATATCGAGTTTAAATCGAGTTGATCAACCAAATACATATTTACGAATAATTAAAAAATGTGAACAGTGGAGAATTTAATAGTTTCCAATATAGGATTCCGTTAATTACTAAAACATTTTTAAAAATCTTTCTCATGTTTTTGCTCAACCAGAAGTCGAATTCTTCCACCCTCCTCTCTTCTTCGAAAAGATATATTATCTTTCATGAAACTAAATATTCTCAAAGAAACTTTCTCAATTACAAGCTAAATATCTGTTTGTTTGTGTTATATTTCATAACATAAACTTATATATTAATAAAATTACTGATGACTTTGATCACTTTTATAAAATTGTCTATGATTTTGACAAATATCCTTCAATATATCTTTAATATCTTTGTGTGGTTTACGTAATTTTTATTTTAATAAATTTCATCTTTTAACTATTTAAATTAAAAATGTTTAACAAATAAGACAAATGTTTATGGTTGATGCAGTTTAAAAGAAATATTTGAGTAAAATGACTGTAAAAAAATTATTCGTTTTGCAGGTTGAAGATTTCCGTGAGCAAAAATAAACTGATGTTTAATAAAAAAAAAATCATGTATGAAATTTTTAATTTTTACAGTCATAATGTAATTTTTTAACAATTCAACATTGATGTGATAGTGGAAATGTTTAAATGTTTAAATTAAGTATAATATGCACTTCAATCAGTGAAGTGTTGTGATAATTAAAAAACAAAATAGTAATAACTTGCATTTAAAGCCGATTTTTACTAAAATATAATCTAATTTTAGTTTTTAGTTTACATATGAAAAGGAAAAATTATAAATAAAAAAGTAAACGCTATAAACAAGCTTCCACGTTTTTCTGTAGTGTAGAAGCTAACACAATGCAACATAACACGAAAGATTTTTCACTAAAAATGAGTGCAGAAGATTAAATACAAACTTATTTTCTATCTATTTCCGAAAATATGAAAAAACGCATCAGAAATAATATAATATATTGCATGAGAAATAATCAAAAGTAAATCGGCACTTTGTGTCAACTCATAAGCGAATCTGATAATGAAAAAAAATAATGAAAACACTCCTTTTCTAATATTTGCCTAATTTTCTGTGCACGATAAGTTCTTTGGTGCGTTTTTATGTTAAACCCAGTAAAACATTGACAACCACAAACAAAAACAAAATATGCTTCGCATTTCATTAACTTATACTTCAAAGACTATCTGATAGTTAATTATAAATAAATTAATAACCAATTTTATAGTTTTTCGACGTTTTCCATTTTTTTCCGATTTAGTCACTTCTAATTTTATAAAATGCCATATAATAACGAATCCTGGCATTTCACAGATTATGCTATCTACAACTGAAAAATTTTCCGTTACTTGTACCGAGATATAACAAGTATGTTGCCAAAATTTTTCAATCGCTGATCATCTTGGAATATACACTCCTTCTCACATTTATAAAGACACTTTATATTTTAAATAACTAACGTAAAAATAATTGTAAACAAGATTAGACTAAATGCACTTAATATATCTAGTATTCTAAAAACCAAAACTGTTATAAATTTTTAATATAAAACAAATTTAATAAAAAATAATGCAAAATGTGTTTTTCTCCACGTTTTAGGGTCTACATTTGTGCATGTTTAAAATAATTAATAATATGTTAAAATGAATAAAAAACATGCAATAATCAATCAGCATTTAATGGGGGAAAGGACATCTGTGTTAAAGTTGAATAAAAACAATATTAAAAGGTAAAATGTTGCATTTTCGGATAAAAAACATTTTATTCTTGATTAACCAAATGGTTTTAAAAGTTACTGGCACGATCTGAAGATAGCGAAAGACAGGACAGATTTTTTAAAGGCAGATATGAATCGGGAATTTTAAAGGTGGATCTATGGTACTCTGGGGAGCTGCTTCTACTGAAGACAGAATGAATTTAGTAATTTTTTCTATTATTATGAACATCAAGAGAATATCCGCAAATTTTAAACGTGGAATTATCAGACTTTTGTTACATTTTGGGGGGTAATAATATATTTTTCAACAAGACTTACATTCTTGCTGTATTTTTAGAGCAATAGGAAATAGTTTGAAGAAAGAAACTGCTGTATTATTGCCTTTGCCATGGCCTAAAAGTTGAAAAAACCTTAACTTATGATATTAGAAAAGTGCACGCAAGTAGAAAGCAATTTTAAATAGTTTAAAAGAATAGCATATATGCTATATGAAATGGTATTGAAACTGGATATTTAAAAAACATGTATATATATATATATATATATATATATATATACCAGAGAGAATGTCTGACTGTTTAACCCTAAAAAGAGACCCCATAAAATATTAATTTAAAGAATAACTGAAACAAATTACTAAAATTCGAGCTGTCCTTATAATTGTGAACACCTAAAAAATCATCTTTTTTCCATATTTAAAGTTTTTTAAGATAGAAAAACGATAAAACTTTTTAAATATAGTCTGTTAATGAAATTCAAATTAATTAAAAATATATTTGTTTAAATAATAGTGTTCAGTGTTTAGTTAATATAGAAAAACGGGTGTCCTTATAATTATGAGAAGGAGTGTATATATATAAATAAAAATAATAAATTATTGTATATTCTTCATAAATGCGCAGGTTTATCAAACATTGTTTATCAAATATTTAGAATGAGAGCAGATTAATCAAACATAAAGACATATGTATCGAACAAAACACAATGTTCTAAAATCTTCATCATTATTTGGACTAATTCATTTTCATTTAAAATCCAAAGAAAAATAATTGCAAAATATAAAAAATGTCCAATCCAATGAAAATCTTAATATTTTTTCCCCATATAAATAAAAAAAAAATTATCCTTTTTGTACAGTTTAAAAAAAAATCGACTGTGTAGAATATTATAAATTGAAAAACAAACAAATTTCACCTGTTTAAATTACACATAAAAATTTTTATTAGAATGTGTAAAGTAATTTATCACACAATTTGCTCATAAAACACATTTTATTTCCTAATTTTTATACTTTTAAATGCATTTTTTGTTTTGTTTTGCTTAATCTTATTTGTATTATTTTAACTTATTTAATTTTAAATGAATTTTTCTCAATATTAATTAATATTAAACCAAATAATCTGGTGTATCACTCATCGACTTTCTCTTACTCGGAAATTTAATACTATAAATACAGGTTGCAGATTAAGAGGTAAGATAACGAGTACTGTTATGTAAAATTGTGTTAAACAATTCAAATAAGGCTTCGGAAGAGTTTTGTAGGATAATTAGTTCTGTGTGAGGGGGCTGCCGCACCCCTCAACCCCCCGTTTCATTAATGCACCTACATTTATATAGAATTTAATTCGGTTGTTAAAAAAATAATTCTGTTTTTAAAAAATAATTTATTAAAATTATTATTTAAAATTTATCTTTTATAATAATGCAGACGATTTCCATATTACAGAAGTAGTATAACACAAAATGTCAAAAAAAAAAAAAAAAAAGTTGAATTTATTCTCAATATTACTTTAAAAAAAAAAAAAAAAAAAAAAAAACTTCTTTTTGTTAAAAATGAAAAAAATCGATAACTTTATTTTAAATTATCGCAGATCGATGTTTCTACTATACGTTTAAAGATATCGGCGAGCTCTTTTGAAAGATACCCATAATGAAAATTTACTCCCCTCGAGGGGGGAAGGGGAGGCCCCTACATACACAATTCTTTTTTTTACCAGTTGACTATCTCTATTACAAAAAATATATATTCGTTTCATTTTGTTTAGTGCAGTCTATAGATGTTAAACTCTACTTACCTGCAATTTCCCCCATATACGTATTTGAATACTTTTCAGTGTCCCTGTACACGAACCATTTGTTTCATCTCAACGAAAAGCTTACTGTACCATCCCTATATGATACACATTTAGAATACCGAGTTTGTAATTTCTGTTATTATTTGTTCTTGAGATATGCTGATAACAGACACACAGACCATTCGCTAAAAACATGATTTTCGTATTCAGGGAACCTCAGAACATGTAAATATAACAAAAACTCACGTTCGAAAATGAATTCTTTTTCGACCCTATGGGTAAGAGAAAGTATTTCTATTTTGTGTTGCAAGTTTGAAAAAAAAATTCTTTAAAGAATACTAATTACGTTTTAATTATGTCGTTAATAATATAAATTAGTGGTCTCTGGGTAAAAAATATAATATGATAATTCAAATGTGTTAGTTCAATATTTAGTTTCCTTATTGCAGTAAATAATACTCCTAAAAATGCTTCGTTTTTAATTATTTGCATAAAGGGACAAAGATTCGATGCAAACAATTCCACTGAATATTTAAATTAGAGTTAGGAATTATTCCTTAACTTCTAAGTAAATTTTAGAAAAGAAATTTATCCATGCCTATAAATTCATTGATTGTAGCTTACCTTAACCTTTATTTAAAATTAATTAAATTTACTTTATTTTTACTGCTACAGTGTATTCTAATTAACAACAAGTATATTTTGGTTCATTACTTGTATTTACAAAATAACAGCTTTATAAAATCATGTATTACATTTAAATTCGGTTACAAATATTTAATTGTAACATACAATAAATTAGAATCCTGTTGATATCAGGAATAATTCATTTGGGATATTTTCTTTGTTATTTATTTCAGTTAATTAAAAGTAGAGCAGAAATTACTAACAGTAATAAGTTAAAAATTTATTCCTATTATATATAGATGCAAGATTTTACCTAAAATTCTTAATTTAATTACAAAATATTTATTATTACAAGCAAAACTCTATAGAAATGAAACGCAGTGTAAACCGTCTGGGGTCAAAGTCTTCATTATTTGTACTTGAAATTTTTTTACTATCCTGTTGGTATACAGTTATATTATATGCTATAAAAATATACCTAATTCAGTTTATTGATTTTGAAATTTTTCTTTTTTTTAGTATTGGATTGAATTAAATTTAAAAAAAAAAAAAAAAAAAAAAAAAAAAAAAAAAAAAAAGATCGAAGATATATTAATTATATTTAGTACCGACTTTTTAGATTTATTTTTTCTTTTTAAGTAAACTCTCTGTTGAAATCGTTAAATAAGAACATTACTACCTTAAAAGTGAAGAATACAGAACAATTATTTTCGGGCGAAAAAAGAAAAGTAGTTTGAGATCAGCGTAATAGGTACAACTCAACACTTGTTTTTTCTTACCAAATTCTTCATACTTGTGTTCATATATGTACCCCCTCAGTTTATTTATTTATTTTATAATATCATTTTTGGTAAAGACCTGTGTTTATTTTGACTCAAACGTTTTGTTTCACATTTCTCTATTCATTATCACTTATAGAAAAGTTCTTATTTATTTTTACTGCAATTCGAATTGTCTGACATCTAACGTTTTTTCTAGGCTCATAAGTTTAAACTAAATTTCAAACGGGGAATACTGTTATAAATATTTTGTTTCAGTTACAATACACTCATGTCCGTAATTAAAATCACAATCTATTGTCTCGTTTCCTTCTTCCGCGCATAATTTTTAAACAGATGAACTGGTGAACATACAATTTGAGTGGCATGTTCCTATTAAACGGATTTTACAGATCATTAACATAAGCAATAAATTTTAAATTGATCTTAATTCAAAAAGTAAGCTTTGGAAGAAATGAAATAATTAAACGATTTTAAAAAAGAAAACTAAATGAAAAACGATGTTAAGAATGTTGGTCATCAATTTGGCGACCCACCCCCGCCCAATGTATAGTCTCAAGTGTCGCACCACTGAAAAAAATATTAAGAATGTCTTACGGATAGGTGAATATATATATGCCTCCAAATGCTAAATTAAAATGGGACTTTTATTCTGTATTAATTTTTCTTTTTTTTCCATACTGAACTTTTTGAAAAAGTATAATTATTATTTTTTAAACTATGAACGCCGACCAAATAATAAAAAATGTCAATGTATGTTTTTTTTTTAAGAATTTCTCATCTAATTTTCATGTTCGTGTGTATATTTGAGAAAAATTTCATCTCAAAAGAAGAAGAAAAAGAAGAAGAAAGTGGAGGGGGGGGAGGAAAAGAAACGAATACAAAGAAGGAAAAACGAATTTTAATTTAACATTTGAAGACACGTGTGTCTTTACCTATCTGTCAAGAATCTTTAACACCACTTCCGAAATAGTTTTCTTTTCTAAAATTGTTTAAATTTTTCATTTCTTCTAAATCTTACACTTGAGAATAAAGGAAGTAATATATTAGTTTAAAATAAAAAATGTATTTATGTTAAAGGGCGATAAATTCGATTAAGGGTTTGACAAAAAAAATGCCATCCAAATTTTTTGTTCATACGTTCATTTTTTTTTTTTTTTTTTTTTTTTTTTTTTATCATGCGCATCATGTGGAAACGAGAAAATAGGTTGTGATTTTAATTTCGGATATGAGTGTAGATCTTAGAACGCTAATTAGTAAGAACTGAAATCGAGGAAAATAGATGTAGAATTTATATTTCCTATAAATGTCCCAATGCTATGTAGTTTGAATTAAAGTGTAATATGACTCTTTTGTTCTGTTAATTGTACTTTTATATAAAAAAGTATTCACATAATTTTTACTTTAGAAACATACATTATTTAAAGAAAAATATTGTAATCATGAAAACATTCGATAACCAGATATTTTTGTACCTAAATGTCTCTTGATTTCCGTTTTGTTATTACTTTCTTCTATATGTATATATAGAGAAAGTATTGGATTCGTGAAAATTTTCGAACTCCAGTTTTCGATGGATTTACACGTTTTGGGATGTCCTGAACACGATTTGACTGTTTTTAGAAAATGTCTGTCTGTGTGTCTGTTTGTGGGTATCACAAATTTTGTGGCCGCTGTATCTCACGAACCAGTGAACGAAATTTAACCAAACTTAGTATTTTGTTGCATCCTGATATAAACTGGTGCTGATTAGATTTTTGGAATAATTTCTCAAGAGGTGGCACTGTTATTGAATTTTTCTAAATTTTTAATATGGCAGTATAGGACAAAATTCCGTATAAATGTACGTAATGAGAGTTATTTTAATCGTGTGATTGTAAAATTCATATGAATTATTGATATTGTAAATTTTCAATATGGATATATTTCAAAAGATCTCGTCAATAGATTTGAAACGAATGGTTGAACTATAGATCAGTGATAATTTAAAACAAACTTATCGATTTTTTTATTTTTTAACGAAAAAAACTTGGAAAATAATCTTATTTCTTCTGATTTGCAAAAAAATTGACATATTTCGGCTTTAGTGATAATCTAATTCTGTCAGATAAAAATCATCGGCATTAAATTAAAATAATTTGATATTTTAATAAATAATTTGTATTGAATAAATTTTATGTAAAATTATATAGAAGAAAGTCATGTGGTGGCCACATCATACTAGTTTTTTTACGGTTATACGCATGTGTATGCGAGTGTACAAGATAAAGTCTAAACGCTTTGCCTGAATTAGCTGAAAGTTGGCATGTTCGTTATAGCTGACCATCGCACGAAATGTATATATTTTTATGAGTCTAGCACTTATAGATTATAGTCTAGCACTTATAGACAAAAATTCATCTATAGAATATAAATTCAAATTATTTGAATTGTGTTAGCGTCTAATATAAGATATAATATGATGTATCATATGTTAGACTTTATATTCTAATATGGTATAAATTTGTAAGCATGTTATAGGTTATCGTCGCAAAAATATTACAGTTTTACATGATCTACAAAGAAGTAATTTTATATTGGAGTCTATAGGTCAATCTGTTTAAAGTTCGTTTTAGTAGTGTTAAATTATTTAAATAATTAATTAAATAAATATAAATATTTCATATTGCGAGCTTACGTTTATAATTTTTTACAGGGATGCAAAATAGAATTTGGATACACTAAAGTCCCTTAAATGACATATAAATTCGAGAAAAATACCCTAAACAACTATTGCGATTTTTCCTATGTATATTTAACAACTTCTGTCATTTAAATTTATTTAAACAATCCTTAACTCCTAAATGTTCATAAAATCGAGTGGAGTGACTCCAAATTTTTCTCGTTAACTGTTACTGAGAGAAATTTTCCTACGGTATAATTAATGAAAAATCGATATTCAATTTTATTTAAGCTTTTACATAAATAAAACCACAATGCTTCATTTTTTTTTTTTTCAAAATAAGATTTGAGGAAATAAATTATGTGAGATCGATAAAAATATTTCACCTTTAATCAAAGTTCGTAATCGATTAATAGATGGGTCAAACAAACATTTAATCTTTTTCTACGGCATTTTACGTTATTGTCCCTCCAGTTTAATATTTAATATTTTAAATTCTAATGCAAAACAAAATGTAACCTTTTTGTAAATCTTATAAACTAGCAAAATATTTAAACTAATTTAATCTAATTTCCGTTGAATGTACCCTTTAATGTAATGTTTTGTATTATTATTATTTATCTCGTTTCATTTTGTGTAATTTCTTTCATTTTTTCTTGATCAATATTTTTAAGAAACAGTTACTAAAACCTTCGGGAAATATAAACATTATGAATCTTTTGAAATATAAAATTCGATTAAAGATAAATATTATATACACAGGAATCATAATAAAATAAGAAACAAAACTAGGAAAATGGTATACAGTACTATTTTAACTGTTTTCGAAGAAAAAGAAAAATCAATGTAAGTTTATTGGCAATGAAATTGCCATTACTATATATATATATATATATATTTCCTGCAGATGTTGTAGCCATTTATAACATTGCAGAGCCTTAAATATAATAGTCTTTCATTTCACAACAAGAAAAGATTATAAAATCATTTAAAATTTATGCGTTTATTTGTGTTTCTCAACATAAAAACTGCAGTTTTAGAGAGAGTTTCAAACGCTATTTACCTCCATCAAACAAATCAACAACTTTCTTCGTTCGGTTTATTAATGATAACAAGCATGCCAACATTATAATTTATTTTGATGTATTCTTAGTACTCACCCCTTATTTTCACCGCATTATTTATAGTGAAATTATTCTACTATGTAATTACGAATAAATAAAAACAAAAACCTTCAAGAAAAGTGGTGCAAAAGAAAGGCGGGCGCTAACAATTCTTCGAAATAAATTAAAAATTTGGTATGTCTGTAGTAATGTACATTTAAATTTGAGTAACACTCCCAAGTAGCTTTATCTTCTATAAAACATTTTCGTAAATGATATTTCTTGATTCCGACAACATGTAATTGTAAAATTTAAAATCATTTATGTACAGCTGCAAAAATTTTGTACTTGTAACAATGTAGCAATTCTTTATTTACTTTTTATGATTAGTTTCGGTTGTTTCAAAATGAGAGACAAGTTTTGAATCATCTCCTAAAGTTTTCCGTCAACAAACCAATTACAGTGCGGCCACATATCCTAAAACTAGCAGTGAGGACGCCTCCAAAATGTTGGAGGGATGCCAGTGCGTATGAAATTTGGAAAACATCCAATAATTCCGCGTTCTGTTATTGCTCATTTTCTCCGAGTCAGATAACTGTCACTCCTATTTTAGCATTGGACTCGTTGAGTTAGCACTTGCGCAGATGATTCCATGGTTTCATGAAACGTGTTCGAAGAATACTATACATATTTTTTTCATGTAAACGTATTTACATAGTTAAGACAGCCATTGTCCCAGACTAGATTTGTTGCTAGTTTATTTATTTATTTTATTTCATTTTATTTTATTTATTTATTTATTTATTCGAAAATATTATCATTTCTTTGAGACTAATACTCAAATATTGGTTTTCGTTAATTCATAGTTTCTAAGTAAGCCTTTTTATTTTGCTATTGAATTTGCAAAATAATCAAATAAAATATAAAATTTTATGTTCTAACAAGACATTTCTATTTAAATTTTCCATAATAGTCTAAATAATTTTTCTGATGTTTACTTTCTCTAAATTCAATAGAAGAAAGTATTGGTTTTAATTTCAGGCTTCGAATTTTTGATGGATTTGCACGTTTTATGAAGTGTAGAACAGGATTTGGCCATTTTTAGAAAATGTCTCTATCTCTATGTGTCTGTGTGTGAGAAGGACAGAAAGACAAAAATTTTGTGGAGGCTGTATTTCAGAAATTTCTGCGCAGAATTTGAAACAAATTTATGTATAGATGCACTTTAACATAAATTAAAGTGTATCAACTTTTAGTAAAAATCATTCAACAGGCAATTTTAACATGGCGGTATATGAAAAAATTTCCTATAAATGTGTACAATGAAAATTATTTTTAACGAATAATTATGAAATTAAAAAGAATTATTTATAATAGCGAAGGTCAACTAGGAATAATAGTTTGGACACGTAGAAGGAACGCTTCTTTACCCCAGTCTGGAAGTAACCACCCGAGGGGGGGCAAATTTTCAATTTGGATATCTATTAAAAGAACTCGTGAATACCTTTAAATCGAATGGTTGAACCAATGATCTGTAACAGTTGAAAACAGAGTTATCGATTTTTTTTTTTTTTTTTTTTTTTTGTATTAAAAAAAATTACTTAACAAAAAAAAAAAAAAAAAAAAAAAAAAAAGAAAGAAAACACTGTTTTAAAGATATCATTAGTAGAACTCAAAATCGACTTTCTTTGGACATTCAGTGTTATATACTTCTATGAGAAAAAAAAAGTTTGCATATAAAAAATGTAGAGTTAATACAGTTTTAATGAAATTTTATTTTTCCGACTGAGTGAAAATAATGCCTGGACCGGGAGTCGAACCCCGGACCTTTGACTTACAAGGCAAAGGCTCTACCAATTGAGCTACCCACGCCGACAACCGATCAGCATTACTCACTCAGATAACCTTTAGGCAGAAACATCTGGTCTCTCATTTAGATAGCTCGACAGAAATAAGCCGCAGGTAAAGGAGAACATCATTAAACAATGGGAGAAAGAAATACATTCCCGGTCCAGGCATTATTTTCAGTCAGTAGGAAAAAAAATTTCATTAAATATGATTTTCTTCCAATCAGTTGATTGTGATTTTAATAAAAATTGTAATACAGTTTTGTTAAATAAATCCTTGTCGAATCATGTTCTTAGTCAGTCTAAGAACATGATTCGACAAGGATTTATTTAACAAAACAATATTAATTTTGCTTTTTTTATATAGGAATTTTTACTAGTGTTCGGATACTTTAGCTACCGACTGTATGCATTAGGTGACAGTTACATCTTATAACAAATTCAGTACTCGATATTCACGTATGAGGTGACAGTTACATATTATAATAAGTTTAATAGGCGAAGAAAATTTATACAGCCTCAAAGTAAGCTTGAAATTTTCAGAAATGCCATCAGACTAATTTCCACAAAATATATCGTTTATTACAATAGAGTTTATATAAGCAGCTCTGGTTCCCCGTGTTTTTCCACTCTGGTGGAATTAACAAAAGGTTCGTCTCGGGTACCCCCAAAATATTTATTAGAAGCTCCTAAAGTTTCATGCCTTTCCGTTGGCTGCCGAGTTATGCCCAGAAAAATGTGCGTATTGAAAATAGTGCGATAAATGACTTTTTAAATTATCAAATATATTATAATTTAATAATTTTCAATCACTGCATATTTTTTGCATTCTCTTTGCGCACTGTATTCTCTTTTCAACTATTCTGTTTTTAGACCACTCAATATACTCTTTGCGCATTGGTTGAATTACATAATTACAAAGACATGTACTATAGAATAAGTTAGTGTCAAATGTTAAAAGTAGAAAAACATACAAATGCATAGTTTCAAATATTAATTTATTTAACGTATCATTATAAATAATATTGTTGCTATACTGTAGCTTTAATTTTTGTTTTACATCGTGTTTAAAACTGATAATAACAATAGTCATTTTATTTCTATGGTTCTATTTCTAAAAAAAAAAAAAATGTTACGTTTTGTTCAGTTTAAGTATGCTATTAAGAAACAGAAAAAGTACCTTTATACAATTAATCATTAATTAATAATATTTCTTTTTTACGCCAAAATATTATATACCTGAAAGACAGAGGATAAAAATCATACAGAATTTAGCTTATAGATTTTGTTGACTTTTCTCTATATTCTTAATTTTTTGTTCAGCTAAAAATAAAAAATGTAAAACTTATTTCCTTTTTGAAATATTTTTAAAATATCTGAGAAAAAAGTGACTTGGAAAGAACTATCTTATCTTTTATTCAGTTAAAAAAAAAAAAACTGTCCTGTTTCAACATAACTGTGCGGTAAAATAAAAATAAGCAAAATATTTAGAAAATTATTTTGGCTAAGAAAATTTCTGAGAGTTTGAAACTCTGAAAATATTTTTAATTTAAAATTGGATTTGAAAGTAAATAAAAAAATTCTATTAACGAATTTATTAAACAGTAACATGAATGGTTTGGAAAGTAAAAGTTTTGCCAAAAAATTTAAAATAACTCACTTGTATTTGACTTTAAATGTATAATTATTCTTTATATACGAATTCTAACCTTAATTAGTTTTAAATTCGATTTCATATAGTTCAAATCAACAACTTTTTTTTTTTTTTTTTTTGTCTCCGTAAAATAATTTTTTTCAGCAAATAATTCATTTCCTTTCGTTTCCAGTATCAATTCTTTAGAACCGTTGCAACAGACAAAACTTTCGTGCTACTACCGTTAGTACAATTTTCATATGGAGCTTTCGTTTGTGTAATGGCAGAATTAATATTTAAAAATTATTTCTAGGATACTCTTATAAGTTCTATGTGTAATATTAAAGTATAATCTTTTTAAATGTCTAAAATGATACGCTGGGTGTATTGAAAATTTTAGATAATCCCAGGAATATTTATATATGATTGATTTTTCTGTAGATTATAGCTTTCTGTGTGATTATTTTTGCAATATACATGTTTTAAGTAACTTATTAATTGAGTAATAACTCATAAATTGACTTGTGTTTAAATTAACTAGGTATCCATGTACAAAGATGTAATCACATTGGTTTCCATTTGTCTGCTTTCCCTCTTGGTTTTACAGTTTTATTACTGTACTTTAATTAGAAAAATGTGTATTAAAGTATTTTATTTGATTTTTTTTCCAATTAAAGATTCAAGTAATAAAAAAATATATATTTTGATTCAGCAGATTTACTTTTTATACATGATTTATAATATTTTTACAGCTGTACACGGTAAATGCAAAAGTCTTAAATTCAGTTGAAAATGTGTCTTAATTATGGTCACATATTAAGCGGGAAAAAAAATGTCATACATTTAAAATCCCTTCTTTTAAATCTGAAATTAAGACACTGCAATTATCTTTAAAATCCGCCATTTTTAAGGCCTTTTTAATAAATAAATAAATTGAGGTGACGCTGATTCTGTTTTTCTGTCAAAAACAGATTTTAATTTTTTTTTTTTTTTTTTAAGATCAATAATTAAAAAAAAAAAAAAAAAAAAAAAAAAAAAAAAAAAATTGATTCCCTAACCCTGTAACCAAACTACCTAACACAGGTACCGATCTTCACTGCTTTACTTACCATGCCACCATGGTACACAACAGATCTTGTTTGTATGATAATATATATTCCAGTATTTACGAAACAAATTGTAGTTTCTTGATATAATCGGTATTTTTGCCATGAAACTATCGATAGTACATGTAAAAGTTAATGCCTATTATTATCTTACATTTTATACTTAGACGTTTTAGAATTTTGTAAAATGAATAACAAATATGTGAAAATTGCAGCCCTCGATGTTTAAAAAATTATGTTTGCATTTACAGTGCCGGCAAAAAAATCTTTACATTTGATCGGCAAAAAAGAAAAAATAAATAAATAAATAAAATAAATAAAAAAAATACATGTCAGTTGTCCTTCCCGCCATAAAAATATGTCGAACCCCAGTGATGAAACATGACGTTAGTCAGTCACATACGACCTTTCCCTATCCTATCAACAATCAGCTCGTCTAGTGGACTTTTACAATCAGATTATACGCTCTTTTTTCCAGCTGGCCAGTATTTAGTTTATTTATCAAGAGTTTGAGAACCTACATCGGCATTTCCACCCCACACAATGGGTCAGAAAAAGCTTAAAATGGAAGAGAAATCTCATGCCTCAACTCTAAAGAAGGCTGTATGATTGGTGTAGTTAGAGATAGATCATTCTAGATGTAGCCAGATGTAGAAAATTTGTACAAAGTCATTAAATTGTAAATATTTAAGACAAAATCTTAACATTTTAGTCGTTTATTGTAAATATCACATTGCAGTCAGTATTTTGCCATCTCTTCTTTACATTTTATTACAAACTGCAACCGTTTAGGCACGGACTTCTGGCTACATTTGCCAGATGACTACAACTGGCTACATCTAAAATGATCTGCCACATAAATCACAGAGATTCCCTCCTCAAGCACAGACAAGGCATGAGATTTCTCTTCCATTTAAAGCTTAACCTGACCCATTGTGTAGAGTGGGAATACCGATGTAGGTTCTCAAACTTTTGACAAATGAACAAAATACTGGCTGGCGGAAGCAAAAAGCATACAGCCTTACTCTAAAAATTTACGAGGCAAGCTTAGTGTTGGTAGGATAGGGAAAGGCCGTCTGTGATCGACTAGTGCCACGTCTCATCAATTGGTTCGATACATTTTTATGGCAGTAATAGCAATTGACATGTAAAGATTTTTTTTTTCGCTCAAATGTAAAGATTTTTTTTCCTACCGGCACTCTATTTCCTTAAATTTCTATATATATTCAAAAAAAGTTACTGTCACTGGCGTCAAAATTTTTTGACAGCATCTTGTAACGGAGGGCAGGGTCCTTCTCGTCATGAGAGGTATCAACGTGTTCCGAGTACACCAAGATGACATTTCACCTGCTTGGAAATTTCTGTCATTTAAATTAAAGAAGTTATTAAGTAAAAACGACAAATTTATGAAGGTACTCTATTTGCCATTTTGAAAAAAAGTTTCTCCCAGTGACGTTGTTCTTCTGTCATGAAGTCATTTTACACGAGAAAATTAAAATATGATCCATGGTTGTACGTAGGTAGGTAGGTTGGTTGGATTTAACGTCGCACCAATACTGCGCTATGGGTAATTGGTGACGGTCTGGGACGCAACCCTAGAGATGTTCTGGAGACATGTCATCACAATTTCGAACCTTCATGGAGGGGATCCCCCCTCCTCTTTGGTGATCCCCAGAGGTATAGTGGGGATGGGAACATGATGACTTTGCGACCACGACAGATTTTATGAGCACCATCCACCATTTGTGTACACGACGGTCTTTGACCGGCTCAAGTATCGAATCGGCAATTTTCCAGCTACGTGCTCAGCGCTTTACCGACTAGGGTAAAAATATATTTTCAATAAATATGATTTTCTTCCCAATCTGTTGATTGTGTGATATTAATAAATGTATTTATTCTTCCCATTGTTAATGGAGTTTTCCATTACCTGCGGCTTATTCTGTCGAGCTATCTACATGATAGACCAGTTGCTCTGCCTAAAGGTTGTCTGAGTGAGTAATGCCCACCGGTTGTCGGCCTGGATAGCTCAATTGGTAGAGCCTTGAACTTGTAAGTCAAAGATCCGGGGTTCGACTCCCGGTCTAGGCATTATTTTCACTCAGTTGAAAAAATAAATTTTCAATAAATATGATTTTCTTCCCAATCTGTTGATTGTGTGATATTAATAAATTTATTTATTTATATAAGTTCATCATTATATATATATATATATATATACAGAGTGGTGGACATAATTATAAGACATCTATCTAATTTGACAAATATTGAAAGAAAAGATTCAGAGCTTAAAAATGTTTTATCAAACACGTCAAAAACATATATTTATTCTGTTATCACATGTAATTGTTTTACAGAATTGATATTTTTATAGAGTTTAATAAAAAAAAATTAAATAATACCATGAACAAAATTATAAGACAAGCATTTTAATTAAATGATGACTACAACTGGCTACATCTAAAATGATCTGCCACATCAATCACAGAGATTCCCTCCTCAAGCACAGACAAGGCATGAGATTTCTCTTCCATTTAAAGCTTAACCTGACCCATTGTGTAGAGTGGGAATACCGATGTAGGTTCTCAAACTTTTGACAAATGAACAAAATACTGGCTGGCGGGAGCAAAAAGCATACAGCCTTACTCTAAAAGTTTACGAGGCAAGCTTAGTGTTGGTAGGATAGGGAAAGGCCGTCTGTGATCGACTAGTGCCACGTCTCATCAATTGGTTCGATACATTTTTATGGCAGTAATAGCAATTGACATGTAAAGATTTTTTTTTTCGCTCAAATGTAAAGATTTTTTTTTCCTACCGGCACTCTATTTCCTTAAATTTCTATATATATTCAAAAAAAGTTACTGTCACTGGCGTCAAAATTTTTTGACAGCATCTTGTAACGGAGGGCAGGGTCCTTCTCGTCATGAGAGGTATCAACGTGTTCCGAGTACACCAAGATGACATTTCACCTGCTTGGAAATTTCTGTCATTTAAATTAAAGAAGTTATTAAGTAAAAACGACAAATTTATGAAGGTACTCTATTTGCCATTTTGAAAAAAAGTTTCTCCCAGTGACGTTGTTCTTCTGTCATGAAGTCATTTTACACGAGAAAATTAAAATATGATCCATGGTTGTACGTAGGTAGGTAGGTTGGTTGGATTTAACGTCGCACCAATACTGCGCTATGGGTAAATGGTGACGGTCTGGGACGCAACCCTAGAGATGTTCTGGAGACATGTCATCACAATTTCGAACCTTCATGGAGGGGATCCCCCCTCCTCTTTGGTGATCCCCAGACGTATAGTGGGGATGGGAACATGATGACTTTGCGACCACGACAGATTTTATGAGCACCATCCGCCATTTGTGTACACGACGGTCTTTGACCGGCTCAAGTATCGAATCGGCAATTTTCCAGCTACGTGCTCAGCGCTTTACCGACTAGGGTAAAAATATATTTTCAATAAATATGATTTTCTTCCCAATCTGTTGATTGTGTGATATTAATAAATGTATTTATTCTTCCCATTGTTAATGGTGTTTTCCATTACCTGCGGCTTATTCTGTCGAGCTATCTACATTTTAGACCAGTTGCTCTGCCTAAAGGTTGTCTGAGTGAGTAATGCCCACCGGTTGTCGGCCTGGATAGCTCAATTGGTAGAGCCTTGAACTTGTAAGTCAAAAGTTCCGGGGTTCGACTCCCGGTCAAGGCATTATTTTCACTCAGTTGAAAAAATAAATTTTCAATAAATATGATTTTCTTCCCAATCTGTTGATTGTGTGATATTAATAAATTTATTTATTTATATAAGTTCATCATTATATATATATATATATATATATATATATATACAGAGTGGTGGACATAATTATAAGACATCTATCTAATTTGACAAAATTGAAAGAAAAGATTCAGAGCTTAAAAATGTTTTATCAAATACGTCAAAAACATAAATTTATTCTGTTATCACATGTAATTGTTTTACAGAATTGATATTTTTATAGAGTTTAATAAAAAAAAATTAAAAAATACCATGAACAAAATTATAAGACAAGCATTTTAATTAAATGATGACTACAACTGGCTACATCTAAAATGATCTGCCACATCAATCACAGAGATTCCCTCCTCAAGCACAGACAAGGCATGAGATTTCTCTTCCATTTAAAGCTTAACCTGACCCATTGTGTAGAGTGGGAATACCGATGTAGGTTCTCAAACTTTTGACAAATGAACAAAATACTGGCTGGCGGGAGCAAAAAGCATACAGCCTTACTCTAAAAGTTTACGAGGCAAACTTAGTGTTGG
The DNA here is from genome assembly GCA_963930645.1 of Salticus scenicus. Classification (NCBI taxonomy): domain Eukaryota; kingdom Metazoa; phylum Arthropoda; class Arachnida; order Araneae; family Salticidae; genus Salticus; species Salticus scenicus. Next base: position 132,384,875 of record OZ005652.1, on the reverse strand, counting down.
TAGGATAGGGAAAGGCCGTCTGTGATCGACTAGTGCCACGTCTTATCAATTGGTTCGATACATTTTTATGGCAGTAATAGCAATTGACATGTAAAGATTTTTTTTTTTCGCTCAAATGTAAAGATTTTTTTTCCTACCGGCACTCTATTTCCTTAAATTTCTATATATATTCAAAAAAAGTTACTGTCACAGGCGTCAAAATTTTTTCACAGCATCTTCTAACGGAGGGCAAGGTCCTTCTCGTCATGAGAGGTATCAACGTGTTCCGAGTACACCAAGATGACATTTCACCTGCTTGGAAATTTCTGTCATTTAAATTAAAGAAGTTATTAAGTAAAAACGACAAATTTATGAAGGTACTCTATTTGCCATTTTGAAAAAAAGTTTCTCCCAGTGACGTTGTTCTTCTGTCATGAAGTCATTTTACACGAGAAAATTAAAATATGATCCATGGTTGTACGTAGGTAGGTAGGTTGGTTGGATTTAACGTCGCACCAATACTGCGCTATGGGTAATTGGTGACGGTCTGGGACGCAACCCTAGAGATGTTCTGGAGACATGTCATCACAATTTCGAACCTTCATGGAGGGGATCCCCCCTCCTCTTTGGTGATCCCCAGAGGTATAGTGGGGATGGGAACATGATGACTTTGCGACCACGAAAGATTTTATGAGCACCATCCACCATTTGTGTACACGACGGTCTTTGACCGGCTCAAGTATCGAATCGGCAATTTTCCAGCTACGTGCTAAGCGCTTTACCGACTAGGGTAAAAATATATTTTCAATAAATATGATTTTCTTCCCAATCTGTTGATTGTGTGATATTAATAAATGTATTTATTCTTCCCATTGTTAATGGTGTTTTCCATTACCTGCGGCTTATTCTGTCGAGCTATCTACATGATAGACCAGTTGCTCTGCCTAAAGGTTGTCTGAGTGAGTAATGCCCACCGGTTGTCGGCCTGGATAGCTCAATTGGTAGAGCCTTGAACTTGTAAGTCAAAGATCCGGGGTTCGACTCCCGGTCCAGGCATTATTTTCACTCAGTTGAAAAAATAAATTTTCAATAAATATGATTTTCTTCCCAATCTGTTGATTGTGTGATATTAATAAATTTATTTATTTATATAAGTTCATCATTATATATATATATATATATATATACAGAGTGGTGGACATAATTATAAGACATCTATCTAATTTGACAAATATTAAAAGAAAAGATTCAGAGCTTAAAAATGTTTTATCAAATACGTCAAAAACATAAATTTATTCTGTTATCACATGTAATTGTTTTACAGAATTGATATTTTTATAGAGTTTAATAAAAAAAAATTAAAAAATACCATGAACAAAATTATAAGACAAGCATTTTAATTAAATGATGACTACAACTGGCTACATCTAAAATGATCTGCCACATCAATCACAGAGATTCCCTCCTCAAGCACAGACAAGGCATGAGATTTCTCTTCCATTTAAAGCTTAACCTGACCCATTGTGTAGAGTGGGAATACCGATGTAGGTTCTCAAACTTTTGACAAATGAACAAAATACTGGCTGGCGGGAGCAAAAAGCATACAGCCTTACTCTAAAAGTTTACGAGGCAAGCTTAGTGTTGGTAGGATAGGGAAAGGCCGTCTGTGATCGACTAGTGCCACGTCTCATCAATTGGTTCGATACATTTTTATGGCAGTAATAGCAATTGACATGTAAAGATTTTTTTTTTCGCTCAAATGTAAAGATTTTTTTTCCTACCGGCACTCTATTTCCTTAAATTTCTATATATATTCAAAAAAAGTTACTGTCACTGGCGTCAAAATTTTTTGACAGCATCTTCTAACGGAGGTCAGGGTCCTTCTCGTCATGAGAGGTATCAACGTGTTCCGAGTACACCAAGATGACATTTCACCTGCTTGGAAATTTCTGTCATTTAAATTAAAGAAGTTATTAAGTAAAAACGACAAATTTATGAAGGTACTCTATTTGCCATTTTGAAAAAAAGTTTCTCCCAGTGACGTTGTTCTTCTGTCATGAAGTCATTTTACACGAGAAAATTAAAATATGATCCATGGTTGTACGTACGTAGGTAGGTTGGTTGGATTTAACGTCGCACCAATACTGCGCTATGGGTAATTGGTGACGGTCTGGGACGCAACCCTAGAGATGTTCTGGAGACATGTCATCACAATTTCGAACCTTCATGGAGGGGATCCCCCCTCCTCTTTGGTGATCCCCAGAGGTATAGTGGGGATGGGAACATGATGACTTTGCGACCACGACAGATTTTATGAGCACCATCCACCATTTGTGTACACGACGGTCTTTGACCGGCTCAAGTATCGAATCGGCAATTTTCCAGCTACGTGCTCAGCGCTTTACCGACTAGGGTAAAAATATATTTTCAATAAATATGATTTTCTTCCCAATCTGTTGATTGTGTGATATTAATAAATGTATTTATTCTTCCCATTGTTAATGGTGTTTTCCATTACCTGCGGCTTATTCTGTCGAGCTATCTACATGATAGACCAGTTGCTCTGCCTAAAGGTTGTCTGAGTGAGTAATGCCCACCGGTTGTCGGCCTGGATAGCTCAATTGGTTGAGCCTTGAACTTGTAAGTCAAAGATCCGGGGTTCGACTCCCGGTCCAGGCATTATTTTCACTCAGTTGAAAAAATAAATTTTCAATAAATATGATTTTCTTCCCAATCTGTTGATTGTGTGATATTAATAAATTTATTTATTTATATAAGTTCATCATTATATGTATATATATATACAGAGTGGTGGACATAATTATAAGACATCTATCTAATTTGACAAATATTGAAAGAAAAGATTCAGAGCTTAAAAATGTTTTATCAAATACGTCAAAAAGATAAATTTATTCTGTTATCACATGTAATTGTTTTACAGAATTGATATTTTTATAGAGTTTAATAAAAAAAAAATGAAAAAATACCATGAACAAAATTATAAGACAAGCATTTTAATTAAAACACCTGCTTTTTTCGAAAGTAATGTGCAATATGCAAACTTTCTGCACGCTGTTATGATGTCAGCAGTTAACTAAAGCAGACGATAACCGACTCCACGCATTTACAAACATGCCACGAGGTGAATTAAAAGGAAGTGAAATTCGCGAAATTTGGAGATTAAATGGAATTGGTGCTTCAATTAATAATATTTCAAAAGTTATTAAACGCTCTAGATGTGCAATTACAAATGTTTTGAAAAGTGGAATTAATGGATCGGTGGTTAAAAGTTCTGGACGTACTCCTTGCTTGTCCTCGAGAAACAGACGCCATGTGCTATCGCTCGCTCCACAGAATAAGATGACCACTACAGGCATTAAAAATGCTTTGAAACTGAATTGTTCAAGGAGAACCATTCGCAGGGTGTTGCATAATGCTTCCTATGTGAAATATAAAAAATTGAAGAAAAAATCACCGTTTCTAAGCCGGCACAAAATGGAGCGTCTAAACTTCGCCATAGGCCTGGACCTCCAAAATGGTACTCTGTGTTATTTTCTGATGAAAAAAAGTTTAACCTGGATGGTCCTGACGGGTTTCAATATTATTGGCATGGCTTACGGAAGTCTCTTCATGTACTAATGAGCAGCCAAATGGGAAGAGGCTCAGTAATGGTTTGGGCTGGTTCTTCGGCTCAAGGGAAAACGGATATTGTTTTTGTGCATTCAAGAATGAATTCAGAAAAGTATAAGAATCTACTTAAAGATCAACTAGCCATATACGGTGAACTTCTTTGTGGCGAAAACTACGCTTTCCAGCACGATAACGCGCCGATTCATGCATCACACAAAACAAAAAAGTGGCTTTCAGAGCAAAGTATCAATGTTCTCCCATGGCCTTCTCGCTCCCCAGACTTAAATCCCATCGAAAACTTGTGGGGGGATCTTAGCTCGTGCTATTTACCAAAATGGGAGGCAGTTTATATGTGTCGAACACCTAAAGAATGCTATAAAATGTGCTTGGGAAGAACTGTCTTGCGATATTTTGTTACAATTGATAGATTCGATGTCGAATCGCATCTTTCATGGTATAAAAAACAATGGCGGCTCCACCAAACATTGAATAACCATGTGAGAGGATTTTCTTTTAGACCATTAGTGTCTGCTAATTATGTTGACCACTGTCTTTGAAAAAAAACGGTTGGTGTCTTATAATTTGTCCATTATGTTTTTAAGTTTTTCCATTAAATTGCATGAAAATATCATTATTATAAAATTATTATATATGATAACAGAATAAATTTATTTTTTTTGACGTATTTGATAAAACATTTTTAAGCTCTGAATCTTTTCTTTCACCGTTTGTCAAATTAGATATGTGTCTTATAATTATGTCCAGCACTGTATAATACACATAATGTTCTATTTTTCTTTACATAATTTGAGCAGTTTCAAACATATACACTCAAAGTAAAAAATCTTAAAGTAAGACATAGAAATAACTGAAAAGGCATTTCAGACACGTAAATATCTTAATATTGAGCTTAGATGTAATAAATATCTTAATTTAAGACGTATTTCTTAATGGATTCACTGTGAATAAAAGCTTTTTTAATTCAGATAGAAATTTGTCTGAAATACTACTTCAGACACAAAAATGTCTGAAACAGGTAAATAGGCGAAATTTCAGACATTAAACGCCTCTGAGTTTTGAGGCTTCTGCATTACTTAGCAAATTTTTCATATCGAATCTACTTTAAGTAACATGCTTATCTTGTTTAAATTTCTTTCCACACTTATAATATTATTTTATATAATAAGTTGTTTGCTTTATGAAAATAAATTTTCAAGGAATAACACTGTAGAGATGCGTATGATATTTACATTAAATTGTATTTAATATAAGTAATAAAACAACATACGTAAATGCGAAACTTATTTAGTTAATATATACATATATATACATATTTGCATTTAAAGCTTTCTCATATTAGAAGAAAAAATATATTAAGATGAACGTAACAAGTAACATGTAGCGAAGAAAGTGAATTCGTAACTGAACAATCTTGAATAATTTGGTCATAATAACTGCTTTTTTTTTTTTTTTTTTTTTTTTTTATTTTTTTTTCGATTTAAAAACTGTTTTCTAACACATTTACCTACACTTAAATGTAAAACAACATTTTTTTTTTTTGGTATTCATGTTCGCAGTTTCATTTCTTTTAAATATACTAGGGGGCTCTGCCCCCTGCTCGCTCCGCTCACCTACCCCCGAAGGAGGTTTTGCCTCCTCCCCGACTTACTTTACTTATTGCCACATGCAGAACTCTGCCCGCCTGTTCGCTGCTTTCTTTCACTGAAGTGGAATATTAATAGTGCATATTACAAGACAAAAGCAGAAAATTATTATGGAAACCCTCATATTGAATGTCAAATTGAAATATATAATATATATATATATATATATATATATATATATATATTAATAGAAAGAAAATCATAATATCTAGACCATTTTGCATTACAGCTTTAGTATATGACCCTTTTTCTTTATTTTTTACATCTTAAATCCGGACCACGGTACCCCAGTTGGTAGAGCGCAGAGCTCGTACAGTAGGTAACAAAAGTGTCCGAACGCTAGCAAAAGTTCCTATGTAACAAAAGTACACTTCATACGGTTCTGTTAAATAAATCCCTATCGAATCATGTTCTTTGACTGACTAAGAAGAGGATTCAACAAGGATTTATTTAACAAAACCGTATGAAGTGTACTTTTTTTACATAGGAATTTTTGCTAGTGTTCGGACACTTTTGTTACCGACTGTAATTGGAAGATTGTGGGTTCGGTTCTCGAGCCGACCAAAGACCGTCGTGTATACAAATGGTGGCTGGTGCACGTAAAATATGTCGTGGTCACAATATCCTCCGTGTTCCCATCACAATTATACCTCAGGGGGCCAACGAAGCTGGGCAGCTATTCCCTTCGTGTAGGACAAAACTGTGGAGGCATGACCCTGGAACATCCGTAGGGGTGCGTCCCAGACCGTCGCCAATTAACCATAGCGCAGTAATGCTGCGTCGCCAATCACAACCTTCCTAATTATCTACCTACTTACAACCATGGATCATATTTTAATTTTCCCGTGTAAGAAGATTAATTTTCTAAAAGTAGAAAAAAAAAGTTGATATTTATTTTCTTCGGTTTTTACATGCATAGTTTCGGGCCGCGGTCTGTAAAAATAATCTCTGGACCGGGAGTCGAACCCCGGATCATTGACTTACAAGGTCAAGGCTCTACCAATTGAGCTATCCAGGCTGACAACCGGTGGGCATTACTCACTCAGACAACCTTTAGGCGAAGCAATTGGTCTATCATGTAGATAGCGCGATAGAATAAGCCGCAGGTAATGGAAAACACCATTAACAATGGCAGGAACATGGTCCAGGCATTATTTTCACTCAGTTGGAAAAATAAATTTTCAATAAATATGATTTTCTTTCCAATCTGTTGATTATGTGATATTAATAAATGTATTTATTCCTCCCATTGTTAATGGTGTTTTCCATTACCTGCGGCTTATTCTGTCGAGCTATCTACATGATAGACCAGTTGCTCTGCCTAAAGGTTGTCTGAGAGAGTAATGCCCACCGGGTGTCGGCCTGGATAGCTTAATTCGTAGAGCCTTGACCTTGTAAGTCAAAGATCCGGGATTCAACTCCCGGCCCAGGCATTATTTTCAATCAGTTGAAAAAATAAATTTTCAATTAAATAAATAAATAAACAAATTGTGTATCTTATTATCTAGGTACTATATATTGGAACGCATCACTAATCTGGTTAATCTGGTGAAATTTATGTTTAAACTTATGAAGGTACTATGATTAATTATTTTTTCAAAATAATCTTACAGAATTAATTAACTCGAAAAAATACACGTCCATTATAAAAGAGAGAGCCTACCTAACTATTTTATAGAGATCTCAAAATTTTTCGAAATAAATATTTCAAAATGCTAATGCACCATCACATGACGTCTGTGGAAGTTTATTTAATCTAATTATTAAAATTACTTATACTTCCTTATGAGCATCTATTAAAGTCGGCAGCAAAAGTATCTGAGCACTAGCCATTAATTCCGAGATAAAAAATGTACATTTAATACTGTTTTGTTAAGTAAATCCTTGTCGATTCATGTTTTTAGACTGACTAAGAACAGGACTCGACAAGGATTCATTTAACAAAGCAGTATTAAGTAAACTTTTTTTTTAGACAGGGATTATCGCTAGTGTTCGGGTGCTTTTGCTATCGACTGCAATCTGTAAGTAATCATTATTATTATTATTATTATTTTCATTTTAGTTTAAATCCTAGAAAGAATATCTTAGAAATTGATGATATGGAAATAGTCTTGATCTCAATCCAATCAAAAATGTTTGACTTCTAAAAAGATAAAAATTCGAGCTTTGTAGCCTACAACATTGCAAGAACAGTAAAAAATATTTATGATTCTTGGTACAATGAAATTTCTGAAGATTATGTTATAAATCTGTATAATACTATACCATTACGCACGAAAGCAGGAATTGCATGAAAATAATCTAATACTGAATAATAACCCTTCGGTACTGGTTTAGATCCATCAAACAGTATATAGTTTGATTCATTTATTATAATGTAAATAATTTATTGCATATAATAAGGAATAAAAGAATATAAAATACTTATTTATTAAATTATATTTATAAAGAAAGTTTCATGTAGGTTTTTATTGAATACTACGTAGAGAGTAATAAAATGACTGTAATGCAAATGTACCTAAGAATAATTATATCTCTTTGGCAATATGCAAGCAGGACGATTTTATTACTTTCAATTAATTATTTTTAAGGCATTTAAAATAAAATGATGTTTAGGTATATTTCTGTTACGTGTATTCTGTTTTATATACCGTGTTTATTATAATTAAACTTTACTCTAAAATATTTTGTTGCAGCTAGAAGTTGGAATGTAGTGGCAAAAAACTTGGCATATGTATGATACCTGAGATGTGTTTTAAATAAGTAAAATTTTCTGTAATGAGTTTTTTTTTTTTTTTTTTCTTAATTTTACAATTCACGAAGTAGAGCTTCCCTTTCCCCTTTTTATTTACGTATTTATTTATTTTCATTTTACCTCGTGTTTTCCTTTGCAATGATGTCTTCGACACATGCATCTTACGTTTTCAGTTTGTAAGATACCAATTTCAGTGGGTTTTTATTCATTTCAGACAGTACTTCTCAATGTTTATTCTAATGATGAAAAATGGTTTCTATTAGGTGTATTCTGTTTTATAAGCATGTTTATTATAATTGAACTTTACTTTAAACTATTTTGTTGCAGCTGGAACGACGAATGTAGTGGCAACAAACTTGGCATATGTATGATTCCTGAGATGTGTTTTAAATATGTGTTAAAAATTAAAAAAAAATAAAATAAAAGCTGAAACTCCATGGTTCTTCTCATGAAAACTTTTCCAATTTTACAAAAGGCTAACACGGTATCAAAATCAAACCTACAAATTCTCATAGTGTCTATACATTACATATAAGTAATTTTCTTTTTTATATGTAATAATATGGTATAAGTAATTTTCTTTTTTATATGTATTTTTTTCCATATAAATTTCCACTCATTAGAAGTATTTGAACTTTTTTTTTTTTTTTTTTTTTTTTGTTTCTTGAGCGCATTTTAGAAATTGACACAGAACAAATTTTACAGGAATTCCCTAACACGTTTTAAATGCAATGTGGGGTTCTGTACCGATGTTTAATTATAAATTGCCTATGCAAAATAATTTGTAATAAAATAAGTTTCATATTTATTTATTTACTAGCAGGCTGCGCTCGCTTCGCTGGTCACTATTTTTAAATGAATCACAATAATTCATGAATTCTCAAAATTGCATTAATTTTTTTCATGTAATAAAAAAAGAGAGAAAAAAATTCTGATCGGGAAAAATGTCGCACGGGTCCCCACTGCCTTCGGCAGCGTAGACCCGTGTGCGATGCGCGCGAACGAATGTATATGTATATATATGAGCGCTGCACGCGTGTATTCTTTCACCGCCCTTATGATTTCTCAAAATTCTATGTTATTACTCATAAACTTTTATTCTTAAGAAAAGGAATTAAAAAAAAAAGAAAAAGTATTTTCTGATCGTGTAAAAACTCACACCGGGTCCCCTTTGCCAGTATTTTTAAATGAATCACTATGATGAATGAATTCTCAAAACTGCATATTATCACTCATTAACATTACTCTTAAGAAAAGAAATTAAAAGAGAAAAAAAAACATTTGTGATCAGGTAAAAACTCACACCTGGTCCCCACTGCCTTGAGCAGTGTAGACCCATGCGCTGCGCGCTCGTATTCCTTCACCATCCTTATAATTTCTCAAATTTCCATATTATTACTCATAAACTTTCATTCTTAAGAAAAGGAATTACAAAAAATATCATTTAGCATCGGGTAAAAACTCACACCGGGTCTGATGTATTAAAAATAATTTAATCATAATTAGAATTTGAAATACTGAAACTTTAAAATATTACAGCTCCATCAGGCGGTAGAAATTTCTTTAATCTACTGTTCGATTCCAGATCAACAAATCTTTCAAATGATGTATTACTTATGAATTTATTTTAATGAGCAACTGAGATATAAAAGAAACCCTAATCAGGACACCTCAAAATGTGTAAATCGGTTGAAATCTCGAATTCCACTTTCGATAATATAGAAGTACTTTAAAATATCTTTCGAATGATGTATTAAAAATAATTTCATCATAACTAGAAATTGAAATATTGACATTTTAAAATATTACAGCGCCATCTGGCGGTAGAAATTTCTGTAATCTACTGTTCGATTGCAAATCAACAAAGCTTTTAAATGATGTATTACTTATGAAATTATTTTAATTAGTAGCTGAGATACAAAAGAAAACCGATTCAGGAGACCTCAAAACGTGTAAATCAGGTGAAATCTCGAATCCCACTTTCGATAATATAAAAGTACTTTTAACTATCTTTCGAATGATGTATTAAAAATATTTTAATCAGAATTAGTATTTGAAATATTGAAATTTTTAAATATTACAGCGCCATCTAGCGGTAGAAATTTCTGTAAACTACTGTTCGATTCCAAATCAACAAAGCTTTCAAATGAGGTTTTACTTATGAAATTATTTTAATTAGTAGTTGAGATACTAAAGCAAACCTAATCAGGACATTCTAAAACATGTAAATCACGTGAAATCTCTTATTCCATTACCTACGGTAGTCGGTTAATGGAAGTAAAAAGAAAAATAAATATTTTTTAGGCCCCCCCAAAACCGATACATATCACGGCAGTCTCGTAATAGAAGTAAAAAGAAAAAGAAAAATTATTTTTTTAGTACCTTTAAATGTATTTCGTTGCTGTGGAAACTCTTATCGTCTTTTGAAAGATAGATTACATGTTAGAATAAAATTTAATTTGCAATTAGAATGTAACTTCTTTGTTTATTAACAAAAATTGATGAAATTTGAACTGCAGGTTGTTTTTGTGCTGCGTTGTCAGTTAGTAAAGAAATTGCAGCTCGCAAGATCTATATTTTGTTTGGGTTTATTTATTTATTTTTTTCATACATTTAAAAAAAAATTCTTCTTTTTTTTTTTTTTTTTTTTTTTTTTTTTTTTTTTTTTCTGTTATATTTTCCATTTTTTTTTTCTTTAGTTCTTATTTTTTCTTTCCCATTATTTTTTGTCTGAAGTTCCTTTTAGCCCCTGAATTAATAAAATAAAATTCTAAATTTATTTTTTCTCAAATGTTTCTTTTTAAGTAATTTTTAATTTTTCCTTTCGACTTTATATTATTATAGTTTAACAATATATTATAAAAAACTCATTTGGCTATTATTTTGTGGATTCATTGATAAGTTATTATGTAAAAATATTTTTATGAATACGAAAAATTTGTATTAAATTTTTCAAAAATATTTTTGCAATTTAAAACATTTCATACCTTAACACTCTTATTCTTTTTTTTTTTTTTTTTTTTTCTGTTTTTTCTACAACAGTAAGTAAAATAAGATGAGAGTGTTTCATTAACTTTGTAAGCTAGTACATTAAAATATGATTTACTTTTTCATATTATTGTTTTATCTAGTTAAAACATTACAAATTGTAGCAAAATTAAATAAACAGCTCTTCACTGATTCCTCAGAAATTCTAGCTGCAGGTAAGTAACATTTTCATCATGTTTTAATTTCTGTCTTATTTATTCGTTTAATTTTAAATTTCTTACAGTTGTTTCGTAAATATTATAACCCGCCTCCTTTTTTTTTTTTTTTTTTTTTTTTTTTTTTTGTTCTTAATAATAAAAAAAAAAAAAATACCCCAGAGGTGAAGGACAACATATGTTAATTCTGAGAAAAGAGCACCATGTCCTTTATGTGCACTTTTAGATTTATATAGAGGCATTAATATGCAGTTACTATTAAGAAAAAATAGACAGTGAAAAAAAAAATTTAACTTTTTTTATTTATGACAAATATCTGTCATTGCAGCACATCAAAGACATGGTGGTAACTCTTTTCACAAAATGGACATGGTGTCCTTTACCTCCGCAGTACAGAATTACTTCTTACCAAAAATTAATATGAGGTTATAAAGGTAATTTAAAAAAAAAAAAAAAAAAAAAGATCATAGATTTGATATTAATATAAAACTTAAAACTTTTTAGAAACAAAAAAGCTAGTCTTATTGGTAGTTGGTATGCAAAAATTTATTACTGTATAATATCGTCTTGCAGAAAGAAATTAGCTCTAGTGAGGTTTGTCGCAGAAAGTAAGAAAAAATCCTGTCACAGGGTATATATATATATATATATATATTAAATATACATATACATAAAGTATAGTTCAGTGTAAAAATGTAAAACAAATATCTTCAGAAACGCAGTTTTTTGAATAGCGAATGTATTTATATTTATTGTGGTCTTCTGAGTATGTATATATATATATATATATATTGCAAAATTATAATTTCAGACAAATAATTCTTATATATCTGAAACAAAAGGCAGTTGGTCCATCTATAGTGAAATTAACTTCGTCTGCTCTGAATACATAAAAAGTAAATAATTTATTTCTACTTCAACTAACGGTATTTGTCAAATAAAATTTCAGTTTTGTTTGTTTTGTTTTGCTTCTTTCTTTAGAATGAATGTATCTTTGCTATTTTTTAAATAAGAAATGAATCTGACAGTTACAACATTTATAAATAATTTTATAGCACAGAAAAGTTCAAACAAACAATAGAAAATAATTTTCATGTGTCAGATTTCTAACAAAATGTGACAATTTCAAGTATACATACTTCAAACAATTCGACAGATTAATTTAATATAATTTGATGATAAAATGCAAACTGGGTTTGAAGTTTTCCACTTTTGTATTTCTGAAATTGGCACTTCAAAACGTAATCCAATCTATACATTTATTTTGCATCATCCAAAAATCCAAACCAAAATGTAAATGTTGCATAGTAAATTTATCTGCAGAAATATCAGCTTTACAGATAAGAATTTTTTTTATATTTTATTAATATTTATTGTGATAATTGAAAGTTTTTCGACTTTCTTTTATTGAAATTTCAAGCATTTGCAACAAAATACAATAAAATTAAATGTTAAAAATTAAAATTTCAGAAAATATATTTCCTTTTTGTATTTCTAATCGTAGCTCTAGAGTGGTGTTTCACACTACTTTCCTTTAAATAACATCTATTTCCTTTTCAATTTCCTTTTATTTTCTTTTGTGTACGAAGTTAGATTTCAACTTTAAAATTATACTTTGCATGTTAAGTTTTAAAAGCCTCATTACGCCTCACACGAGAAATTCTAAAAATTATTTATATATATATATATTATTCATTACTTGATTGCGTAATGATTTTTTTCTTTGAAGATATTAACAAGCTGTTTTTGACATTGATATTGTTTTGTATCGTTACCCTGAGCGACTAATATCCTTCATATAAATTAAGATTTGCAAGTTATGAGAGTATAATTATGTAAATTTATTAAAATTAGTATATGGGGGTGCAATTTAAATAATTAAGTCATTAAATAAATAAAAATTAGTTAGAGTCATTAATGGAAACTGAATTTTTCTCTCCTCTAATGGTAAATATGCTATTCTTTATCATTAATGAAACCATTCTTCTGAAAAAAAAGTGAGTATGAAACGATGAGAACAGTCCAAATTCCTCTTACAGAAGTAGAATAAACCACCGACACGCACATAAATATGCTAAAATTATTAGGCATGAGGTCGGATTACTTATTGTGAAATATATGTTTATAACAATAATTCTTTATTTAATAGTTAACAGTCAAATAATTAAAAAAGATTGTCTTACTTGGGTTAGCACAGGTACTCCATCACTTGAGATTTATATCATCAGCAGAAAAACAGAATTGTTACTTGAAGAATTCGATGAATTATATATATGTTAGTTTTTAGACGAACTTCTGTTTTAAAACAAAATTACTTGTTTTTCTGTAATAAAATGTAGATTAATATGTATAATCTTACACAATATGTAGATTAATTAGTATTCACAATAATTCAGATATTGACTGCGTAATTGAAGAATGCCTAGATGTTTACTTTTTAAATTTATTCATCTTAGACATAGAAAATAATGGAAGGAGGACTCAATAAAAAAAAAACGTCCTACGAATACAGAAAATGTTACATGATTATAAAAGAAAAAGAAAAGAAACAGTAGCAGTAGAGTGACGCGACATATTGTCACGTGATGAGGCAGGTGGAGGTGCAATAAAACAATCAGTTGGCGGTAATAAAAAGTTTCTGAACATGAAAACAAAAGTTAATAAAAATTGTTCTGAGATTAGATGTTTGCAACAAAATATACGTTTATATAAGCAGGGGGATTGTAATAAGTCCATATTCGAAAAATTGTGATAAGGGAACCACTGTCCAGAATAACATGAAATTTTAACAGAACATACTCATGAACGGGGAAAATGGTATGATATAATAAAAGAAACAATTCTAAATTTTAGCAATAGGGGACGTTTTGATCGTCATAAATTAAATTGGTTCAACTAGAATAGACAGTGAATCACAATATGACGGTTACGGTGTTAATTGCACGTTAAACTAACTGTACTGTTCACTGTGTATGACTGTATCGGATTTTTACTGAAAAAAAAATGACTTTCAATTTATTCATCAGTTGTGGTACAGTTATTCTGAAGTCTATCCACCACGGCAAGGTCGTATCACATCAGATTGGCAAATCGGTATTAAATTGTCATGAGGCCTAAAAACGCATAAAAAACAATGATTAAACCAGTTGTTATTGGTCAAACGATCCTAAAACGTATAAAAAGTAACGGTCAAATTGGGGAATTTGTACATGGCCCAGTTCAATATACTGCACTCAATTTTCTGCCACATGTTGAAACCAAAAAATATCATGTTGAGCAACAGATCGAGATTTATAAGAATTACGTCGTGAATGTGTTGCACAATTCGTGTTTCAATCCAAATAATTTTACAGTCGAACCACTGTACATAATATTTTTCAGATAACCCCACAGCCCAAAGATATAAGGTGTCATGATGACCAAACTTTCGGAAAATGGCTGTTGATTATTTTCGAAATGCTTCTTCAGAATCTTCAATTTTATCTTTTTTATGTGGAAAGAAAGACCATCTTGTATAAAAATTATCTTACCCATTTATGCTTGCTATTGAAGTATTGAACTGATGTAGTCGCGTAAAAACTCTCATGGCGCTAACAATTGAAGGTAGAGATAACGGAATACGCACGATCAATCTCTTTGATAAAAATTGCCTTACGATAAACGATGCCGTTAGCCAACATTGCACAACTACCATTGCAGAATTAAGAGCTATTGGATCATGTGGAAACGGATTTTTAGTTGCCTATATTCTGAAATTCTGGGTATATTCACAAAGGTTCTTTGAGATAAAAATGGACTTCATCTGGCCACAAAATGTTCCATGGCCATTCATTGTCCACTTTCATATGAAATTCTAGAGCAAAAGTTTCTCTTTTCTGGCAGGTCAGTAGGAACTACAAAACACGTATTATTTTATATGAATGATTATAGAAATGCAGATTATTTCGTAAAATTTTATGCAATGTGGTTACAAGTATGCCATACGTTCACGAAATTCCTCGTACACTGTCTTGTTTCCCACCACCGCTCGTTTTTTCCAGGGACGCTATGGCCATATCTTCTTCTCACACCAAAGCAAATAGTTTCTTTCTCTACCACATTTCACTTAAAAAGAGCCTGTCTCTTCGAATTTCTTAGTTTTCTACATACCCTTGGCTCCAAGAATTTGAAAAAAAAAAAAAAAAAAAAAAAAACTGGTCGCCAGCAAATATTTTTGGTAGTTAGTAAAAGAAATACCCCTACCCCGCCTTTATTTATTTATTTATTTTATTTTATTTATTTATTTATTTATTTATTTATTATTATTATTATTTTTTTTTTTTTAATTTTACTTGAATGTAAAAGTTAGAATTTTCTGTATAAAATTCAAATACTAACTAGGACTGGATTATACATCAAGAAACACCTGTTTAAATTTAACACCCTCAAACTAGTTTTATTATTACGCAGAAACACACGCAGGAATAGATACATCGTTGGCACTGACACATTTTTCTACCGGCGCAACTATTCGGCACCGGGTCGCAAAGCGACCGAAAAAAAGCAATATAAATTGCATCGATTCAACACGCACGATTCACGTGATTATTAAACATGCACTGTGGAACGCAGTGTAAATTTTTTATTGGTATATTGATTCAAAACTGTGTCTCAGTTCAACATGGCGGTGTACGAAACAGGCACAGATAGTCATGAACCGCTGTTTTCCTTCTACTTGTTTCTAACACGAATTGACATAAACTGCGCTGCAGTTTAGCCTAGGTTTCGGCGGGCTCAATTTTTTTCCCCAAAATATTAAACATTTTAATAAATGTTGAGTTTTCGTTGAAATAGCTGAAATATATTCGTAGCCAATGGCGACCAAATGAATGTATTTCACGAGCGTGCTCTTGACAAAATGTCACAACACAGCCTTCTTCCATACTGTTTTCTGTCTGGAACTTCTTCAGAGCTATTGGTGCACAGACGCCATTCTTGTAAAAGAGTTTCAGAAGCAGACAGAGTCCTTCACTTATAGAGTAATAGAGTGCTTATCAGATGAAATTTCAGGAAAACGCCATTTATTTCTCGTTTTCGTAATAAAATCAATGTGTCTTGCGCAGGAAGCGTTTTTTACTTTGCATATAATAATGCTTAAAGCGCTATCTATCGGTAAAAATTTGAACATCTTTTTTTTTTTGCCATTCCATTTTCCCTTTCTTCATGTATATTAAGTTCAAATTTCAGATCATTATGAGAAGTTGCACTTATCTATTTGAAGTTTTAATTTCCCTTATAATTACCCGATTTTTTACGTCAAATATAAAATTAAACAAAAATGTACCAAATGTACATAATATATTATTGTTCTTTTTTCTATATTCCTTTTCTAATAGAAACAACATTGTGAACCAACAATGCAAGTTATTAATGAATAACATACACAATGTCAACAATGTCATTTCAATTAAAATTGTAGTTATAAACAAAATGTTGTTTATAACTACATTGGAAACTCTTGGGGCATTTGGAAACGTAATGAAATTAATGTATGTTACTGGTGATTCATTGTAGTTTTGAATTCATTAAAAAATAAGTATTTGTCATACAGATTGAAATTGCAGAATTAAATAAAAGAAAGAAAGAAAGAAAGAAAAGATATGAAAACAGAAACAATTTTGTGTATTTTGTAATTGGGTAAAACTCGCTTCTTCTGAATAATAATTAAGATTCTTAAAACTTCGATTAGAATTTTTTTAACTGATTCATAATACTTTTTGCATTGAGTAATGAGAATGTTATTTTTGGCAATATTAATTATATTTCATTCAATTCGATTTTATCATTTTCAAAATCTTTTGAACACAGAAATTTAGAATTTTTTTTAATTATTATTAAATAAATATTTAACTATTTTTCAAAAGAAAAATTACATTTTACATGCAGAAAAATAATACTATTTTTGATATAACTTCAAATAAAATTGAACGGAAATAATTTGCATTTTTTAATTTTTATTGATAAGCAAGTTTAAATTATATTATTTTTAAGAAGAAAGTAATGATTTCATCTAAATGTAAATATAAATTTACTGATACACATTATATGCATGAATATGTATATACAATAGTCAATATGTATATACAATACATGTATACATAATTTGACCATAGGTCATAAATATAAATGTAAATATAAATTTACTGATACACATTATATGCATGAATATGTATATACATAGTCAATATGTATATACAATACATGTATACATAATTTGACCATAGGTCATAAATTTCTAATATTTAGAATTTGTTTATATATTAGGAACAGGATATCCAGCTGAAGTTCGCAAAACCGTAATTTAAATCTGTTAAAAATTTATTTCATATTACTTATTTAAACTCCCCATTCTTTTAAATGGTAGTTCAACATCTGCTCGGTGGTCCTATTTTATTTTCAGTTTTGTATCCATTGTTTTTATATTCAAGGAATTTTTTTATACTGAAGAGACCGTTCTCCTGCCATCCAATGTTACGAACCATTGCCAGCTTTTAAATGTAAGTATGTCTCAAGTAATGAAAAGAATGAAGTTAATAATAATAAAAGTTAGAAGTCTTTTTAACTAAGTATTTAAACTTAGTTTCTAATTTACTCCGATTATTTATTTAAAAATTAAAGTTATTTATTTATTTATTTATTTATTTATTTATTTATTTATTTTTAATCAAATCAAGCCTATTTACTGCTTTAACAATTTTCTTAAATTATTTATAACAACAGCAGCAAGAAAAACAACAAATACAATTCGAGATACAACGAAAAATATACGGATTAAAATGCTTCTTCTTATCCACCTCTCTCATATAAACAAACTTTATTGATTTTAAATAACATAAACTACAAACAATATACAGTATCCATAAAAAAAATCACTATAAAACAATTATAAATCTATTTTTATTTATGCAACAATTCTCGTATAATTTTCTGTAATTTTGAACATGTTTCAGAAAAAGAAAAATGTTAGCAAACATTATTTTAATGTTCGTTATGAATAAACGTCACTTAATTAAGTCTGCACATTATTTATATTCATCCTTTTTTCCTTACCAAGTAATCCTATGGAGATTTTGTTACATCGTACTAAAAGAATATCTCATTCAAAAAGGAAAAATAAAATGGAATTTAGTTTTTTTTTTTTTTTTTTTAATTCTGTTCTTTGAACAGGTCACTTTTTCTCTTAATAAGAAATTAAATCATATATACTTATTTAGTTTCGAAATTGAAATTAAAGCTCGAAAATTACTAAAAGAAATAAAATACTTTTTTTTTCATTTAATTGCTCCCTGTGTATGGGGGGAGGGGGCATGAAAGGGGGCATGTTCAAAGGATGGGAATCAATAAAACAGAATTCAGAAAATTCATTTTTGAATTAGATATTTTTATATATCTAAGCATCAAAAGTCCAAAAGTACATGGAAAAGAAGAACGAGCGAATGCGAATAATGTGCAGCCTGTATCGAATTAATTTTTAAAAAAAGAGACTTTTTTTTAATATCTCGAGTCATGCTAAAATATTATACAGTTGTATAATATTAGATTAAGAAAAAAAAAATCTTCTTTCTATCTATCTATATCCTATAAATATTAATGATGCTAAATATCTTTTCTTTTTCTTTTCTCTTTTTTATTGTAAAGTAATACAGAAATAAGTAACTTTTACATATATATATATTAATGGCATAAAATTCTAATAAAGTATTAGCTATCAGAGTGTTCTAAATTAAAGGGTAAAAACAAAAACAGCCATTAACATTTTTTCTGTTTGCTCTAAAACTCATTTAGAAATTTTGATCTAGCATAATCTAAGAATTTATTAGTTTTTTTCCTCTCTCTCCAAGGTGGAGAAACATTTATTAAAAGAAATATTTTTATTATTGAAATAAATATGTCAAATCTTAATACTTTTTATTAAGTATGCTTCATTTTAGAGTATTCATTAAATTGCGAGTAACCCAATATAATTAAGAGTAACTTTGTGTCAAAACAAAGAATTTATTTCAAATAAAATTTTATAATCTTATAAAATTTCAAACACAAGGTAAATAATGAAATTTATTTCGATTTACAACATACTTTTCCTATTCAAAATGAGGAAATGCCCACTTTCAGGAAAATACAAATAAATCAGACGGGTTTTTATGGAAGAATCTTTTTTTTTTTTTTTTTTAAGCTTTATTACTTCAAGTATAGTGAATAAAATATTTCAGATACATTACAGACCAGAAGAAGTGTTCTTGAAATATTTTGTAATGAAGCCAAATTCTTCAAAATATCATAAATTTAACATGCAAAAATTTTTGAGAAACATTTAATATTATTTTACAGGGCCACATGAAATACTTTTATATTATCATTTATAGGTAGGATTACAACTGTATTTTATAGTTCTTGTAAAATTGAGTTTTAATTTAATATGAAATAAATAAAGCCTATGATTTGTACGTGCAATTTAGAAATATAAGGATGAATTATTGCATATTTTTATATACCTTGCAGTGGTAAATATATATATATATATATATGTATATATATTGCATTCATGGGCTTACGAAGCACAAAATTACAGTGTAAAGGGGGAAAATTATTTGAAACAAGTTCTCAGTTAAACTCTTGGGGCATTTGGAAACGTAATGAAATTAATGTATGTTACTGGTGATTCACTGTAGTTTTGAATTCATTAAAAAATGAGTATTTGGCATACAGATTGAAATTGCAGAATTTAAAAAAAGAAAGAAAGAAAGAAAGAAAAGATGTGAAAACAGAAACAATTTTGTGTATTTTGTAATTGGGTAAAACTCGCTTCTTCTGAATAATAATTAAGATTCTTAAAACTTCGATTAGAATTTTTTTAACTGATTCATAATACTTTTTGCATTGAGTAATGAGAATGTTATTTTTGGCAATATTAATTATATTTCATTCAATTCGATTTTATCATTTTCAAAATCTTTTGAACACAGAAATTTAGAATTTTTTTTTATTATTATTAAATAAATATTTAACTATTTTTCAAAAGAAAAATTACATTTTACATGCAGAAAAATAATACTATTTTTGATATAACTTCAAATAAAATTGAACGGAAATAATTTGCATTTTTTAATTTTTATTGATAAGTATAAATTATATTATTTTTAAGAAGAAAGTAATGATTTCATCTAAATGTAAATATAAATTTACTGATACACATTATATGCATGAATACGTAAACAAGTATAATTGGAATTTCTAAGGTGAAAATGGTTATAAAATAATTTTCAAATATTGAGCAATAGTATATTTGTGTAAATTTAAATTGTGTGTGTTAAAATTTTATGATAAATTTTCATTTTGCAGAATAATTTTTAAAGGGGAATTCAACAGACTTTGTTAACACAGTCATTAATTTTAGCATTAACTTTATATATATATATATATATTAATCTAGACAAAGTTGATAATATTATTTTTACATATATTACTATAGTTGAAATTATTATCAGCATTATATTTTCAATAAATTCACAAAATCGGAAAATAAAATCACAAAATAGTAGTAAAAAGAAAGAGACAACAAATCTACATTAATTTTTGTAAATTTTATTACTGTATTTTTTTCCGTAACTCGTATGGTATTATTTATAATAAAACAGAACAAAATAATTTACAAGTGTTCATTGCTCTATTTTTGTTTTCATGTTTTAAATGCTGAATATCATCTTATACTGCGTTACCAGATATATTGTATTAAAAAGACAATGGCCATGTTTTGTTTATAAAGTAACCACGCTTCCCGTGCTTAGCATTGAGGACTAATCTAAAGTTTTGAATGGGTGTCTATTGACAGACAAGTTGGGATTTTGTAAACATTCAGTCATTCAGCGTTCCCTTATCTTTATTTTTCTTTCAACCACAAGGGCTATCACCCGTATTTTAACACTTGATTTTTTGAGTCATCACTTATACCGAGACTTCTATGGTCGCAAGAAAACATTAATAAAGCAAACAATGTTCTTCGTCCAGTTTCGGCATAACAGTAAAAGAAGTTTAAATTTTAAATATAATGGTGTCCCGCATTAAGATCGCAATCCGATCTTCGGTTCAGTTCTTTTATGCTCAATTTCTAAACAAAAGCACATATTAAATTCAAATTGATGGCGTATTTGATGATCAAGACTAGAATATGCTCGTCATTAAAATACTCATGAAATTACATATAAATTTAATCTAAGCAATAACTTTTAAACTGATAATATTTCAATTCTTCTCAAATATGAGCTTTAAGGAAATGGAGATTTTAAATAATTTTGGAAAAGAAGACTAAATGAGAAATGGTGTTAAGCATGCGTTACAGTTAGCTGAAGATACACATGCATCCAAATTTGAAACCAGAAAAGGATTTTTCTGCTTACATTAACTTTACTTTTCCCTTTCATTACGAACTTTTTAAAATATATATTTAATAATTAATTTGTTATTTATAAATGTCGAAAGAATAATATAACTATCAATAAAAAATTTTATAACAAAAATCTGATCCAATTTTCATGTTCTTTTAAATGTTTTTAAAACAATTCAACGCATACAAATTAAATAAATAAATAAAATAAATGAATAAGTAAATAAATAAATAAATAAATAAATAATAATAAAATCTATAGTCACTCTACTTGCTTTCCGAACATTGAAAAATTAATGGGTGTATAAATAAATTAAAGTAAGAAAAGGCATTAAATAACAAAAGAGAAAACTATAATATGGTATATCAGTATTGTTCTTTATGTAGTACGATGTTTAAATTAACGCTATCTTCCATCAATTAATTTTAGCCGATAGACTTAATACAATCTACAGTGTTCGTGCAACGGTGACCTATAACAATTATATGAATTTTCAGCTCAATCGGATGAGGTGTTTAGAGAATATTGCTCTCTAAAGAATTGGGCCTATAGACCAAAATTATAGAGTCATTTTCGTTGTGTCCCTCTAAAATTCTATAAGTGCTCTAGATTCACCAAAATATATACAGTTCGTGCAACGCTGACCCAGAGCCTGATTAAGGGGGAAGCACACATTATCTCCGCTCTCACCGGAATATTTTTACAATTATTTTTTACTTCATGTCATAGAAATTCCACGCTTTGACGAGGAAATATATTTTATAAAAAAAAATGAACGGTGTAAAACAATCCAATTTACTCATCGTTATTAGACACCAGAATTCTTTTAAAATAATTTTTAATCAGAATTTTCTGTTTATTATAGGAGGAAAGTATTTGTTAAAAAATAACGGTGTAAGTATAAATAATGTGTGCTTCCCCCTTAATCAGGCTCTGCACTGACCTGAAGCGTGTACATAAATTTTCAGCTCAATAGGATGAGGCATTCAGAATATTGAATTTTAAATAATTTGAGCCCATAAGCACCAAAGATAAAGATTCTTTCTTTGTGTTCCTGTAAAAAAATATAAGGGCTACATAGTAGTCCAAAATTCATATTGTTAATATGACGGTAATCTATAATATGTATATAAATTTTTCGTTCAATCCGATATTATGTTTAGACGCTGTCGTACTTTAAAGATTTGAACCCTTAGGGCATAATGATAAAGAATTTTTCATTGTGTTCCCGTAAAAGAGCTATACATACTAGATTCTTCAAAATTTAAGCACTTCGTTCAACAGTGACCTATAGCATGTGTATAAATTTTTAGTTCAATTAAATAAGCCATTTAAACACTATTACAGTTTAAAAATTCTGGAGTGATTCGACTAGATTTTCTGAGCATTAAGTAATTAACATTTATGTAAATAAATTTCTACATTGTTTAATTTTACGCTATTGCACTTCCAATAATTTGAGTCATTAGTTCATAATGTTAAAGAGTTTTTCATTATGTTACTGTAAAAATCTATAAAAGCTAGATTCACCAAAATCTATGTCATTTGTGCAACGGTAACCTATAACATGTGTATAAATTTTCAGCTCAATCGAATAAAGGGTTTAGCCGCCGCTATCGAATTTATAAATTTGGGCCCATAGACCATATTGATAAAGAATACTTATTTGTGTCCTTGTGAAAACACTATAAATGCTAGATTCACCAAAATCTATACAGTTGATGGAAATAGGAAGTATCGCATAAGGCGCTCAATCGCATAAGGCGTTTAAATGCTATCGCACTTTAAATAATTTAAGCTGATAGACCATAATGATAAAGAATTTTTCTTTGTCTCCCTTAAAAAAACTATAATTGCCAGATTCAATAAATTCTATATAGTTCGTGCTACTGTGACGTATAACATGCCTATAAAATTTTAGTGTAGACGAATAAGGCGATTAAACGCTATCGCACTTAAACAATATTGAGCCTATACGCCATAAGGATAAAGAATTGCTCTTTGTGTATTTGTAAAAAAAAAGAACTGTAATTGCTAGATTCAACAAAATCTATACAGTTCATACGGCAATGACTTATAACCTGAGTATAATTTTTTTGCTCAGAAGAATAAGGCGTTTAGACGCCATCACACATTAGAAAATTAGGCCTGTAGGCCATAATGATAAAAAAAATTTCTTTGTGTCCCTGTACAAAAACTGTAAGTCATAAATTCCCTAAAATCAATAGAGTTGTGCTATTGCGGCCTATAACATACGTGCCATTTTTCAGCTCATTCGATCAAAGCGTTTAGGTGCTGTCGTGTTCACTCTTATACATAAACACACACAGATAAGTACATCATCGTAAAAATGGTAAAATGAACTCAGTGGATCTCAAAATGTATAAAATAGGTAATCATATTGAAATTTTTATAATTAAATTAAATAAAATTTCAAAATACAATTTATTTATGTGTTACACCTTCTCAAGTTTTTCCATATTTCAGAATAATTTTATTCTTAATCACATCATTTATATGACTAAAATTCTAATTTTTAGTGATGAAAATGCAAGGATTAGTTAAAATGAGAATACACATACAAACGTATACACACACACACATATATGCATATATATATATATTAACTTAAATTTAGTGGAATAGCTAAAGATGATTAATGTGTTTGAAACTTTATTCAATCACGATACATTTTTATTTTTATTTATTTATTTTTGGGGGGAATCCATATTTAATTTTTTTACTTAAAAAATTATTATTATTTTCTTGCATGAACATATCTAGAATTTTTTTAAATAGCAGTTTTACATTTCTAGAACAATATTAATTAAATTATAATAAATGGATTTTAAAAATAATTACAAGGTAAAAAGACAGCAGAGACCCGAAACAGTTGGCTAAAAGTATTTAGCAAATGCATTATCACCGTGTTCTGAGCTATTCTGAAAGTTTCAAATGTCTATATAGTCGGGAAGTTAGTTAAATATCGATTGCAAGATTTGTACTGGACAAACAAACAAACAAAAATTGAAGTTAAAAAAAATATGGTAATGAATACACACACACACACACACACACACACATATATATATATATATATATATATATATATATATAAGAGAGAGAGAGAGAGAGAGAGAGAGAGAGAGAGAGAGCAAGAGAGAGAGAGAAAGAAAGGGGCATAGACAAAAAGATTTAAATTTAGTAGAATAGCTAAAAGTGATCACTGTGTTTGAAACTTTGTTCAATTACTACAGAACTTAATTTGTTTCTATTGCACTATCAGATCCTACGTCATAAAGAAAAATAATATTGATAATTGTTAGACATATACTATTCACTTTTTCGTTATCTACATTTACAGTTCCCATTTTCTTTTGAAATCTTTAATGGAAATTCCTCTTTTTCCAAGAGCACAAAAATTGTCCAATTTAAAAAGTGTTAAGTATTAAATTTATAATGAGGTATTTGTTTTTAAGCTCACTAGAATAAACAAAATAATTAAAAAATCGCTAAGAAAATGTATCGTTTATTTTCCTTGTTTACTCTATAAGCTCATTCCATACAACCTCGTAAATTATGGATTCCAATTAATTCTCAGAGGAGGTATCGGCACTCTTTAAAAAAATAGAGGCAGTGAAAAAAAATATATGTATATGTTAAAATCTTGGCTATTTTTCTTTCTAAGTTCACTTAAGATAGTGCATTAGTTTTAAAGAAAAAAAAATAGCACTTCGAATGAATTCCTGTAACTTACAGTCACATTATATTTACTTATTTATTTATTTCATTTTGGAGAAATACTTATGTTGGAATGATCCCTAAAGAACGATTATTATAGAAAATATTTTTATCTTGCTCTTTTTTTTTTTTTTTTTTTTTTTTTTTTTCAAATCTTTAGCTTGTCATGTTGAAAATATTTTAGAAAATAAATATATAAAATTTAGTTAAAATAAACTATAAATTATTTAAAGTAAAAAAAAATAAAAATAAATAAAAAAGTTTAAAATATGTTGTGGCCGCCACAAAAATTTCTAAGTTTTCATATACAAATTCACGCAGTAGAAATTAACTATTAAATTAAATTATTATTTAATTAAATAATCTTCCATGACGGATGCAGGCGATTTTCATCCCATAACAAAAAATATCGAAAAAAAATTATGTTTAAGAAATTACACCTTAAATATATATGTATGGGCATGTTAAAATTGAAAGAATAATTTATTTTATTCTTTTACAGATCAATAATTCAATCATTCGCTTTAAAGCTACTGGTGTAGGCGTTTAAAAAAAACCTATATTGAATTTTTTTTTCTTTCGTGGGGGACCCTCCCCCCCCCCCCCCCCCGAGAAGAAGAGTGTTGCTTCTACATATTAAAAAAAAATTTCCTTGTTGTCTATTACTACAATAAGTAATTATTTTTTATTTCATAATAATCCGTTAAAATAAGTATCAATGTGCACATTTATACGACATTCTGTTCTATACTGCCATGTTAAAAAATTTAGAATATACGTAATGGCAGCACCACCTGTTGGTCAATTTTCAATAAAAGTTGATGGCACCCATTATTGTTTAAGTGCAACCACGTATTAATTTGTATGAAATTCTTTGCAGAGTTTCTGAAATACAGTAGCTATTTTCTCACACACACGTATACAGAAGACAGTCATTTTCTATTAATGGTCAAATCATGTTTTAAAACTCTCAAAACGCGTAAATCCATCAAAAACCCGAAGTCGAAAGTTTTTACGAAACCATTACTTTTTTAATAAAATAAAATAATAAGAAAAGTAAATTGTTTTCAAATTCTATAAGGTTTCAGATTTTTTTTTTTTTTTTTTTCTATTAACTTTAATTGAATCTGTAACAATTTACTACGTTTAATAATTAAATTTCGTGGTCATTAAAAGCAGATAAATTTGTGCTTAAATTGAATTTTATTTTAAATTTTACACACACACACACGCACACACACACATATATATATATATATATATATATATATATTGTAAAATTTAAACTAAAATTTAATTTAACTTATTCTACGTGTAAAAGTTTATTATTATTATTATTATTATTATTATTATTATTAAAATCATAATACATTTGTCATAAGATACCGTCTATATAACTAAATAAAAATATAGCGTTAAAATATATATGTCCATATTGCTATCAATATTTATTTTTAGATTGTTTAAATTCTTTTTTTAATGTATTTACAGATTATATTAAAGAAATATAAAACACTCATTTGAAAAAAGAATAATATCAGTTATTCAGAATAATTAATTCATGT
This sequence comes from Salticus scenicus, assembly GCA_963930645.1. NCBI lineage: Eukaryota > Metazoa > Arthropoda > Arachnida > Araneae > Salticidae > Salticus > Salticus scenicus. The sequence goes on along the minus strand of OZ005652.1, from coordinate 132,357,917 downwards.
TACTTCTTTCTGTTCTTTCTAAATTTTTTGAAAAGAATGTGCATAGCTTTGCCTAAATTGTCAATTAAAAATACTATTATTAACTATTATTACAAATAGAAAATCTCCATATAAAGAAATATAACTAGACAGATGATGTCTGTTTAGATATCTTTAATTTAAAATCATTTAAATGGGTGTGATCAAAGTTCTACGGAATTCCAAACAAGTACGCGCCTAAATCTAGATAAAAAAAAATCCAGTTTAATGTTGTTTATTTAACGATGACTTTAATGTGAGCTTAATTAAAAAATCTTGTGTGATTCAACTCGACTTTCGGAATATTTTTTAACTAAGGATTATTTAAATAAATTTAAATGAGATAAACCTTTAAATAATATGAAGGAAATATTATAATAGTTGTTTGGGTATTTTTTCGAACTTGTATGTCATTTAATATATAACAATGTATCTAAATTCTTTTTTGTGTCACTGAAAATAAAATATAAAAGATGTAATATAAATATGAGAGATTTATCCTTTATTTTATGTTTGCATTAATTTAACATTACTAAAATGAACTTAGAGAGCAATGTATAAGTATTCTTTGTATCCCGGCAAAAAAATAAATAAATAAAATAAATGTTACATTTATGGGAATATGTTCGATTCTTGCGATGATAACTTGATGATAAAATAATAATGATAAAAAAAGGTATTGATAAAAATATTTCTTTGTGGCCTTTTTAAATAACTCTACTCGATTTGTGTAAATTTTCATAAATCAAAATTTACACAAATTGCACGACGGTGACACTTAACATACCTATCAACTTTTAACTCAATTCGATAAGACCTTTAGACGCAATATTCGTACTTCAAATAATTTGAGTTCACTAGCCATACTAGAGAAGACTTTTTCATTTTGTTCCTGTAAAAAACTCTACGTCGTATACTCATAAAAATCCGTTCAATTCGTTAGACGGTGACCTGTAACAAGCCTATCAACTTTCAGCTTAATCGAACAAAGCATTTAGATATTTTCACTCACACACAGGCACACATATACACACACATATACACACACATATACACACATCACTATAAAAATATCAAAAATCATTTCAGGATATCTCAAAACATATAGATTGACAAACATTTTACAGTCAAATTCTTTCATAATTGCAACATTTTATTTACATAGGGTACACTCTGAAAGTTGAAATGCATAATGTTAGTCGCTAACTTATTAGGCTTAAATAATTAAGCATTGTTTGGTTTCTTGATTCTGTGTAATCGTTCGTTTCCTATCGAAAGTGGCAAGAAAAATTATTTCATATATAACCAAGTATTACGTTTTTAGAATAAAATATTTTCTTCCATTTAAAAATCCCTCCTTTTTTTCGTGCAATTGTCAAGGGCAAATCTTTCTACGAAGCCTTTCGCTTGTACAACTGCCGAATTTTGCCTAGAAAAAATATTTAAGTGGGAAAAAACAGACATATAACTATAACTACAATAATTCCAAATTCACACCAATTCAAACTTATCTTAATATCTGAAAATATCCAGTTATTTTGTAAGAATTAAATAAAGATCCTTCTCCTACAGAGTCACGAAAAAACATCTCCGTTCCTTAGCTAAATACCTTTAAAACTCCATTGTTTTAATATATAGGTTTTATTCGTTTACAACTGAAAGTGAAGAGCTACTCGGAAACACTTCTTCCCCGGAATTTCCAAACTCGCCCCCGGAAATCGCAGTTAAAACACACCGCAGTTATTTTTGACGGTCTACACTGTAAAAAAATAACTATCACCAGCTGCAAGAAACTCTCTGTGATTGGAGAAAATAATTATTTTCTCCAATCACAGAGGGTTTCTTGCAGCTGGTAATAGTTATTTTTTTACAGTGTACCCATCAAAACAAAACGGTGGAGAGAGAGTAGTTAAAACTATGCAAGGAGAACAAGTTATCCCAACGGCACAAAATTATCTTGATGGAATACAACATTATACTGAACATGCCCTAGGAAAATAAAACATGCTGTAACTCTATATGAAAATTTGAAAAAAAAAACACCACACTTCTTGCTTTCCTACATGCCGGCCATTTTTTATTGTAGCACTGGAAAAGCAGTATATTTTCATTTAAATGATATTACTGTTGAATGGAAGAATAAATTTTGTCTAATTTAGCCATTTTAAAATAATTTTTTTAATAAATTATTAAGGAATTGCAAACAATATATACCTGCAAACGTTTATATTTTTCCTAAATTATAATGATACTTTGGGTTCTTTTACAATATTTTTCTGATAGTAAAAATAATTTCTTTAAAAACTTCCTTTTTCTAAAACTGTGCATTGTATCTAATAAATCTTACTAAGAGTACGCTTTACTTATATATATATAATTTTCACAGCAAAATATAACCACTTTTGTCGTTTTTGAAAAAGATGGAAGCGTTTCCCTTCTACTTTTTTACTAAATTACTTTACCAGAGAATAGATTTACTTAAAGAGAATCAGAGAAAATAATAGCTGCAGAATTAATATTAATATTAAACTAAAAAATTAATAAAAATTAAACCTTTTTAAAGATATTATTTTCACTAAAGAGAGATATTCCATTAGAAAGATAAAAAAAATTTATTCAATTAAAATTGCCCAGGCTTCTGATAAATTAAAGAGAATTATCTCTAATTATAATCAAATTAATTGAGTGAAATTTAAAAGAAATTCCGTTCTAAAAGAAAAGTAATAGTATATATGATTTGTAATTATTAAAAGTGCTCAATTTCAATGATAATGTTTTTATTAAGGAATAATTTACCAATTTGTACATAAGGTTTCTTTTTAAATTAATTATTTTGTGGCAATATCTCTCGAGGGATATTTTAGCTGAGATAATTATTATTTAACGCAAGTTATTGTGTTATGCAACCAAGGAAATATAATAATTTCAATATATTTCCGAAAAAAAAATTAATGTTTTATAAATTAAAGGGATCAATATTGTTAAACATGCGTGGATTCTAGCTTAGGTGGTGTGCAATGTCATTCTAAGGAGTCCCAGTCCAACTTCACACGAGTTTCGGACGCGTCCTCAACTTGCACTTTGCTTCCTTGATGTCTAGAATGTACTGACATGCACACCAGAATATACAGAATCAACATACAGAAAGAATAGGTGGTTGGTTGATAATTGAAAAAAATCCTAATGAATGCATCGTGTAATCAGAAATTTATCAACATATTACAACAAATATGTTGCACTCCTGTTTACATTTATAACCTTCTGAAGTATTCTATATAATGCTTTCGAAACGAAGCAGTTGAGCTGCATTTTTGTATTTTAAAATGCTTGTTTCCAATGATTTTACTTTCATCATTCAGCAATAGTATTTTTTTTTTACTACAGTTATTCACGGTTTTATTTCTAAACTCTTTTTATTATTAAATGAATGGTTAGAATTTTATGGAGAAATGTATAGAAATAAAACACATAACACATAATATATACCCTTAAAAAAATACATAAATACATATTATAGAAAAAAAAACTATAAAGGAAGTAAATAAAGACAAGCTTCAGAAAATACACTGTAAAAAAAAAAAAAAAAAGAAAATCTGCCCTTTCATGGGAAATTTTAGACAGCTAATGTGCCCAATAGTTACTAGTAATGTTTCTCGAATATGTCAGTAACCATCAAATGTACACTGTAAAAAAATAACTATTACCAGCTGCAAGAAACCCTCTGTGATTGGAGAAAATAATTATTTTCTCCAATCACAGAGAGTTTCTTGCAGCTGGTGATAGTTATTTTTTTACAGTGTACACCCATTCAAAATAATACTAAATTCCTGAAATCAGAAACGTTTCACAGACGAAAACATGTTATTCTCAGGAACCTGTTCCAAACTTATAAGAACCAGGAACATACCCGATATCTAAGAGTAACGTTACTAAAATCTTTTGCAGTGTATACACAATAAGCATAAATTTTAAATTTTGATTTTTCTAGTGCGATATTAAAAAAAAAAAAAAAAAAAGAAACGAGTCATTCGCCCATTGGTTTAAAATTGAGGAAGAAATCCTGCTGCTGAATGCTCAGACGACATTATTAAATGATTATAAGTTTAAATACCACTTCCTAATATTTTAATATTTTAACATGATAAATAATTTAACATAGACAAAAGTTTTTAAATAATGTATTATATATATATATATATATATATATATATATATATATATATATATATATATAAATTGTATTAACATTCTTTTTCAGTCTTATGTCATCTTATAACTACTGTATTATATGATAAAAATACTCACTCAATTAATTGTTAAAATACCATGTTAAAATACCCATGTTAAAATACTATTAGCTTTTATAAGATTATTTAAGATTAACAAAGAACTATTTAGGAGTTAGGCTAATAAAAGCAAATTTTATCTATTTTTTTTAATATAATAAATATTTTTTTTATTTAGATTTTGGTCATATAACATAACAACATTTAAACAAAATTTATAAAAATTTCATTAAAAATTTGTAAAATTCAGCCGGTGAGTCCTGCTTTCCGGAAACCCTTCAAAAAATCGGTGGAAACGATTTTTCAAAAACTAATGCGCTGATCTTATTCAATTTTTTCACAGTTCTTCAAAACAGAATTAACTAGTGAATATAATTATCTGTTTTTTTTTTTTTTTTTTTTTTTTTTTTACTTTCCGAACACTATAGTGAGGAAAGTATTGTAATCATGTTAAAAATCCGAATTTGAGATTTTGATGTTTCTATACGTTTCGAGGTTCCCTGAGTTCGTTTTTACTATTTTTACGATGATGTATGTATGTGTGCGTGTATGTATGTGTGTGTATGTCTGTGAGTGAACACGCTAGCGTCTAAACGCTTTGTTCGAAAAAGCTGAAAGTTGGTACGTATATTGTAAGTCGCCATAGTACGAACCCTATTGATTTTGGTGAACCTATCACTTATAGTTTTTTTGCAGGGACACCAGGAAAAATTCTTTATCATTATGGCCTATGGGGCCAAATTTTTAAAAGTGCGATAGAGTCTAAACGCCTTATTAATCTAAGCAAAAAATTTGTACACATGTTATAGGTCGCAGTTGCACCCACTGTATAGATTTTGGTGAATTTAGCACTTACAATTTTTTTACAGGGACACAAAGAAAAATTCTTTATCATTATGGCCTATGGGACCAAATTTTTAAAAGTGCGATAGCATCTAAACGCCTTATTCAATTGAGCTGAAAATTTGTATGAATATTATGAATCACTATTGCACTAAATATAAGCATTTTGGTGAATCTAGCATTTATAGGTTTTTACAGGGACACAACGAAAAATTCTTTATCATTATGATCTATGGGATCAAAGTTCAGTAGCGTTAAATAAAAGTTCGTGTAATATATGGAGAAAAATACTCAAACACTCTATTATGGTTTTCTCTCTTTTGTTTGTTTAACACTTCCTCTTTCTTCCTCTTCGAGTTGAGTCACGCCAGTTTTTTTTTTTTTTTTTTTTTTTTTTTTTTCAATTACAATTACTTTTACAAGGGTATACGTAAAGTAAAATTTTGCAAAAATTTCATTTTTTTTTTTTTTTTTTTTTTTTTTTTTTTTATGTCCTTCATTCAAGCAGTTCTATTTTGAAGAAGTGTGAATGAGAATTTCCAATAAAATCATTTCTTTGTTTTTTGAGAAATCATATCCACAGCTTTCATATAAGGGTCTCAGCAAACCAGCACCCATTAGTGGAATTTTCCACACTTTTCAATGAAAATTTTATAAAATATTATTTAATTGTTGCTCAGGTTAATCATTAAATGCACGAATAAAAGAATTGCATTTTTTATATTTAAATAACAGAGAGAAAATATTCTTTTTAGACTTCTAAAAACACTTATAGCCCCTTAAAAAGAACTGCTTAACCTGTTTAGGTTAAGGAACTGTAAAATGTAGACTAATTTAATTAAATTATGTATCTTATATGATTTAGAATTTCCATTGTTAGTTTAGAATACATTTTTAAAAAAGTCAAACAATTTACACATTTTGGCTCCTTTTTTATGCTTGCTTTATTTTTCTTATTAATGAAACCTTTTATAAGGTCTGTTCTGTTTTAGAATTTTAACGTTTGTCATATTTAATAGATTTTTTTTT
>OZ005652.1:132210995-132351541 GCA_963930645.1 Salticus scenicus | reverse complement strand
TCAAGCGGGTTAACGCGGGTTACGCAGAGCAAGCCCAGACGCGTTCAGATATAGTATCACGTGGTTTGGGTAACTCAAGCCTAGCATTAAACGACGACATTTCCTTCACTCGGGCTTAACTCACAAAAATCGGGAAATTTCTTTGGGTTTTCAGATCACGTGATGGGTTTTTCGATCTAAACAAAACAAAACAGAGCAAACGCCGAGCAGAGCGAATTATGATTATGAGATCGATGGAATGTTTGTTAAATTCGATGACAAAATAAATATTTTATAGTGCTAATCAAGATTATTTTTCGTAATTGACGTTTGTGAAACCCATCCAATATATATATGTATGTGTATTTAAATCAGTATATAATTACGAAAAATGTAAAGAAACTTATAATTAATTGATGGTAAAAATTTATACATTTTATTTCTTATAGAAAAAAAAATATTTTATTATTATTATTTTTTTTTCTTTTTTTCCTTGCAAGTTTTATCTCTTGGGAAGTTCTTTATAATGAAAAATTTTTCAGACAGCTTATTTACATTATTGAATAATGATAATAATAATGAACATTTTGTTATTATTCTCATATTAATTATTAAAGTTATTTAGTGTATGGGTAATTTCTTTTTCTGTATATGTTTTCAATTCTTTCTATGCAACAAATAAAATAAGTTTGCTACTGTATTAGTTTGTCCATTTCGTTTAATAATGAAATCATTTTTATTTCCTATTGAATTGTATACCATTTACACACACACACACATATGTATATATATATATTACATAGAATAACATAATAGTGTCAGATATAATTTTATTAGGAAAATATATCTATAATAATATACTGGAAAGGATAAACCTATTTTTGAAGATTGTAAAAATCAAAAAATGAATTAAGTAAATTTTTCTCCAATATAGTGTGATTTATTTAAGCATTATGTGTGGAGGAAGTTTTCTTAAACATAACAACAAGCATAATTTTATAATTTACCTACTGTTAAGAACTTATTTTATTGGAAATATTTTTTTTACTTTAAAGCATTTTAGTATAGTATTTTTACATTGCAATTTTTATTTTATTCTTAATATTTGTTATAGTTATTATGGTACAACAGTTATTACTTATGCATGTAGTATATACTGAATCCTTCAACTCAGGTGGTCTTTACTCTGTAGTGCATTTTAACAACATAGAAATATTAATTAACAATATTTTCTGATTTAATTATACTCCGTTAAATATTTTTTGGTTATACTCAGTTATTTATTTTTTATTTTTTATTTATTTTTTAGTTCCCCATCATACTATAGGTATGGGGAACTTACGTAGTCGTGAAAATTTTCGACGTCGGTTTTTTGACTTTTTTACACGTTTTCAGGTGTGAGGAATACGAAAATGACAAAATATGTATGGTGTCTGTCTGTAGGGTGTCTGTTAGTGTGTCAGTCCGTTAGTGTGTCAGTATGTTAGTCCGTTAGTTTGTTAGTCTGTTAACACGATATCTCACGAACAAATGATCGCAGAGAGGTCAGATCAGTTTAAAATATTACTTTCGATACTGGCAAGAACCCTATTCTTTTGCAACATTCGAATTTAAAAACTTCGTAAGTTATGAGAAATTTACGATTTTCTTAACATGGGAGAATAGGACAAAAATTCACTTAAACGTGCATTAAATGGAAACTTTTTACTGTAAAAATGTCAGACCAGTTTTAAAATATCAGGTTTGATGCCGGAATGAACATCAGTAACTATAAATGTGCTACTTTGAAAATTTCGCAAGTTATTGGAAATTTACGAATTTCTTAACATGGCGGTATAGAGCAAAATTTCACATAAACGTTAATTTTGAGAGATATTTTCATCGTAAAGATGTCAGACTACTTTTGAAATATTATTTAAAACACTGGCATGAATATTAATGACTATGAATTTTCCAATATAAAAATTTCGTAAGTTATTGGAGAATTACGAATTTCTTAACATGGCAGCATAGAGCCAAATTTCACATAAACGTCAATCTTGAAGGATATTTTCATCGTAAAGATGTCAAACCACTTTCGAAATATTATATAGGATACTGGCATGAATATCATAGACTATAATTTTTCCAATTTAAAAAATTCGTAAGTTATTTGGAATTTACGATTTACTTAACATGTCAGAATAAGGCAAAAATGAGCATAAACTTCCATTTTGAGGATCATAAATACGTTAGACAACCTCAAAATTACATTTATGATATTTGTTTGAACATGATTGAATACAATTATTCTAAAAGGAAAATTTCGTAAGTTATTCGTAATTTACGATTTTATCAACATAGCGAAATTGTAAATTTTTCATATAAATATGAATTTTGAGGATTATTACATTGAAAATAGTAGCATGAAAACTAAACAACGGAATTGACCCTGATAAAATAAATTAATAGATTAGAATAAGATATATATATCGAAGTTAACGGTGGATAGCCTATTAGGCGGGGATTTCATTCTATCACTATATCAAGCTTTGGTCAAATTTATTTCTTTTAAAATGATTATAATATGTCTCGCACTAGAAATTTATGAGAATATAAATATAAAGGGGAACTGAGCGGAGTCCACCTATGCCAACTAGTTTTTTTCACATTTGTGTTTCGTTTTTTTTCTTTCTTCTTTTTTGAGAGTATAATTTTATACAGTGTCATCATCATTGTTATTTGAACTTAATCATTTGTCGTCTAACACATTTTTAATAAAAGTGTAACAACTGTATGATTAACACTTATTATAAAATTTGAAATGTGAACTTTCATATCTGCCGTAAATAATATAACATCCCATATCATTCGCTTCATAGAAATATCTCAGTGTCACAGTTAATGTTTTAAATTTAAGTAGAATACTAATAATAATATTTGTTGTAGGTTTAATAAAAAGTTGCGGTTGTATACTTTGCTCTTGACAGGTATATTAAGTAAACTTTTTACATGTGTGTGTGAAAATATCAATAAGAATAAGTAGTAATGATGCATTGTTTATGTTATATTCTGATTACGTACAATTTATCAGGAAAGTTTCATTGATAATAAGTACGTTATCTTCTTTTTTATTACTATGGAGGACTTTTTGCTTTGGAGTTCATTATCTTAAAAAAAAAGAAAAAGAAAAAGAAAATGCCTAGTTACAGGTTACCGAAATATGCTGGCTTATAAAAAGAAAAACAGAAAAGAGGAAAAAAAAAAATAAGTGAATTTCATTACAGTGTATATGGTAATTTCATAGAAGGCCATAGATACTGTAAAGTAGTTTTCTTGATATAATACTAGTTAGAAGAATGAACAATGCATGAAGAAAAAATGAAAATACATAAGAAATGCCTTGGTGAAGCTGAGAAAGAAAATTTCGACAGACATAGCCAATATGCACAGGAAACTTTCTAAAACAAGGCACTGTAAGTAACATTCACATAGATTTTTTTAATTTTGTTTCCTGATACATTATTAAAATTCCTTATAATACCTACTAAATTTTTTAAATGTGTCTGTAGTTTATTTATTTTTTTTAAATTATATCTTAAGAATAGTTGATTTTATTATATACTAGTCACCATTGTCAACCAGCTGGTTCGTGATCCTTGAAAAATCTGAGTTTATGATACTCCCACATGGTAGTAACTGCAGTGCCTTTTTCCCATTTTAGGTCCTACAACAGCTTTATTGACATATAGTGCAAATAGCTTTATTGAAATATTTAGTCGCAGTAAATTCCTGCTCGGTAGTGCCTGCGGCACCTTCTTCTCGTTTCAGTTAGGGACCCTAGATAGAGAGAGTCTGGACATTAACCCGCCAGTTTAAACCGGGAATTCACCATGCTTGTTCACCTGGTTGTATGCGACAGTGTTATGCTCTGCTAACATTTTGAAAAAACTTTTATTTATTTGAGTTATTTATTATTTCAAGTTATGTTACACTGTCGATAGGTAAGTTATTTTTGCTTAGAGATACTTTTTACTTCTTCAAAAATGTTTTATTATTTTCTTTTATTGTATGACTTCCATTGAATCGCAAGTAAGAATGTGCTTTTTTTTTTTTTTTCCTTTTTAATACTTTATCGAAATTTTTTCATGCGCACTACGTGAACCTAAAAAAGTGGTAGTTTATAATTTTACACGGAAAATTAAATTTAAATATCAGTATATAAAGTGACATTGGTTAAGATTAAGTAAAGTTATTCTATCCACATTTTAAAAGTTACTCAAAATGTGATGAGACATAACTGTACTAAAAAATAAGTTATAGTAAGTTATTGATAGTAAAGCGGATGGTTAAAAGAATTTTGTATCTGACATCCAAAAATTACTTTTCGAAAAATGGGAAGAGGATAATAATAATATTTCCTATATACGCTATTATTATTATTGTTTTAAGGTTCTTTTAAAACATTAAAATTACCGTAATTTATCGTAGATAACCCGCAGGTAAGATGCGTCCTTTCTCCACCAGAAATTTTATTTAATAGAGAAATCTATACTTTTTCGAAGGAAGAGCTCGTACAAATATAAATTTATTTATCAATTGAAATTTCTGGTGCAAAACTGGATTATATAACCTGCGGGTTATCTACCAGAAATTACGGTATGTCTTATATGTAATTCTGCTATTAGTACATTTAGTTCATTTCAATTCCAGTAGAAATGCAATACATCTTTTCTTTTTTCATTAAAGCTGACAGAGAGGTTTTGCTGGCGAAACTGGTAGACGGGAAGTGCCGGTTCGATCCTAGGCCGAACATTAACCTAGTTGTTCGAGATTTTTCTTTTCTTCAAAACTTGCTTAAATATGGGATAAAACCTTCATGGAAGACACACCACACAGCTCAAGTCTAGTCGAATGGCCTTAGCTGTAACACACCATCATTAAAGCAGTGAACAGAACTAATTTCAGCATATTTTGAATTTTTTTTTTTTTTTTTTTTTTTTTAGTTTTACAGCATTTTGACAAACTAAAATTATTTTTTAATAATTTTATGCAAAACGATTATCAAAGGAATGGATTAAATGTTTCTAACTATCCTTAATTTATATATTTGAAAAAGATATTATTAAAATGTTATTTTTTGTTTAATCTCTTATTATTAAAATATTCACAGTTATTCCAATAAACATTCCTAAGAAAAAAAAATTAAAAAAACAAAATTTTATGCTTTCCTAAATACGATTTTCAGTTTATATATATTATTATTATATTCTTACAAAACTGTAAATTTGGACATCCAGTTAATACGTAGTATTAGAGTAAATGGTGTTGTTTAAAATATTGGGAGGTACAGATATATCAAAATAAAAGTAGGAACAAAAAATAAATAACTGTTCTTATTTTAAAACTCGCGAAAATCATTTTAAAAGGATTAGCAGAAATATACCTGAATTTTCATAATAAAGATCTATCCTTTTAAATATGTTTTGAGTTAAAAAAAAAAAAAAGGGCAATTAAAGGGGACTAATGTGCAAGTTGTACCTGACGGGACTAAAGTGAAAGCTGTACCTCAAGGGACTAATGTGAAAGTTGTACCTCACGGGACTAATGTGCAAGTTGCACCGAACGAACAAACTATTTCTTTCAACGAAAATGCCTACTAACCCTGGACGATATGTCTAATATATCGTATCATATTATATATCGTATTTATCGTAATATAACTCAATACTTATTTCGCTTCCTTCTTCGACTCGTTTTAATACGCATTTTTTATATGCATGATCAACTCCCGAAAAACAAATACATTAAATCATTAAATTCATTTTTTTACTTATTTTTATTTCATATTATTTCACGCGCACTTTTTATTTCCTAATTCAAAATTATTAAAAAAAACTTTTTAGATATCGCTTGTAACGATACTGATTATTATTAATTTTCTTTTCTTTTTCTTTCAATAATAATAATAACAAAAAAAAAAAAAAAAAAAAGATTTTGATGAAATTCTAGCAAAAGCAGAATTTAGTTTAGGACGGAGGACTATTAGTTTTTTTTTTTTTTTTTTTTCTTCCCAATTATAACATCGCTTTCAAATTATTCAATTATATTTTCGATAAATTTTAGATTTCGATAAATGTCCAACTATCGAAAAATGATTTCGACAAATGTTCAACTGTCGAAAACGACAACGCAAAAATCCCAGATTGAGACTAATAGGCCCACAGTCCTAAAAAGGAAGTAAAATACAGAAATCTCACAAGTCAAGAAAAATTAGATTATGAACAAAATTTTCCTGTTAAGAAGATAGTGAAAGTTAAAAAATCTCTTTTCTAAATTACTGTCTAAGTGTAACAAAATTTCTGGAAAACTATGATATATATATATATATATATATATATATATATATATATATATATATATATATATAATTCAGAGTTTTATTTTATTAATCTTTAATACTCTCTGCTGACTGACTTTTGATTTCTTATCCCCTCTATTTTTCGTTATTAATGTTTTCAAATTCCATATTTAATTATGTATTCTAAACATGTTTGGGTTTTAAATTTGAAACAGTTCGTAAGTTCATTTAAAAAATTGTTTGAATGCTGAAAATTTGCCTTATTTTTTATTATTTTTCATTTTATTAAATCTAAATCGTTATACTGTTGTATGTCGATGCATATATACGCAAATTTTCCCCAATCTAAGTAAGTAATTTCCAAAAACTATTTATAAATTTCAGGAACCTGTTAAAGCAAAAAAATGTGTACTACAACAGTAATTTTGAATTCTATTCAAAGCGCGATGAGATTTTTGCTTGTTTAGAATTTATCCTCAATGAAGCGATTGCGATTCCTCGCTAAAACGTAGCAACCTTCGCCAAATATGTCGTCTGCTCTCGAATCACCTTAGAAAGGATAGACCTGCTCTTCAACGAACGTCCGCCGTGTTTGTTCAATGTCCAGTCTCTATCTAGGGTCCCTAGTTTCAGTATCTGAAAGAACCTGTTCAGTCACAGTGTTATGATCTTTGAAAATTCTGACTTTAGCAAATTCTCATGTGAAGGCGCCTGCAGTGCCTTATCACCATATTAAAACTTACAACAGCTTGCTCATTTATAGTGCAAATAGCTTTGAAAATTTTTACTGTAGAAAAATCTCGCTCTGTAGCGACTAAGGCGCTGCTTTACGTTTCATGATTTGAAAAGGCCTGTTTACTCACCATATAAAGCATTTTTAAAAATTCTGATCGTAACAAATCCATAATCCAGTGGGGCCTACGGTATCCTAATCTTCTCCCGATAAGTAATTTAATCAGAATCAGAATTGCAGATATTAAATTATTAAAATAACAAAGCGCCTTCTGGTGAAAGAGATGTGAAATACACACTATTCAATTTCAATGACTTTTAAAATGATATATTATGTATGAAATTATGTTAATAAAAAGCTGAAACACAAAAGTAATATAAACATTGTTATAAAAAATTTGTGTGACTTTTCTGGTGTTTTCTCTGAAACTTGCATAACTAAAGAGTGTTAAAAATCTTTAATATGAAATGTGAGCGGAAAATCAGAATTCAAAAGCCCGCATCATAATTAGAATTGGATATATTAGATTAAAAGCGTTCTGGGATTTCTGTGGTTTTCTCTGAAACTCCCATGTGGAATTTAACGGCTTATATCAGTTTAAAAGTCTGTAGTATTTTAAATTATGTATTATATGAGTAATTTAATCATAATTAGAACTGTAGATATTGAATTATTAAAATATCGCAGCACCCTCTGGCGACAGAGAATTGCGATATACACTCTTCATTTCTAATTCAAATAACTTTTAAAATTATATATTACTTATGAAATTATATTAATTAGAAGCTGAGATACAAAGATAATATAAAAATTTTTATTAAAAGATTTGTGTTTGACTTATCCGTGTTTTTCTCCGAAACTTGCGTAATTCTGGGCTATATAACGTTAAAAATTTTTAGTACAAAATGTGAGCGGAAATCGGAATTCAAAACTCTGTAAAATATAAAAGAATAAAACAAATTTGAGTTTTCTGTAGTTTTCTTCGAAAGTTTCATGCCCAATGTGAACGATTTATATCATTTTAGCAGTCCGCAATAAAAGTACTTTAAAATATATTTCGAATTATATATTACGTATAATATTAATGAACAGCTTTGATATATTTTACACTCAAAGTTGCTATCTATAAGGATGATTGGTGATTTCTGTTGAAATCCGTCTAAAATTTAAGAAATTACAGAACTACTTTTTTACAGCCCGATTCAGAAAAAAAAAAAAATTAGCATTCTTATTCTGTTAAAAGTAACTTTTGTCTCTTAATATAAACAGATTTAAAAAAAAAAAAGAATTTAAATATATATATATATATATTATTATTTTTTTATATATTTTGATAAGTTTATGGTCTTACGTAAAGATTTGTTGCGTTACTTTGTTGATTCGTTTGTTTTGCAAGCTGTTGATTGTTGAATCTGGTTTCTTTACATTAGTGTATTTCATCCACTGATAAAAAAAAAAAAAAAAAAAATATATATATAATCTTATTGGTCATTGGTGTTTCAGTGATCTTGTGTCTGTTGCTTGGCTTCTACTATGCTTAATAGATCACCTTTATTATATATATATATATATATATATATATATATTATAAACTGTATTTTAGAATTTTTAACTGCAGACAGGTGAACAGTAAAGACACAATTTCTGTTTAAATCGATAACCAAACACCTAAATTTCCATAAGGTTATGTAAACACAAGTATTATTTTTTAATTCATTTCAATATTCATCATTAATATCAGATGTATTGGCAAGGTGCATTGCCGATTTATTTTTAGCACTCGTGACTACTTTCTTTACTTGACAAAGGGTTGTGTTTTCTTTCTACCTGAAACAATTGTTGAGAGTTCTTGCCTTTTATGGTGTGTATTTAAAGTTTTGTATTAATGTCATATTATGTAATCGATTCCAGCTGTTGGCAGAAGAGAAGAAATGATATTTAAAATTTTCGCATATATCTGTTTTTTTGTTTCAGATATATCGGATGATGGAGTCTGGCCTCCTCCTTTCCACTAACTATTTGTTTTAACAGGAAAGAACAAATGTACTCTCTTTTATTCAGTTTTGTGATGCATCATCGCATGCTTATAACTCAGGGTAGAGCGTATAGCTCTGGGACGAATTCCTAAAATTCCAGAAATTAATTTTTAGGTATTTGTGTGAGCTATATTTGAGAGCAAAAATCTCACATATATATGTATATATATATATATGTGTGTGTATATTTCGATATTAAATATGATTAGAAATTACGATTTGCTCCTCCCCCCCCCTCTGCTTGGGTGGCTGAATTTCTAAAATTCCAGAAATTGTTGTTTAGGTGTTTATATAGCTATATTTTAGAGGAAAATTTAGCCTAAAGCGTACCGTCTTCAGTGCAAAAAGAATTCTGAATCAGGAGAAGTGCTCATATATATAGGGGAGGGACCGGATTTAGAACAACCAATAGGATTACGGAAGAGGTGGGGAGTGTGGCCAATAGGAAATAAGGAATGTGTAGCTGTGTAAAACCGAAGAAAAATTAAGAAAATGTGTTCTGAATGTAAAATTTCCTACAATCAGACAAATAGGGAACAGCGAAATCACAATTTACAAGGTTTTTAAAATTTTTATAGATATGAAAAGATTTAAAAAAATCGAGTTCATGAATGGATTTAGGTCTGCAAATTATTTTAGCTGAATTAAATTTAAAATTATGATTTTCCTCCCAGCAATGTTTAGAAATAGCCGATTTATTGGTTTCTTGTTTGCGGACGTAATTCATATGCTCTTTTAGACGAAATTTAAGACTCCGTTTTGTTTGGCCAATATATGATAAACCACACTGACAGGAAATACTATAAATGCCCCAAAAATTATGCATATCAATAGGATCTTTTAACTGAGAAAAGGTGAGTTTATTGGAAGGCGAAAATATTATTTTAAAATCATATTGTTTGAGAATTTTAGCTATGGTTTGACTGGTTTTAGAAAAATATGGTAAAACAATACTGATATTAGATGTGACTGATTTAGTAGATGAAATGCGAGGGAGTTGTAATTTTTGGATAGCTTTGTCTATAATGGAAGGGTCATAACCTCTGTCAATTGCGATGGCTTTCAGGTATTTAATTTCAGATTTTATTAAAATAGGATTTGAACAAATATTAAGGGCACGGTTTACAAAAGTATAGAAAGCAGCCATTTTTTGGTTAGGTGTGTGACATGATCGTGCATGGGGAGGAAGGGAGACTGCAAAATTTTTTCGATAGACGGTGGTTGAGAATCCATTTACAGTGCGAGAGACGAGGGTATCAAGAAATGGAAGGGAGCCATTATTTTCTATTTCATAAGTGAACTGGATATTACTGTCAATTGCATTTAAGGTTTCTAAGACATGGTCAATATTGTGACGAGATATGTCGATAAGCGTGAAGGTGTCGTCAACGTAACGGGTCCAAAAAGGAAAAGATATTTTTTTTTAAAAGCTTGCTTTCGAAATAGTGCATGTAAATGTCTGCGAGAATTGGGGAGAGAGGAGAACCCATGGCTAAACCTTCAGACTGACGATAGAATTTCTCTTACCCGCATTTGTTTATCACAAACCACTTTCTCTTTCCAAAATAAATTCTATCGTCAGTCTGAAGGTTTAGCCATGGGTTCTCCTCTCTCCCCAATTCTCGCAGACATTTACATGCACTATTTCGAAAGCAAGCTTTTTAAAAAAATATCTTTTCCTTTTTGGGCCCGTTACGTTGACGAAACCTTCACGCTTATCGACATATCTCGTCACAATATTGACCATGTCTTAAAAACCTTAAATGCAATTGACAGTAATATCCAGTTCACTTATGAAATAGAAAATAATGGCTCCCTTCCATTTCTTGATACCCTCGTCTCTCGCACTGTAAATGGATTCTCAACCATCGTCTATCGAAAAAATTTTGCAGTCTCCCTTCCTCCCCATGCACGATCATGTCACCCACCTAACCAAAAAATGGCTGCTTTCTATACTTTTGTAAACCGTGCCCTTAATATTTGTTCAAATCCTATTTTATTAAAATCTGAAATTAAATACCTGAAAGCCATCGCAATTGACAGAGGTTATGACCCTTCCATTATAGACAAAGCTATCCAAAAATTACAACTCCCTCGCATTTCGTCTACTAAATCAGTCACATCTAATATCAGTATTGTTTTACCATATTTTTCTAAAACCAGTCAAACCATAGCTAAAATTCTCAAACAATATGATTTTAAAATAATATTTTCGCCTTCCAATAAACTCACCTTTTCTCAGTTAAACGATCCTATTGATATGCATAATTTTTGGGGCATTTATAGTATTTCCTGTCAGTGTGGTTTATCATATATTGGCCAAACAAAACGGAGTCTTAAATTTCGACTTAAAGAGCATATGAATTACGTCCGCAAACAAGAAACCAATAAATCGGCTATTTCTAAACATTGCTGGGAGGAAAATCATAATTTTAAATTTAATTCAGCTAAAATAATTTGCAGACTTAAATCCATTCATGAACTCGATTTTTTTTAATCTTTTCATATCTATAAAATTTTTAAAAACCTTGTAAATTGTGATTTCGCTGTTCCCTATTTGTCTGATTGTAAGAAATTTTACATTCAGTACACATTTTCTTAATTTTTCTTCGGTTTTACACAGCTACACATTCCTTATTTCCTATTGGCCACACTCCCCACCTCTTCCGTAATCCTATTGGTTGTACTAAATCCGGTCCCTCCCCTATATATATGAGCACTTCTCCTGATTCAGAATTCTTTTTGCACTGAAGACGGTACGCTTTAGGCTACCGAAACAGCTGTATGCACCTAAATTATTTTTCTTTATCGTTTCTGACGTAGTAGTTTATTCGGGTTTTAATATTTTATAGTGCCAATCAAGATTATTTTTCGTAATTGACGTTTGTGAAACCCATCCAGTATGTATCTGTATTTAAATCATTATATAATTACGAAAAATGATTGAAAATTCGACATCAGAAGATAAATTTCCAGTATAAAATTCTTAATGTAAAGAAACTTATAATTAATTGATGGTAAAAATTTATATATTTTATTTCTTATAGAAATAAATTATTTTATTATTATTATTTTTTTTTTCTTCTTTTTTTCCTTGCAAGTTTTATCTCTTGGGAAGTTCTTTTATAATGCAAAAATTTTCAGATAACTTATTTACGTTATTGAATAATGACAATAATAATGAACATTTTGTTATTCTTCTCATATTAATTATTAAATTTATTTAGTGTATGGGTAATTTCATTTTCTTATATATGTTTTCAATTCTGTTTATGGAACAAATAAAAAAAGTTTGCTACTGTATATGTTTGTCCATTTCGTTTGATAATGAAGTTATTTTTATTTCGTATTGAATTCCATACCATTTAAACACACACACATACACATATGTATATTACATAGGATAACATAATAGTGTTAGACATAATTTTAGAAAATATAGCTATAATAATATACTGGAATGGATAAAAGTATTTTTCAAGATTGTAAAAATCAAAAAAATAGATTAAGTGAATTTTTCTCCAATATAGTGTGATTTACTTAAGCATTATGGTTTCTTAAATTTAACAACAAGCATAATTTTATAATTTACCTACTGTTGTGTACTTATTTTATTGCAAATATTTCTTTTTTCTTTAAAGCATTTTAGTATAGTAGTTCTACATTGCAATTTTTATTTTATTGTTAATATTTGTCATAGTTATTATGGTACAACAGTTATTCCTTATGCGTGTAGTATCAGAACCTCCTTAAGTAGATGCCTTCCACGCGCGGCGAATCTCAATGTTAAATTAGACAACATTTAAAAAACAAAACTAACGCTGGGTGACAGCACCTACGCAGAGTAACAATTTTCTTCTGTTTCATAGACAAGTTATATTTTTCATATAAAAATGTAGCTATTAATTTCAATTTAAAGTCCAAAATTGTATTTTTTTTTTTTTTTTCTTTTAATTTGAAAAAATGATGTGAAAGTGCTTTATCGTAAATATTTTCAATAAAATATTCAAATATTTATATTTTAAAAAGTATAGGGTTTAATTTTCTTCGAAAGTGGACAAGACCTATTTTAGCTTTTCAACTAATTGAATTACAGCGTATCAAATAAATAACACCTTTTTAAAAAAAAAAAAATATACTATTAATTAAAAAACGAAATTTAAAATTAAATAAGCAAAAACATGGCATATCTATTACGCGATTAAATTATTTTTTATATATTTATTCAATAAAAATTTCAAATTTTTTTTAAATTTAGATACCAGATGAAAGTTTCGTTTATATAAATAAAAATCTCTGAACTTTAAATGAGTTTCAGTTCAGAATGAATAATTTATAATGATAAATTATTAAAATCATGTCTTTTTTTTTTTTTTTTTTTTTTGGTCATGTCCTTTACGTTACATTTTTACCTTATTAGGTGTGAATTATTTTTCTTAAATCGAAAATTTTATATTATTTATAAGAAAAATAGACCAGCACGTTAACGAGATAAGTTAACATTCAGGAATAAAAATTGGAGAAGAAAACAATCTGTTGTCTAGTCCGTCACAAAAAATAAATAAATAACCATTAAGATTTAAATTTTTAAAATTTAGGATTTCTTGAGTATAAGTTTTCTCTCGCACAAAGTTTTTTTTTTTTTTTTTTTTTTTAATTCAAGATTTTATTAGCTCCACCAGTTCCGAGAGGGTATGCTTACGAAACTGATAGACATTTTCGAAATAAAGTTGTGTTATATTTACATGTTTTGAGGTCTCCTGAAACGAAAAATAATGTTTTTAGCGGTTGGTCTGTGCGCGTCGGTTTGTCTATCTCGGATATACTTGGAAAATGCTGAAAGTGTATTTCATTTTGTGTTAGGTGTTTTTCATATAAGACTAAATTTAAATGCACAATCTGATGTGCACATAGTTTATTGAAAACATACAGGGCTATCCAAAATTAAGCTAAACGTTCTTTTCTGTAGAATGTAATTGACGGAAGTGCTTTGCTACACTTTTTTTATGTCGACGAATACTGTTGAAGAAGGAAAATTAATTTTTCGAACCTATAATGTAAACAAAGTATTTTTTTTTTTTTTTTTTTTTTTTTTTTTTTTTAAGTTCTTTTTTCAACTCAGGTTTTTGAATAAAGTCACGTTTTGAGGTTCCCTGAATACAAAAAACATTTTTTTTAGTTTTTAGCGATTGATTTATATGCATATTTATTATCAGAATAACTTAAAAACAAACAAATGCAGGAAATTCACAATTGTATTTTAAAACTTGTATTAGGTTTCAATTTGAAAAATTTGATAAAGATTGGCAAATTTAAGGACAAATTAATAACATCCTTGAAATATTTTTACTTCCATTACCCTACTACCGTAGGCAATGAAAGTATTGTGTTCGGTCCAAAAATTCGATATCGAGTTTTCCCCCTGATTTATATTTAGCAAGTATATGTGTGTGTGTGTGTGTATATATGTGAGTGTATGGATGTGGGGATATTTTTCATTTTTCTGATAATTTTTCAAATCAGTACTCATGATATTTAATTTTTACATGAATTTTTAATTCCATATTCCATTTCTGTGGTAAAAGGTTAATAAAAGTAATGTTTTGAATCTTAAAACTTAATATTTTTAAAAAGAACAAAAGTAGAAATAAAAATTTTCTATTTTTTCTTTTCAAGATTCCCAACACTTTTGTTTCGATTTAACTGAAATAATCAAATTTTTATACGCATTTACACAAGTCTTTAAAAAACAGTGGTATTAAAAAAAATATATATCAATCTTGTTCCTATGTTGGAGTATTTTATAGTTTTATTCATTTTATGAATAAAACTACAAAATACTCCAATACAGAGTGACTTCAAAGTAACTAAGAACAAGTTATTTTTCTGTATTCCTACATCAATAAATAAAAATTTTATTTCATTTTGTAATAAGCATAACTATTTTATTTGTTAAATCTAACTTACTAACAGAGAGGTGTCAACCCTTCGAATTTTTCTATCATAATTTCTTTAAATTTATCTTCGTCTTAATCACACAATTTACGATAATAAAGAAAAATAATGTTTTTTTGTGAAAAATATTATTGATATTCAAAAATCCGGAGGGTTGGTAATTTTGCATTAATTATTTATGCAGTTTACATACCTTGTCTGGAAATATTTGGAAGCAATTTTTTACGCTGAATTGCATTGCTTGGTATTTCGTGAAAACATATATTTTCACGGCTACTGTCTGATTTACAAAATGGAACGACGCAATACACCATATTATAAAAAAAAACCTCTCGCATTTGTTAAATTAATAAAACATAAACCAGAACTCAATTGCATCGCGCTCGCGGGAAATAAACCTAACTTTACGTACGGTATCAAGCGCCATCTACTGGCTATGTTCTTCTTGTACTGTTGCCAAGTTTTCGAGCGACTCGCTAGGCATCTACTTAAGGAGGCTCTGGTAGTATATACTGAATCCTTCAACTCAGGTGATGTTTACATTGTAGTGCATTTTAACAACATAGAAATATTAATTAACAATTATTTCTTATTTAATTATACTCAGTGAAATATTTTTTTGGTTCTACTCAGTTATTTATTTTTTACTGTTTATTTATTTTGTGTTTTCACATTTGTGTTTCGTTTTTCTTTCTTTCTTCTTTTTTGAGAGTATAATTTAATTCAGTGTCATCATCATTGTTATTTGAACTTGATCATTTGTCGCCTAAAACATTTTTAATAAAAGTGTAACAACTGTACGATTTACGCTTATTTTAAAATGTGAAAAGTGAACTTTCATATCTGCCATAAATAATATAACATCCTATATCATTCGCTTAATAAAAATATCTCAGTGTCACAGTTAATGTTTTAAATTTAAGTAGAAGACTAATAATAATATATGTTGCAGGTTTAATTTAAAGTTGCTGTTGTATACTTTGCTCTTTATAGGTATATTAAGTGACCTTTTTGCGTTTATGTTATATTCTGATTACGTAAAATTGATTACGTAGACTTTTTGCTTTGGAGTTCATTATCTTAAAAAAAAAAAAAAAAAAAAAAATCACTATTTACAGGTTACCAAAATATGCTGGCTTATAAAAACGAAAACAGAAAAGAGGGGGGGGGGGGTGAACTTTATTACAGTGTACATGGTAATTTCATAGAAAACAATAGATACTGTAAAGTAGTTTTCTTGATATAATAGTTACAAGAATGAACAATACATGAAGAAAGAAAAGAATATACAGAAGAAATGCCTTGGTGAAGCTGAGAAAGAAAATTTCGACTGACATAGCCAATAAGCACAGGAAGCTCTCTAAAACAAGACGCTGTAAGTAACATTCACATACATTTTTTTTTTTTTTTTTTTTTTTTTTCTTGATACATAATTAAAAATTGTTATAAAATCTACTAAATTTTTTTAAATGTGTCAGTAGTTTTTTTTTTTTTTTTTTTTTCAAAGTTTATCGTAAGAATAGTTGATTTTATTATATTCTAGTCACCTTTGTCAACCAGCTGGTTCGTTATTCTTGAAAAGTCTCTTGATCTTTATGATACTCCCACTTGGTTGTAGATGCAGTGCCTTTTTCCCATTTAAAGTCCTACAACAGCTTTATTGACATATAGTGCAAATAGCTTTACTGAAAATTTTAACCGCAGTAAATTCCTGCTCGGTAGTGCCTGAGGCACCCTCTTCCCATTTCAGTATCTGAAAGAACCTGTTCATTTGCAGTGTTATGATCTTTGAAAATTCTCACTTTAACAAATTCCCATGTGATGGCGCCTGCAGTGCCTTATCACCATTTTAAAACTTACAACAGCTTGCTCAATTATAGTGCAAATAGCTTTGAAAATTTTAACTGTAGAAAAAATTCGCTCTCTGGCGACAAAGGCGCTGCTTTATGTTTCATGATTTGAAACGGCCTGCTTACACACCATATAAAGAACCTTTAAAAATTCTGATTCTAACAAATCCCTAATCCAGTGGGGCCTAAGGTCTCCTAATCTTCTCCCGATAAGTAATTTAATCAGACACAGAATTGCAGATATTAAATTATTAAAATAACAAAGCGCCTTCTGATGAAAGAGATTTGCAATACATACTCTTCAATTTCAATGACTTTTAAAATGATAAAATTTGTATGAAATTATGTTAATTAAAAACTGAAACACAAAAGTAATATAAACATTGTTATAAAAAATTTGTGTGTGATTTTTCTGTGGTTTTCTCTGAAACTTGTACAACTGCAGGCTAAAGAGTGTTAAAAATGTTTAATATGAAATGTGATCGGAAAATCAGAATTCAGAAGCCTGCATCATAATTAGAATTGGATATATTGGATTAAAGTATTTCAGGGTTTTCTGTGGTTTTCTCTGAAACTCCCATGTGGAATTTAACGGCTTATGTCAGTTTAAAAGTCTGTAGTATTTTAAATTATGTATTACATGAATAATTCAATCACAATTAGAATTGTAGATATTGAATTATTAAAATATCACAGCACCCTCTGGCGACAGAGAATTGCGATATACACTCTTCATTTCTATTTCAAATAAATTTTAAAATTATATATTACTTAAGAAATTACAAAAATCTCATATATATATATATATATATATATTTCGATGTTAAATATGATTGGAAATTACGATTTGCTCCCCCCCCCTCTGCTTGGGGGGCTGAATTTCTAAAATTCCAGAAATTGGTGTTTAGGTGTTTATATAGCTATATTTTAGAGGAAAATTTTCACATATATCCGTTTTTTTGTTTGTTTGTTTGTTTGTTTGAAATATATATATAATGATGTGAAATCATGTTTTGTGCATGTGAAATCACGTTTTGAGCCTTTCCCCTTCCTTGGGGACCGTATTTCTAAAATTCCAGCAATCCTTTTTTAAATATTTGTGTTAGCTATATTTTGAAGCAAAAATTTGAAGGTGCTTAATAACTAGTACTATCAATCGTATGATTTTTGGTGATTTTAACATTTAATTAAACATGAACATTAAAAAATTGTAAAAATTTAAGTTATGCATCTCACAAAAATTTACGTCATTATCACTTTAAAATTTTCTTCACATTGATAAAGTGTTCTATAGCTATAAGATTCAACAGAAAATTTAAAAACATGGCAATATAAAAAAGTTTTTTTTTTTTTTTTAATCTTATATATATTTATAAATTTGTTGTTATTTCAGCGATGATTTCATATAGGTATCGAAAATGCGAGAAACTTCCGAGCTACTTCAGTGCAAAGTTTGAAATTCCGTCAAGTGGTCAAAGCTCTTTCAATGTTATTGTATAATTTTTCTTAATTTTATTTTAAAAATTTTTGTAATGCGAGTGGGGAATAAAGGAAAAGCATTTTTTTAAATTGGTCTAATTATACAATATATCTCCATGTAAAATATTATGTGCTTTCCGTTCTGTTTATTATCAAAAAGAAAATGACTAATGCAGTTTTTCCTGTATTACTTACATTTCTATAAATTAAATTAAATTATCTTGTACCAAGACTTTGCAGTGAAGACGTCTTGCCGAAGTCAGCGAGGGCTTGATGCAAAGCTTGAAAGGAATTTAAATGTATTTTCTTTTTAGTTTTACTTTGTAGAACGGTACAAAAAATATTGATTCGTTTTAAAATTCCTTTAAAACCATTTTGTGCCCGGGCCTCAAAATGTATTCATGTTATCAGTAGTTCATGCTTTCAGTAGCTGATCTTGATATAACTGAACTAATCTTCATTTTGACGGGGATTATGGAAACAGTTCCTGTTAAAAGTAATTCACGTTAACAGTGTTCGCGTTAACGAGGTTCCACTGTATTAGGAAACTTTATGTGAGAGAGCAGTCGTTTGTACCGGAACAGACGCCTCGAGTTTACGCCAAGTATTATTTCCTATCAGAATATGTTACCTGGTTGTGCTTTCTTTACTTCAGTGTTACCAGATTTGGGGAGTTTTAAACCTTTAACAATAATATTTGGGGACAAAGATTTAGTCAGGAGCAATTTGGAAATTAATAAAAAAATATTTCTACTACAATCCCTCAATAATTAAATAAATGGTCAAATTTATTAGATGGTAAATCATTTATTATGGGTCAGGGATGGAGAACGGACACAGAATTCATGCCCAGTGTTTCCAACACAAACTTATTTTCGTCGCTAAAAGAACACTTGAAAATCTGCTAAAAATTCAATTGCCCATAGTGTAGCACCAGTGCAATGTAAAATCCAATCCGCTAAACCTTTATTTTTTTTTACCGTAGATCGTATCAAAATTCCACTAAATTCCGCTAAATTGGCAACACTGCTATACCACTACCAATTCAACCAAATTTTCTACTGCTTAAATCAACGATATTATAGGTAGAGAAATTTCTCAAACAAATACCAGTATAAGTTCTGCGCCCGTGTTCCGTCCCTGTGGATGCTAATTCAGGTATAAAAAAGCAACATTTTGAACCACCGGATTCTAAAATTTATCATATATTTATATGTGTGTGTTTCCTGATTTCAGGATATATTTACTTACACGTGCTTTACAAATAAATAATGAATGCTTGATGCGCAGTGATTAACGTAATTTCTGGTAGATACCCCGCAGGTTATGTAATCCACTTTTGCACCAGAAATTTCAATTGATAAATATATTTGTACGAGCTCTTCCTTCGAAAAAGTATAGACTTCTCTATTATATAAAATTTCTGGTGGAGAAATGACACATGTTACCTCCGGTTTATCTACCAGAAATTACGGTACCTCTTCAGTAATTAACCTTAAAATAAGTTATAAAGTGGAGCAGTGTACACTTGGATGCTTGATATGTTGAATTAAACTTGCAGCCAGAAAATATCAAGATTGATACAAGTTCTTTAAGCAGTCTCGGCACATTATTTTCGTGCATTTCAAAGTCAACAAAAACTGTTTTTATACACGTAAGGGCAGAGACCGGTTAAAATAATTTCGTGCCCGATGCTCAATACAGTTTTTGATTCCATCCCCACCACCACTTCATGTAAATTCAAAGCAAAGGGCAATTAGAACAATTATAGTCATTGTGAGTTATTAGAAACATATTGTGTATTTCGTAAAAAAATATAATAATTGTAGATAAAACTTGTGAATATTTATGTCAGTATCTATCACATTTGATATACTTTTCATTAAATTATTTTTCAGAATTTAATATAAATCAAAGTATTTCAGTGATGTACAGATAAGTGCAGTTAATTCAAGGTTCTCATCAGACGGTGGGATTTCTACAATCTCTCAATAATTTGAAAAATCGCACTCCAAAAAAAAAAAAAACATCATAAGGGGAGATTTCCCTCAAATTTTATCGCATTGCTCTATGAGTGTTTCAGCAATTTTTTAGTTTAATTGGGTAATATATTAATTGCTTAAAAGGCTCTAGTGTTTTTTTTTTTTTTTTTTTTTAAGTTTTATTAAAAAAAAAAAAAAATTTCTTTCTTTCTGTCTTTTTTTTTTTTTTTTTTTTTTTAAGGAAATATTATGTAACTATTTCAAAATACTTCGGAATTATAAATATTTCTTAAGAGGATATAAAAAGTGTTTATTATATCAACAAACTGCGGAGTGTGAAGACAAAGAATTTTTCTTTTCTGAAAATTTCCTGAAAATGGGCGAACACTTCGAGCTCTGGCTGTAGGTATCTTCACAAGCCACTCTTCTAACACGTTACAACTTGCCCCATCGTAAGATTTTTGCATTTTGTTTATTTATAAAAAAATAATAATAACGATTTACACAAAAAATTAAAAATGCATTTTATTACTGAACACACAAGCTAAATAAATAGCTATAAACATTTCTTTAAAGTATAATTTAAACAAAATTTATGAAATACATATATGTATATATATAATATATATATATATATATATATATATATATATATATATATATTACCACTAATTAGCAAAAATGAAGCACGTGTACAGAACCTATGATTAACCGTTTTGTTGGAGCCCCGTTTGTGCTTACATTATAAAGCGCATCATAAGAATTATATTTATAAAAAATTATATACAAAATTATATACAATTATTTACAGTATATGAAAGAATGAAAAGAAAAATGCAATCGAAATAACTTTTGTGTTGCTCTGAAACACCCATTTAAATCCGCAAAAATATATTATAAGACGAATTTTTTTTTTTTTTTTTATATAAATACAGTTTATGTATCTTTATTTGAAAATATTATTATCATAAATATCCTTCAGTAAGTTTTCATTCTTATATTATAGTTAAAATATTTTGGTTTAAAATTAATACTTTCTTTGCTATAGCCACAAAATCGTTATCGCTTATAATGTATTATTTTTAAAAAGGACGGCTAAAAGAAATACTTTAAACATGGAACATTACAAATTTGGTAAGAATATCCTACATATAAAGACAAAAGTAAATAAATAAATAATAATAATAATAAAAAGTATTTCTGGTATTTTTTAGGCATATTTGTGCTCTGTTTTATGGTAAATTTCTATGCAGAAAACAGCATAATGTTTACGATGATTTCTCAACAGTAAGTAGAGAGCTGCCAACATCCTAATTAATAATTCAGAGGACTGTTCGTACCTGTCTTTTTTTTTTTTTTTTTTTTCTCACCAATCTTTTTTCAGAGTACTCTTCATCTTATTTCATCATAAATATATTTAAAGAGAATTACTAAAAAAATTAATTCCGTAACTGGTAACATTTATAATTTATTTTGGAGTACTGTTGGTCGCACCTTTTTTACACACCAGTATATTTTAAATTTTTTCTTATTTAAACGTAATAACATCTTGAATCAAATTTTCCTAAAATCTGGCTGGTTGGAAAAAGTGGGCGGGATACAATAATACTTCTTATGCATACCTGCCAAGTTTTTTAATTTATTCCGGAATGTTGTTAGCCCCGCCCTTTTTTCACACCGTAATATTTGTAGAAAAAAATTTCTTTAATATATAACTAGGTTTAAATATGAAGAAAATTACTCTAAAAAGATTACGTTGTGAAACAAGGGCGGGGCTAAAAACATTCCGGAATAAATTTTAAAACTTGGCAGCTATGTTCTTATGTAAGTATTTCTTTTTTTTTTTTTTTTTTTTTTTTTTTTTTAAATAACGGTATTTCAATTATATTAGAAGAACTTAAATAAGTTACATATTTTTGACCAAAAACGCACTTTTTAAATCTTTCAATTCTTTAAAACAGTGGTAATCAACTTGGTCTTTATCATTCACTAATGAGCTTTCTAGTTTTATGGTGAGTGGTAGACATTTTATCCGGTAGTGAAGTACTTTCATTTGTAGAAATTAATTAACTTTTAATACTGGAATTAAAATATGCTTGATTATTATGTGTTTCTATTTGTTGCAATAACTCTGTTCTATAAATTTTATAAAGTTCCTTCCCTATTTATAAATCACCATAAATTTTAACACTTGACCGCTGACGTAAATTCACGTCATTTCAAAACCTGTAACTCCATCAGTGGGCGTTTCTTAATATATATACATTATTCATATTTGTACAATCAATATACTACGGATGCAAATACTTTGATTAGAGGAAGTATGATTACAATGTATATCAATTTGTAATATAAATGTGAATTCAGTAAATTTTGTATTCAAAAATTTTGACTTGGGAGAGTAACGCCTACAGACCGACCATACTGTGAAAAGGACAAAAATATGTGGTTGCCAAAGTGTTAATACTTTCAGAAAAAAGGAAAGTGGTCGGTAGGTATTAAAAAAATTTAACACCTCTTCCTTAGAAGAAAAATAAATCCAATTGGAGTTACTCTCACCAAATCTATTTACAAATTAATAAGAAAAAAATACTCAAATAAGAAGACTGGTGGTAAAAATGGCGTGTTCTATCAATACTGCTGAATATTAATTAGCATGTTGACAGTTATGACTTGCATTACGTTGACCACGCTTCATATTACGCTATATACATAGCAGCCAATATTTTAATTTATTCCGGAATAATTTTAGCCCCGCCTCTATTTCGTACCACTTCTTTTGTAAAGGTAATTTTTTTTTTTTTTTTTTTTTTTATTGAAGTTATGTATTGAAGAAAATTTTTCTATAGATAATGCATGCGAAATAAAGACAGGTTGAAAGTACTTCGGAATAAATTAAAATATTGGCAGTTATTGCATTATATACTAGCCGTCTCATAGTTTTTTTTTATTTTTATTTTTCAACGACGTAATATATGAATTCTCTAATTTAATAAATATTAAATACTGAATCCGTTAAAATTAAACTGTATCCTATTATTATTATTATTATTATTTTAATAAAGGATTTCATTTACTCGTTGTCGTGCCAGGGATGGAACACGGGCGCAGATTTCATACCGGAATCTGTTTAAGAAATATCTCTACCTACAGTATCATTGATTTAAGAAGTAAAAAATTTTCTTACATTGATAGTGGCATGAATTCTGCTCCCGTGTTCCATCCCTGTCCTGCCATGATATGTCAAAATATGTTGTGTTGTTTTTAAAAATTTCTCGATCGCATGTTTTTCTCTTTTTGGCAGCAAGATCCACCTGTGGGCGTTCTTCTTCCAAGTACGACATTTCAGGACAAAATTTTCTGTATTCACATTTATAATACAAATCGATATGTATTATAATCATATTCTCTCTAAACAAAGTATTTGTATCCATAGTATATTGATAGCACAAGTATGAATATTGCGTATATTTTTAAGAAACAAATAACATACAAATTTCAAAAGAAACGCCTAGTGGTGGAGTTGTAGAATTTCAAATGACGTGAATCTACATCAGCGGCCGCGAAAGTGTTAATTATGTACTGAGAAACTCCGAAATCTATAGTGAAACTACTCGGATTTAAGTCCAG
Source organism: Salticus scenicus (assembly GCA_963930645.1). NCBI lineage: Eukaryota > Metazoa > Arthropoda > Arachnida > Araneae > Salticidae > Salticus > Salticus scenicus. Next base: position 132,327,557 of record OZ005652.1, on the reverse strand, counting down.
AGGGAAGCACCTTCACTTTTTGGAACAGGCCATGGGTGTGTAAGTATTTCTTCAGCTTTAGAAATTGGTGAGAGATGGAGAGCATCTGGTAACAAAATCTGGTAATTTTTATCCATATCAGGTCAGAGAACGTAGACCTTTTTTAACAGCTGTTAATGAGGTATGAGTCTTCTTAGATAGTTCTTAGAAATAAAGAAAAAAAAAGCAATAAAATAAAAGAAAAAAAGAAAAAATGTGAAAAACTTTACACCAGAAACATTGTACTCAAATTTTTATATTAGATTGTTGTCTTTTGTTAGAAACGCACTAGCAATATTCATAAATGTTGATCTTAAAAACGAGCAGTCGCTTCTGACAACAAGCGTCTACTTCTTAATCAGCAACTTTTACTCCCAACTAGTGCGCATCTAATCCTGCGCAGACAGACGGCAAGTGATACTCCCCGTCCCCGCTCTCAATGAAAGATGGAAAGTTTTACTCCCGTCCTGTCCGTTGCTTGTTTCGTTTTCGTAGAAAGACTGTTTAAATAAAGACGTTGAAATTAAAACAATAATAATAATAAAATAAAACTATATACACATATCAATACGCAAATTTCTTCTTTCACAAAAGTTTTCTCTTTCCTCATAATACAGATACATTTATTTGTAATGAGAAATAAGTTTAAAAAAATCGATGATAGTATAGTGAATTTAAAACATATTTATTATTTAAAAATATAAACCTTGCTTATTATTTACTTTTCAATTGCTGGATAAGTTATTTATTTTATTGAAAAATTTTTGTGTAGCTTTTAGGATTCAAATTGCATAGAAAAAGAATTTGAAATTCACAGATGGCAGACATAAAAAATTTAATATATTTTCCAAAGTTTTAAGGATTCTTTTTAAAATATCTTTGTACGTTACACACTTTATTATTCACTTTTTTGTACGTCAAACTACGTATTTTTATTTGACCAAAAGTAATTTTGCTTAAATAAATGTATAGCGAGGGATATATAAGTATCAACAAGCAGTTTAAAGAAAGCATTTTTTTTTTTTTTTTTTTTTTTAACTTAGGGCCAAAAAATTTCAGCAATACTGCTTAGAGTTATTAAAATTCTGCGTATCCAAATTAAAATATTTAAAGAAATTTTCTTCTATTCTTTATTTATTTGTTTGTTGAAACTAACAAATCTCTCTATTTATATTTATTTATTTTGTTTGCTTTGTTTTTTAAAAAAAGATTTTCCAGGAAATCAAATATTGTTTTCGATGTAAAATTATTCTGTCAGTTTTACACAACTTCAACTGTTGGAAATTGCTAGGGTGCAATTTGATTAAAATATTGACTATTTAAGTGAGAAATTGTTGCACGCAAAGATATTTAATAAGTCATTTACGCACACACAGAGGGAAAAAAAAAAGTAAGAAATAAAAGAAAAACGTATCCTTAGATGATGGCACAAAATTGACTTTTTTTTAGAATTATGCTTCTCTGATATAAAAAACATCTATATTGATCATGAAAAACAATTTTGTTAAATAATTTTAATAAATAATTTGTATTGATCGAATCTGTACAGGAAAACATAGAGGAATGTCTTGTGGTGGCTACAACTTACTAGTTTATTATTGAATATATCATACTCTCAAACGAAAGAAAAGAACATTCAATATACAGCATTCAATGCAATTATAAGTAGATTAATAGTCTTAACTTACTGAAAATGTTACGTTTATCACTATGCAATTACCTTATATTTGTACGATATGTCTTTAAGCACATTTAGATATTTAACGTTTGATATAATATTAGACACTAAGCGGAATCTGCTGCAGAAGATAGCAGCGTTGAAATATTATGCAAACAATTACAAACATATCATGACATATTAAGTATTATGATGATTATTAAGGTATTATTAAGGATATGAAATTTATTTAGATTTCATTACAGTGTATTTCATTATTCAACAGCATTTTCTTTTCCTCTCTCTCCAAATTATTTCTTTTACTAGGTTATTTTATATATAACACTGTTAAAGTAAAGACCAAGACAAAATATTAATTCATACTAGAACATTGATAAATTTCTGACATTTTTTGCTTCGCACCTTGAGTACATATCAAATATACAATATATCTAGAATGATAGACAGATAATACACTCACAAGCAGTGTATCATTACAGTTGCATTTCTCACAAAATACAAAAATTAAAAATAATAAGTTATCATTTTTTTAAGCATTTCAGTATGTGTACTGGATTGTTTAATAGAAAAACCTTTTATTAAAAAAGTCTTAAAAAAAAAAAAAAAAAAAAAACTAAATCATAGTTGAAATGTTCAAATTACTTAAAATTCAACAATATTAAAATATATAAATATATATATATACACAGTCCAGTCACATTAATGTGACCACTTGTCAAAAGCCGGAATAACCACCTTTCGCAGAGCGGACTGCTGCGAGACGTGCAGGAAGAGAGTCACATAGGTCCCTGAAGGTGTTCTCTGGGATGTTGAGCCATGCCGACTCTAATGCCGTGGCCAGCTGCGCTAGATTACGCGGTTGAGGATCCATGGCGCGAACAACTCGATCGAGATGGTCCCACAGATGCTCGATTGGGTTTAAGTCAGGTGAGTTTGGTGGCCAGGGGAGGACGGTAAACTCATCCTGGTGCTCTTCGAACCATGCACGTACACTGGCAGCTGTATGGCACCTCGCATTGTCCTGCTGGAAGATGCCATCATCCTGAGGAAAAACAATGCGCATGTAGGGGTGAACATGGTCCGCAAGGACAGATGCGTACTTGTATTGATCCATTGTGCCTTCCACAATGATCAGTGAACCTAGAGAATGCCAGGAAAACATTCCCCAGACCATAATGCTCCCGCCTCCAGCTTGGACCGTTCCGGCAATGGTTGCAGGGTGGTTCCTTTCAGAGGTTTCACGCCTTATACGCCAACGTCCATCTGTCCGATGGAGCATAAAACGCGATTCATCCGAAAACGCAACCTGTCGCCACTCAGTGGACGTCCAGCTGCTGTACTGGCGTGCAAATTCTAGCCTTCGCCGTCGATGAACAGCAGTCAGCATAGGTGCACGAACCAGGCGTCTGCTTCGGAGGCCCAGACGCAGCAATGTTCGCTGAATAGTAGTTTGGGAGACACTTTTGGTAGCCCCTTGGTTCATTTTGGTGGTCAGTTGCTCAACGGTAGCCCGTCTATCTGCCCGAACGCATCTCCGCAACCGTCGTTCGCCTCTGTCATCTATGGCCCGTGGTGCACCACATTTGCCACGTCGCTGATTTTGGACAGTCCCATTTTGCCATGCACGGTACACTTTTACCACGGCGGCACGCGAACAGTTCACAAACTCAGCCGTTTCGGAAATGCTTCCACCCTTGGCCCGAAAGCCAATGATCATGCCCTTTTGGAAGTCGGATAAATCGCTTCGTTTCTGCATTACGCCAACGATTGAAATGTTTTCCGAAGCCCTCACACACCCTTTATATACGCTCAACTGCACTGTGCTGCCACCTGCCTTCTGTGATTGGTTATTTAACTCTGACATGGAAAGTAGGTGGTGGTCACATTAATGTGACTGGACTGTGTATATATATGCAGTACAGTGGGCTAGTATTGTACTTGAATAAGACTTTTTTCAATGGAAAAACAATTATTTTACCATTCCATTTCATATTTAAAGGAGAGAAAAACATAGTTATGTATGTGAGATGATAAATCTTTAAAATAACTATGTTCTTAACAATGAAATATACAGAGGCATCTTTAATGGTGTGCAAATTGATTATTTATAAGCCTACTTATATTTAACATTTTGTTAATGAAATTTTAAATTTGGTTTAAACCCAGATTAGACAGTAAGTAAATATATTCAGCAAACCCCCCCCCCCCCCTCCATTTATCAATTTTTTGTTTATACTACTGCTGCTTCAATAATAATTTTAAAGCTGTCATATTCTATACATAATAAATTTTTCGATATATTTCTAGAACACTATATCATTAAACATATTTTGGTATATTATTCGAAATATTGACTTCGAAAAACAAACTTCTCACTTAAATAGAAATTATCGAACAGGAAGCTGTAAAAGATATCATGAAGCACAGCAGCTTATCTATTTATGAAACTAAATAATTTATATTATTCATTGAAAATATAAAAGTGATATTTGTCTATTTGTTAGTAATTACATAAAAATTTTAGTTCCACCTTTTAAATCGCATATTCATAGGAGCAACAAAATAAGTAGCACTCAACTATATTTTCTTAATTTATTATTACCAGCAAATTATTATATGTAATGTTGCACCGAATTATATATCAAAGAATTATACTTTTCGTTAGTTATATTATATTGATTATTATAATTACAATACGTATGCATAATATTTTTTAAAAATATGCCCCCCCCCATATTTTTAGGGGGGGGGGGAGGGAGTCCATAGCCAAATGAGCCCAGGGCACAATCTAACTTAAATCTGCCTTTGAGAATATGTAAGACGCAGTTCAACAAAATACTTTGCAATAACCAACAAGAAAATAACATTAATTAATTATTAAGCAGTATTAAAATATATTGTATACTCTTAGCTGAGCTAAAAGTAAATAAGAAACTTTATAAATTTTTTAATGCATTCTAATTACCAGATTTCTTTTCTTAATCAATATTTATTACAAAGTGCCAAAGTAAGATTTTTAAATTACGTTTTCATTCCAAAGATTTACAAATCTTAAAATTCTCAAAAATTAAAAATCCTTCCAGCTCTTTTGAAAGGGTAGGTTGATTCCTTTTTTCTTATCATGTAGCCACCATTTTGAAACAAAATGACAGCTAAAATTTGTAATGGGCATGGTGGGAATATATTGATGAGGGCTATATACATATGGAGTTTTAAGCAAATCGGTTCATAAATACCTTTTTTTTTTTTGTCAATTTTAAATGCATATCAATCAGGCAAACAAACATATCAAATACATTTGTGAGATAAGCCTACTCAACAAATTTATTTCATATTAATTCAGTATTTCAAAAGTTATCATGTTGACTAGATTTCATGTGGCCACCACTCGGAAACAAAATAATGGAGCACACTGCTCAGTTAACTAATGCAAGATATCTGTAAGATAAATCCACTGTCCAACTTTGGTTTGAATAAATTCAGCATTTCAAAGTTATTGTGAATTTTTTTTTTAATCATGTGTCAACATTCAATGTTTGCAACTTGGACACAAATTTGCAGAGCAACTTGCCCAGCAAAATCATTTATGATATTTGATAAGTACACAGTCAAACTTTGGTCCGAATTGAGTATTTCAAAAGTTATCATGATAATAAATTTTCAAGTGGCTGCTACTTGGAAATAAAAGAGCAAAGTGAGATGCCTAGCAAACTTAGCTAAGATAGTTGAATGATAAGTCCAGTGCACAAATTTTCAAATGGTCGCCACTTGGTAACAAAACAGCAGAGCAAGTTGACCAGTGAATTTATCCTAAATGTTTGAGCCATAAGTTCATAATCCAACTTTGGTTTAAATCAGTTTAGTATTTCAAAAGTTATCGTGATGGCACATTTTCAAGTTGTCACAACTTGTAATCAAAATAGATGAAGAAGTTGCGAAGTGAACTCATAAGATTATTTATATGATAAATTCTCTGTCCAACTTTAGTTCGAATTAATTAAAAATTTCAAAATTCATCGTGTTGATAAATTTTCAAATGGTAGTCATATTGCACGTGGTCCCACTTAATATCCAAGAAAGGGTATATTGCACTAAAGTAAAAAAGAAGCAAAAATAAATAAACAAAATGCTCAAATAATTATAACTAAAAACTGCTTCCAGATTAAGTGAAAATTCATAATATTTTCTAATTTTTAAAAACCAAAATTAAATGAATAGTTGATAGGGATATTAATTATAAGTCGTATAAATAGTTGTAAAAAATGCATATATTTTCATAGAATGAATTAAAATATGAGCTTTTTAAAAAAAAATTAATGTATTATAATAATTCTGCAATAGCAATAAATTTGAATGATTTTATGTGACTCTGTAAAAATGAATTATAAAGACTAAATTAGGTATTTGCACTGAGTAATGGAGTATCTTAGTTTTATATAAAAAATATTTATTTCCTGGAAAATCTTTCTTACAAATAATAATAATAATAATAAAATAAATAAAAATAAAATGAATGAATGAAGAGACAGAAACTCTAAGCAGTATTGCTGAAATTCTTTGACACTTAGCAAAAAGAAAAATGCTTTTCTTCAAAATGCTTGTAGATGCATATATATCCTTGCTATACTTTTATTTAAGCAAAGTAACTTTTGATTTAATACACGAGGATATTTTTAAAAATAATCTTTAAAACTTTGAAAAATATATTAAATCGTTTAAGTTTGTCATCGATTAAAAATTCTTTTTCTCTTTAATTTGCATCTTAAAAGCTACATAAAAATTTTACAATAAAATAAATAACCTATGCTGCAATTACAAAAGTAAATAATAAGCAATGTTTATCTCCTTAAATAATAAACCTGTTTTAAATCCACTATCATTGATTTTTTTTTTTTTTTACACTATAAATAAATGCACCCATATTATGATGAAACAAAAAACTTTTGTCAAAGAAGAAATTTACATATGAATATATATATTCCTGTTCAAAAAGCCCTTTACACAGGCAGGAAGCACGCAATATGCCCTTTTAAATGGACTTCTACGAAAACAAAACGAGCAACGGACGGCAGTAATAGTTGCCGTCTTTCACTGAGCGAGGAGTATCACTTGCCGTCAGTATGCGCAGAATTAGATGCGCGCAATTTGAGAGCAAGACTCCCGGGAGTATGGTTTCGGGAGTAAAAGTTGCTGATTAAGACGCAGACGCTTGTTTCTCACTTCGGGGAAAATTTTCTAATTTTAGGGAAAATTTAGGTATAAGAGAGAAAAATAATGGAAACGAAATAATGAGGGAAGAAATTCTCTCATCGCAAGATAAGTATGAGATTATGATTTTAGATCGAAAAATCTGATACGTTGCTTTAAGAATAAGATGTGATTTTTTTTTTCTTGAGTATATAAAGTAATGCCTTCTTGTTGAATAACATACAAACGCAGCAATCTTCACGGAACAGATTAATTTTGAATCAAACAGGGCAAAAAGCTGCGCATCAACCTATTCGTTGAAATGGAAACTTCTTGTTCTGCTCGCTTCCAAAATTTTAAACAGACGCCAGACTGCTCCAATCTCCAGTAATAAGAGAGGCAAATTTATGTGAGATCGCGAGGTGGTGCTATATTGACCGGTCATGGCTGCCAATTTTTCACGCTGTGCGATTCAAGCTATCAAACTATTCATCAAGCAATTAAAACAAATTATTAACTTTTTTTTTTTTTTTTTTTTTGACACAAAGATCCTAAGATATAAAGTGTTTCAATGTTCTTAAATTTAATAGCATCGAGGGTTTCAAATAATTCATTTGTATTCATTCTTTTTTTTTTTTTTTTTTACCCCCTTACATATTTCAAAGTAATGAATTCAAATGCAAAAGTTAACAGAAAGATGAACGAAAAAAAAAAAAAAAAAAAAAAAAAAAGAAAGAAAGAAAGAAAGAGAATGGAAATAAAAATTAATTTAAACTGAAATCTTTTTATATTTGTCATTTTACTAAATGAACTTTAATTTGAAATTTTCATGCACCTTCTACAAATTTTCATAATTAATTAAACTTCAGTATCATTCTTAAACAATCTTTATTTCAAAGGTAAATTAAATAAATTATATTTCTACTCAGACAAATAAATATCTTTATGTGCATGTGCGCGCGCAATGCACCAAGTTTAAAGAGTGGATATCAAAATATACAAATCGAAAAACTGCACTTTTGTGTAAGATATCCGTAAGATAGAAAGCAACCTTTATATTTTCTTAACTATTGATCATACTAACAAATGTAACAGGCATTTTCATGGGAAATTTTACGTAGTTTAATTTTGTAATTGACATTTTTTATCTAAATGCGATAGTTTTCAAGATATTAATAAAAACTGAAAAGTGTTTTCTTTAAATGCCCTCTGGCCCCCTCCGCTCTCACCCCACGGTTGGGGACTTTTAGTATGTTGTTCAGGACCGGACACTTAACCTTATACATGTGCTCAGTTTCAAAGCTATACGATTTTCTTTTTATGTTGATCGGTTACCTTCGTTATCTGGATTTTTACCTAAACCACCACTTGCGCCTACTAACCTTAAAATTATTTAAAATGTACAAAACATGTTGTATTATCCTTACATATTCCCTATGCATATATTTGTTTTGTACATTAGAAAATATTTGACCAGAACCCATTTAATTACACACTTTAGTTGATTTCACTATTGCAAAAAAGAATTTTTCAAGAAAATGTGTTATTTCGTTACTCTATATCTTCTAAACTATTGATCATACAAGCAAAATGTACGATACATTTTTGTAGGAAATTTTATGTAGATTAATTTTGTGATTGACATATTTTCTCTAAATGCGATAGTTTTTAAGATATTTAATAAAAACTGAAAAGTGCCCCCCTTAAGTGCCCCCTTCCCCCCGCTCACCCACGACAGGCGGGGACTTTTAGTATGTTGTTCAGAACCCTCGTGGCTATGAATATGGAAAATTTCAAAACTACACGATTTTCTTTTTAATATTGATTGGTTTTGGGTCTTCGTTATCTGGATTTTTACTCAAACCGCCATTTGCGCCTACTAGCCATAAAATTACTTAAAACTTACAAAACATGCTGTATTATCCTTGCATGTTCCCTATGTATATATTTATTTTGTACATTAGAAAATATTTGACAAAACCCCTTTTAATTGCACACTTTAGTTGATTTTACTATTGCAATAAAGAATTTTTCAAGAAAATGTGTTATTTCCTCCCCCTATATCTTCTAAACTATAGATCAAACAAACAAAATGTACTATACATTTTTGTAGGAAATTTTACATAGATTAATTTTGTAGTTGACATTTTTTTCTCTAAATGTGATAGTTTTTAAGATATTTAATAAAAACTGAAAATTGCCCCTCTTAAAAGCCCCCCTGCCCTCCGCTCACCCACCATGGGCGGGGACTTTTAGTATGTTTTTCAGGACCCTTTTGGCTAAAAGTATGCAAAATTTCAAAACTACACGATTTTTTTTTTCTATTTTTCCTATTTTGACTGGACTATTAGTGTTGTATAGGCACTTTGACTTGCATCGCAGAAAATATGTAGGGACCAATCTTCTTTATTTCCATAACCTATTCTTCTCGGGATCTTCAATTCTGCTAGCGGTTTTAATTCGCTGTACCATTTCTGGAAGTATCTTTGAAATTTCTCTGGAAGTGGAGTGTCCCACGCTGATTTACTAGACCAGGATTCTTGAATTATTATCTTGGCTGGTAACAGTGCTGGAGCAAGAAAACCGAAAGTCCCAATTGATTCCTAAAACTGGAATTGGAATTGAGAAGTCTTCATTTTCATTTTGTAAGGACAACTTTGCTATTTCTTTTACAGGACCGAATTGCCACAGTCTTAAGTCCATCTTAGCTTCAGCCATGATTTCTGTTACTTTAGATTTCAATTCCTACAATTCGGACGTGTTGTCTACAGATGTCACACAGTTATCTACGTAGAATGACTTCTGAAGTTTCTGAGCAATTGCCTTAAGTTCTTCTGGACACCCAATGAAATGATATCTGATAACTGCGCCAAGTAAAAATGGGCTGGAAGTAATACCAAACACCTATTATTCTGATAGACTTTTATTTAATTCGCCTTCTCCCACCACAGGAACCTTAAGAAATGCCGATCTTCCTCTTTTATTTCGATCTGAAGGACGGCTCTTCTAATGTCAGATACAACAGCGATTGACTTTTCTCTGAATCTTAACAATATTGCGGGAATTTCTTCTAATAAATTTGGTCCTTTAAAGAGACAATCATTCAGTGACGGTGCTCTTCCGACTTTCCATGATACATCAAAGACTGGTCTGATGGAGGTAGTAGAACTATCAGGCTTGATAACTTGATGGTGGCATAAGTAGTGCCTACTAACTTTTTTCAATTCCTTCTGAGGAACTTCTTGTATGACATCTCTTTGCCATTCCTTGAAAACTAGATCATAATCCTCAAATTTCTTTAATCTTCTTGTAGTACTAAATAGTCTTCTTTCTGCTTCATTTCTGTTTGAGGGAATATTAACATTGTTGCAAATCGATGGAAGGCCCACTCTATAACGACCATCTTCATTTCTGAGAAGTTGTTTAAGGAACGTATTGTGAGCTTTTTCTTATTCCTCTCTTTTAGACAAGGTTTGTGCAGGGTCGTTGATTCCTATAGTTTCGAGTCGCCACAAGTCTGGAACAGTCCAATCCTTTATGTACAGATTTGTCATTAATACCGCTGTACCGCTATTCAAACAACCATGAGAAGGAAGCCCTGATTTTCCGCAAACTGTCCACCCAAGTTTGGTTTCTATCGCTGTGAGACCATTTTCTAATTGTTTGACTCGACCTGTTAAGAATTAACCGTAAACGTCACTTCCTATTAGGATTTCTATTCCTGTACTACCAGGGCCGATATCGGACAACCATAGCTTATTTTTCTTGAGTTCTCTGCACAGATTTCCCATTGGAATTCGAGGAATTTTCGCACAATTTTTTTCTTGGCGTAGAAGATCGAGCTCATGCATGGGAACTGGCCCGATTATTCGGAGCGCCTGCTGTAACTCTAAATATATTATGCTGTTTGGCTTCTGTCTGTGCACCCCCGAAAACTGTATGAGCAATTTTTCTGTACCGATAGGTTTGAGCTTGAGCCCTTTTGCTTATTTCTTTAAGATATAACTTTTCTGAGAACCACTGTCCATAAGACAGCGTACCTTATTTTGACATTTTTCCCCTTTTATATTTATTTCTAACGTCATAAGGGCTATTTCCTGGGAGCATTGTTTGGCGACAGTATTCTGTATTACTTCGGGAAGTTTACTTCTACTATTTTTACTCCCTTTCCTTATCTCTGGACAAAACAGCTCTGTAAAGGATTTTGAACAAACGTGACACTTAAGTAAAACCTTGCACGTTTCTGCCCGGTGTCCAAAACGTAAACACTTTAAACAGCAATTTTTTTCTTTTACTTTATTTTTCCTTTCGTCAAGGAAGAGCGATCTGGCTGTTATGTAGTCTTTACTCTCATGCGTTTTTCCGCAAAATATACAGCTTAATTCTTTTGCAGAGAATAAGCCTGCAGCAGTGGGGACCCTGTTATCTCTCTTGTGGAATTTATTGTTAATCTTTTCCCTTGGTAAATTAATTTCAAAACCCGACCTGGCTAATTGTAACCTTTCTTCATCTGCCACTTCCCTTTTCAAAAAATTCAGCAATAGTGTTAAGATTGATTTCTGTCTGGTTTCCTTATCATCTGATCGATATAACCGCACGTGAATTGATAAAAACCACGCTTTACTGAATAATGAATGAATCCAAACAAACAGCAATCGAAAGAAAATAGACAAACGCGTTGTCCGGAATATAAATGAATTGCCCATTTCAGCTTCGAGATATATTCTATCGAGTTATAATGTCAAAATATTCGGTAATGTAGAGCCTAAATCTTGATAAAAATCACGGTTCAGAAGGGTTTTATCGTTACTACGTTTTTACTCAAACTTAAATATAGATTTCTCGTGAACGGGATGATGAGGGCAAACATTTTACGCAGCGAAAGTCATGTTAGATCATGTCCTTTTTAACGAATATCATTTACTTGATTTTCATTATTACACTATTGGGATGGTTTCCTCGTTAGTATAACGAATACATGGTATATGCACAGCAGAAGATCGACGCGGAGAATTGTAACGAAAGTAACGATTAACGTGTCAAAGAGGAAAAGTAACAATTCGTTACTTTAGCTCTCAGGAAATACCATGTACACATTAACGAATACATGTGGATTACTTAAATTGATACTTGGCAATCAGTGGTGGTGTGAACGTAGTAAATTTTGAACTGTAAAACCCTGCCTTTTGGCGGTTAAAGCAAATTCAGTTGGAGAAATGAATCCAATTGAATTACGAGCAAATGTAGGCCGAACAGATCTAAAAAGAGTTGCCAACATTTTATTATATTCCAGAGCATTTTTAATCACGTCTTTAATTCATACCACTTTTATTTTAAGAGTAATTTTGCCTTATTTTATCGTAGACGTTAGAGAAAATCATTCCATAAATAAAGTGGTACGGAGTAAAAGAGGGGCTAAAAATGATCCGCAATAAATTAAAATGTTGGTAGCTATGTGTAAATGCAGGGCAGTTACCGGTATCAAAAACCACTGCAACTTACTTGCCAACATACTAATTAATATTCCGTAGCCTTGTTAACCCCGCCTTCTTTTTCACACCGGTATCTTTTTGAATATTTTTCTTCTTATTTTACCTTTTACAGCCTAAATTAATATCCGGGCAGAATTCCCAACTTTTATAATTTATTCACGAGCATTTTTAGCATCGCCTCTGTACAACACAAGAAATTTTGAAAAATGATTTTTTTCTTATTTAATCGTTGTCACCTATTAAAGAGACATAATCTACAAAATTCTGGTGCGGAAAGAAGGCGGGGCTAAAAATGCTCGTTAATAAATTATCAAATTTCGGAACGCTGTATCCGGGTATAATTTTAATTAATTTTTTGCATATTTTGCTTTCTAATGCTTTAATTTAAACAACTCTATCACTGAAATGTGTACATTTTTTTTATATATATATATATAATTTTATCATGTTCCCAATTAGGAACATTGGCCACTTCTGACTGTACATTTACACTGGATTAAAAATTGGAATACAGTAATGAACAGACTTAATAAAAAGCAAAGTAGCAAGAATTTTTGATATATTTATTTTTAAATTTAAGAACTTTAAAATAAAAATTTATAAATTTATATTAAAACATTTAATTTCAATTAAACATGAATTAGTAAAATGTCATTTCATGCCTTTATTCCAAGATATAATGGAAAGCATTTCAAATGCCACCATTTTTTGCATTCATTGCATGCTGATCTAGCATTTCCAGAGCAATGTGCACATCTACCTCGCATTATTTGGACAAGGAAATGACCATCATTCTTTTTCTGTGATATAATATAGGGCGGTGAATTTTGGATCCTGGTAGAGGTCCATCTTTTCTTGGTGCAGATCTTCTGAGAGCAATCGTAACTTCTCAGTGAAACTCCAAATAAGTCAACTTGCTAATTATCCATGAGCTGCAGAATATAAAAGCCAAGAAGCAGCCACAGCTATATTTAATCCATTAACAAATTAAATAGATTCCACCATCATTTCTTATTACGAAGAGTGGGACGGTAGCTTCCTATCATTCTATCCAGTAGATCAACTCCACCCATTCCAGCATTATATTTATGTATCAAAAGTTGTTGTGAGTCCACTTTCTTCTTATCACTATGTGAGTATCTTTTAGTCGACTAAATTGGAAGATGAGTGAATAATCTGAAGAAACAGTCACTACAGACTTGTCATTCCAACGGCATAAAAAGACCGATTCATCAGTTTGATAATTAAAACAACCTCTTTTTGGCTTTTTCATCTCCTTCAATCAAATTTCTCAAACAGTTATAGTTTATCTTTATTTCCCTACAAAATGGGATTCCCTCTTTTTCAAATCTCTATGAAAACTTGCAGTGCGGGAAATTCTATTGTATTAGCATAATGGCGACAGTCCAATGTTCCCAGTAGGGAACATGAAAGTTTAACGAATTACAACAAGTGCATTTTCTTATTAATATTATAATATTTTATTTTAATAAATGTAAGCCAAGAATTATTCTTGCGAGAAAGTAGGACAGGACACATTGAAAGAGAGCACTACTGAGTTAGAAACCTCGTGTACTGTTGGTATTAAACTCAGAACTAGCATAAAAAATGAATAAATTGTGCAACAGCTTATAAAAGTTTCTTTGATTATGTCTATTGCAGAAAAATTAAAGATACCAGTTTTTCATTTATTTTATCATTAAATTTTGCATTAAAAACAAATAAATTTAATAAATGCAATCATTATATGAAAGAATGAAAAGAAAAATGCAATCGAAATAACTTTTTGTGTTGCTCTGAAACACCCATTTAAATCCGCAAAAGTATATTATACAACTTATATATATATATATATATATATATACAGTTTATGCATCTTTATTTGAAAATTCAATTTACATAAACGTTCTTAAGCAAGTTTTTAATCGTATATTACAGTTAAAATATCTTGCTTTAAAGTTAATACTTCCTTTGCTTTAGGCACAAAATCGTTACCGCTTACCTATTATTTAAAAAAAGGAAAGAGGAAATGATGTACTTTGAGCATGAAACATTACAAATTTTGTAAGAATATCCTACATACAAATACAAAAATAAAGAAATAAAGAATAATCAAAAATATTTCTGGTATTTTTTTATTCATATTTGCGTTCTGTTACATAGTAAATTTCTTTGCGAAATGCAGCATAATGTTTACGACGAATTCTCAACAGTAAGTAGAAAGCTGCCAGCACCGTAAATAAAATCCGGAGGATTGTTCGTACCCGTCTTTTTTTTCACACCAATTTTTTTTAGAGTACTTTTCATCTTACTTCATCATAAATATATTTAAAGAGAATTACTATAAAAATTAATTCCATACCTGGTAACATTTATAATTTTTATCACGGAGTACTATTAGCCCCGCCCTTTTACACACCAGTGTATTTTGAAATAATTTTTCTTCTTATTTAAACGAAATATCTTATTGAAGAAAATTTCTCTAAAATCTGGCTATGTGAAAAGAAGGCGAAACTAACAGTTCTCCGTAATAAATTATAAATATTACCGGGTATGTAAGTATTGTGGAAAAAGGGCCGGGTACAAACAATAATCCGGATGTAAGTAGCTCATAAGCATTTTGTTTTTTGAAATAACACTATTTCAATTATATTACAAGTTCCAGTGTTTATGGTGGGTGGTAGAGATTTTGGTTGGTAGTGAAGTGCTTTCATTTTTAGAATTTAATTAATTTTTAAAACCACTGGAATTAAAATATGCTTCATTATTATATGTTTCTACTTGCCATAATAACTCTGTTTTATAAATTGTATAAAGTTATTTCACTATTCATAAATCACCAGAAATTTTAATACTTACAGGAAAAAAATGAAAGTGGGTGGCAGGTGTAAAAAATTTAACACTTTTTCATTAAAAGGAAATATAAAAAAAAAAAATAAGAGAAGAAAAATAAATCTAATTGGAGTTACTCTCACCAAATGTAATTACGATTAAATAATAATAATAAAAAAAAAAAAAAAATTTAAAAAATTTAAAAAACTCAAATAAAAAGACTATCGGAAAAAAATGGCGTGTTCTATCAATACTGATAAATATTAATTAGCATGTTGGAAATTATGACTTGCATTACGTTGGCTGCACTTTATATGATGCCATATATACTACCCTTTTATACTAGTCATCACAAAGCTTAAACTTTTTTTTTTTTTTTTTTTTTTTTTTTTACAACCACGTAATATACGAATTCCCTAATTTTATTAAATATTAAATACTAAATCCATTTATATTACACTATATCCTATTTTTATCTTTTTTTTTTTTTTTTTTTTTAAATAAAAGGTTTCATTCTCTTGTTGTCTGGAAAAATATCATGTGTTGTTTTTAACCCCTTAACGCGCGGCGTCCTCGCCACGAGGACGCAAAATTTAAGATCCAGCTGCAAAAATTCACGTTTATAACATATCAGAAAAGGCCGGTTTTTTAAACATTCAAATTTAAAAATTTTTTTAGTTTAATTTAGTTCATGAATTCCGGTGGCACTATAATTTAAATGTTTCAAATTGCCTTGCGCCGCAAAGGGTTAATTATGTTCTCAGAATCTCCGAAATCTGTAGTGAAACTACTCGAATTTGAGGTCAGAGGAAAGCACCTTCAATTTTTCGAGAACGCCACAGGTGTAAGTATGATTTCAGATCGACAAATTGACGATAAATGGGAGAATCTGGAAACCACAATTGGTAATTTTTATCCATATCAGGTCCGAGAACCAAGACCGTATTATAACAATTTACGGTGATATATGAGTCTTCAGGGAATATCGTTTTTAGATATATTAATAAAACCAAAAACGATGCAGTAAAGAAAAAAAAAAAAAAAAAAAAAAAAAAAAATGGTGTAAGGAATTTTACACCAGAAGCATTATAAAGAAAAATTTCATAATACTTTATTCTTACTCAATTTTACGCAAATGTTTATACAGACGAACCAACTTAGCAATAATCTAAGGGGGGTAAAAAAAGTAATCATGTTATCAGTAGTTCATGCTTTCAGTAGCTAATCTTGATATAATTTTTATTAAAATCACATATCAACTGATTGGAAGGAAATCATATTTTGAAATTTTATTTTTCCGGTCGACCTGGATAGCTCAATTGGTAGAGACTTGACCTTGTAAGTCAAAGATCCGGGGTTCGACTCCCGGTCCAGGCATTATTTTCACTCAGTCGGAAAAATAAAATTTCAAAATATGATTTTCTTCCAATCAGTTGATTGTGTGATTTTAATAAAAATTGTATTTTTCTCCCATTGTTTAATGGTGTTTTCCATTACCTGCGGCTTTTTTCTGTCGAGCTATCTAAATGATAGACCAGATATTTTCTGCGTAAAGGTTGTCTGAGTGAGTAATGCCGACCGGTTTGTCGGCCTGGATAGCTCAATTGGTAACGCCTTGACCTTGTAAGTCAAAGATCCGGGGTTCGACTCCCGGTCCAGGCCTTATTTTCACTCAGTCGGAAAAATAAAATTTCAATATTGATATAACTGAACTAATCTTCATTTCGACGGGAATTGTGGAAACAGTTCCTGTTAAAAGTTATTCACCTTAACAGTGTTCGCGTTCACGATGTTCCACTGTATTAGGAAACTTTTTGTGAAACATCAATCGCTTCTACCGAAGCAGACGCCTCAAGTTTTCGCCAAGTATTATTTCCTGTCAGAATATGTTACCTGGTTGTGCTTTCTTTACTTCAGTGTTGCCAAATTTGGGGAGTTTTGAACCTTTAACAGTAATATTTGGGGACAAAGATTTAGTCGGGAGCAATTTGGGAAAAAATATAAAGCTTTTCTTTAAAATTAATTTAAAAAAAAAATATTTTTTCAACAATCCCTCAATAATTAAAATTATGGTCAAATTTATTAGATGTTAAATCATTTATTATGGGTCAGTTATGGAGCACGGGCGCAGAACTCATGCATACCACTACCAATGCAACCAAATTTCTACTGCTTAAATCAACGATATTATAGGTAGAGAAATTTCTTAAATACCAGTATAAGTTCTGCGCCCGTGTTCCGTCCTTGTGGGTGATAATTCTAATATAGAAAAGCAACATTTTAAACCACCGGATTGTAAAATTTATCATATATTTATATGTGTGTGTTTCCTGATTTCAGGATATATTTACTTACGCGTGCTTTACAAAAAATAATGAATGCTTGATACGCAGTGATTAACGTAATTTCTGGTAGATACCCTGCAGGTTATGTAATCCACTTTTGCACCAGAAATTTCAATTGATAAATATATTTGTACGAGCTCTTCCTTCGAAAAAGTATAGACTTCTCTATTATATAAAATTTCTGGTGGAGAAGTGACACATCTTACCTCCGGTTTATCTACCAGAAATTTCGGTCCCTCTTCAATAATTAACCTTAAAATAAATTAAAGTGGAGCAGTGTACACTTGGATGCTTGATATGTTGAACTAAACTTGCAGCCAGAAAATATCAAGATTCATACAAATTCTTTAAGCTGTCGCGGCACATTATTTTCGTGCATTTCAAACTCAACAAAAACTGTTTTTATATATGTAAGGGCAGAGACCGGTTAAAATAATTTCGTGCCTGGGGCTCAATACAGTTTTTGATCCCATCCCCACCACCACTTCACGGAAATTCAAAGCGAAGGGCAATTAGAACAATTATAGTCATTGTGAGTTATTTGAAACATATTGTGTAATTCGTAAAAAAAAAATATATATAATAATTATAGATATAACTTACGAATTTTTATGTAAGTATCTATCACGTTTGATTTACTTTTCATTAAATTATTTTGCAGAATTTAATATAAATCAAAGTATTTCTGTGATGTACAGATAAGTGCAGTTAATTCAAGGTTCTCATCAGACGGTTGGATTGCGACAATCTCGCAAAAATTTGAAAAATCTCACTCAAAAATACATCATAAGGGGGGATTTCCCCCAAATTTCTTCACATTACTCTATGAGTGTTTCATAAATTTTTAAGTGTAGTTGGGCAATATATTAATTGCTTGAAAGCTTGTAGTGTTTTTTCTTTCTTTTTTTTTTTTTTTTTTTTCTTTAACTTCTATAAAATTTCTAAAAATAAATAAATTAATAAATAAATAAATTAACTAAAAGGAAATATTATGTAATTATTTCAAAATAATTCGGAATTATATGTATTTTTTAAGAGGCTATAAAAAGTGTTTATTATATTCTCAAACAAAAGCGAAGTGTGAAGGCTAAAAATTTTTCCTTTCTGAAAGTTACCTGAAAATGGGCGAAGACTTCGAGCTCTGGCTGTAGGCATTTAGACAAGCCACTCTTCTAATACGTTAAAACTTGCCCCATCCTAAAATTTTTGGCATTTTGTTTATTAAAAAAAAAAAAAAATAATAATAACGATTTATACAAAAAATTAAATATGCATTTTATAATTCAACACACAAGCTAAATAAATAGCTATAAACATTTCTTTAAAGCATAAATTAACATACCTTTAAACAAAATTTATGAAATATATATATATATATATATATTACCACTAATTAGCTAAAATGAAGCACGTGTACAGATCCTCTCATTAACCGTTTTTGTGGAGTCCCGTTTGTTCTTACATAATAAAGCGCATCATAAGAATTATGTTTATAAAATTATTTAACCACAAATGATACAGACAATTTCGTAAACTGGGTGTTACTTCTTACACCTGTGACAATTAGCCCCAGGCTCCCCAACTAGTTTTTGACTTATTTTATCAGCATATTTTTCCTTTTAAACAAATGCATTTAATAAATGAAATCATTACATGAAAGAATGAAAAGAAAAATGCAATCGAAATAGCTTTTTGTGTTGCTCTGAAACACCCATTTAAATCCGCAAAAATATATTATAAGACGATTTTTTTTTTCTTTAATAAATACAGTTCATGCATCTTTATTTGAAATTTTAATTTACATAAATATCCTTATGCAAGTTTTCATTCTTATATTATAGTTAAAATATTTTGATTTAAAATTAATACTTCCTTTGCTATAGCCACAAAATCGATAGCGCTTATAATCTATTATTTTAAGAAAGGACGGGGAAAAGAAGTACTTTAAACATGAAACATTACAAATTTGGTAAGAATATCCTACATATAAAGATAAAAATAAATAAATAAATAAATAATAATAATATAAAGAGTATGTCTGGTATTTTTTAGGCATATTTGTGATCCGTTTTATGGTAAATTTCTATGCGGAAAGCAGCATAATGTTTACGATGATTTCTCAACAGTAAGCAGAGAGCTGCCGACATCCTAATTAATAATTCGGAGGATTGTTCGTACCTGTCTTTTTTTTTTTTTTTTTTTACCTCACCAATCTTTTTTCAGAGTATTTTTCATCTTATTTCATCATAAATATATTTAAAGAAAATTACTAAAAAAATTAATTCTGTAACTGGTAACATTTATAATTTATTTTGGAGTACCGTTAGCGCCACCTCTTTTACACACCACCATAATTTGATTTTTTTTTTTTTTTTTTTTTTTTTTTTCTTATTTAAACGTAATAACATCTTGAGTCAAATTTCTCTAAAATCAGGCTGATGTGAAATGAGGGCGAGGTACAACAATACTTCTGATGTAAGTAGTTCATAAACATTTTGTTTTTTGAAATAACGCTATTTCAATTACATTACAAGAACTTAAATAAGTTATATATTTTTAACCAAAAACGCACTTTTTAAATCTTTCAATTCTTTAAAACAGTGGTAATCAACTTGGTCTTTACCATTCATTAATGAGTTTCCCAGTTTTTATGGTGAGTGGTAGAGATTTTATCTGGTAGTGAAGTGCTTTCATTTGTAGAAATTAATTAATTTTTAATACTACTGGAATTAAAATATGCTTGATTATTATGTGTTTCTACTCGTTGTAATAACTCTGTTTTATAAATTTTATAAAGTTTCTTCCCTATTTATAAATCACCATAAATTTTAACAGTTTCGTTACCGCTGACGTAAATTCACGTCATTTGAAAACCTGTAACTCCATCAGTGGGCGTTTCTTTCGCAATTTGTATGTTATTTGTTTCTTAAAAATTTATACAACATTCATATTTGTACAATCAATATACTACAGATGCAAATACTTTCATTAGAGAGAGTATGATTACAATATATATGAATTTGTAATATAAATTTGAATTCAATAAAATTTGCATTCAAAAATTGTGACTTGGAAGTGTCACGCCCACAGACAGACCATACTGTGAAAAGGACAAAAATATGTGGTTGCGAAAGTGTTAATACTTTCAGAAAAAAGGAAAGTGGGTGGTAGGTATTAAAAAAAGTTAACGCTCTTCCTTAGAAGAAAAGAAAGAAAAAAAAAAAAAAAAAAAAGAAGAAGAAGAAGAAGAAGGGAAAAAAAAATCCAATTGGAGTTACTCTCACCAAATCTAATTACGATTAAAAAAAAAAAAAAATACGCAAATAAGAAGACTGATGGGAAAAATGGCGTGTTCTATCAATACTGCTGAATGTTAATTAGCATGTTGTCAGTTATGACTTGCATTACGTTGGCCACGCTTTATATTACGCTATATACATAGCTGCCAATGTTTTAATTTATTCCGGAGTAATTTTAGCCCGGCCTCTATTTCCTACCACTCATTTTAAAAGTAATTTTCTTTATTTTATTGAAGTTATGTATTGAAGAAAATTTTCTGTAGATATTGTGTTGCGAAATAAAAGCAGGGCTTGAAGTACTCTGGAATAAATTAAAATATTGACAGCTATACTAGCTATCTCATAGTTTATTTAATTTTATTTAATTTTATTTATTTATTTATTTTTACAACGACGTAATGTATGAATTCTCTAATTTTAATAAATATAAAATACTGAACTGTAATTAAACTGTATGCTATCCTATTTTTATTATTATTATTATTATCATTATTATTAATATTATTATTATTTTTTTTATTAAAGGATTTCATTCACTCGTTGTCCTTCCATAATATGGCAAAATATGTTGTGTTGTTTTTAAAAATTTCGCGACCGCATGTTTTTCTCTTTTTGGCAGCAAGATCCACCTGTGGATGTTATTCTCCCAAGTACAACATTTCAGGACAAAATTTTCTGAATTCACATTTATAATACAAATCGATATATATTATAATCATAGTCTCTCTATACAAAGTATTTGCATTCATAGTATATTAATTGCACAAGTATGAATATTGTGTATATTTTTAAGAAACAAATAACATACAAATTTCAAAAGAAACGTCTAGTGGTGGAGTTGCAGATTTTTAGATGACGTGAATATACGTCAGCGGCCGCGAAAGTGTTAATTATGTACTCAGAAACTCCGAAATCTATAGTGAAACTACCCGAATTAAAGTTGAGAGGAAAGCACCTTCAGTTTTTGGAACACGCCACAGGTGTGTAAATATGACTTCAGCTCCAGAAATTGGTGAGAGATGGAGAGCATCTGGAAACAAAATCTGGGAATTTTTATCATATCAGGTTAGGGAACAAAGACCCTCTTTTAACAGCTGTCAATGAGATATGAGTCTTCTGAGATTATAGATTTTAGAAATATTGATTAAAAAAAAAAAGGCAATAAAATTAAATATAACATTAAATGTGTAAAGAAACTTATACCAAAAATATCATGCAGTAATTTTTTTTATTAGTTTTTGTCTTTTAATATAATTGTACAGTGTATCCAAAGCGAGTACAATATTAAGCGGCACAGCATAATACAAAATAATGTCCGCTTACTGCAGCGCCAATTGCTATTAGCGGTCGGGCGGCAAATAAAAACAATCGTTGGAAAGGATTGCGATTCAGCCAAAACATGTACCACATTTGGCAAGTTAGCTTTTTCTTAAATCGCCAAGATTTAATCGCCAATTTTGTTTGTTGTTTTACTCGGACCTCGGTTTCTTGTTGCTTGTTGTGTGAGACGGAAGAAGAAGAGTCTGTTCAAGCGTACAAATTTGATGTATACGCCGTAGAAAAAATTATGGAATAAAGTTGAACTTTTACAACATAGTTTAATTTTAGGAAAACGTAAACAAATGATAAAAAGCTTGCTTTGATAGAAAGATTGTTTAGTATGATGTTTTTTAAATGCAAAATTATGAATTAACACCATTTAAAAACATATTAGAATATTTGAGATACATGAAAACTTTTAGTAGATTTAATAAGAATGAATCAGTTTTAGATGAGGTTCCGTTTTCAAATGGAATATTTTTAAAAATAACACATACTTAGTGTTTAGGTAATTTTAAAAAGCATTAAATGTAGTTCATTTATCTGTAAAAGTGTTATGAGGTAAAGACACCAGGAAAATATTTATCGCCACAAATGTGATTTTGTCTTTTAAAATCGAACTGAGAATTCTAAATAAAATGTTAAAAACAATGAGTCAAAGTAACATTTTACAATTTATTGTGTAGCCTACTGTAATGTGTAGATTATATTTTTTTTTCTTCGCTCAACAATTTTAAATATTAAGTACTTTCATTTTCATCATTAAAAAGAAGTTAAAAAAAAAAAAAATTGCGTAAAGATGATAATAATAATAACTTTAACATCTTTGGAGACAAACTTGTTAAAGGACTAAATAAAGTTACATATTTAAACACAAATATTTAAAAGCACTCAATTCAATCATGAAAGAACAACAATCTAAAATCACATTAGTATTTTATTTTAGATGTGAATGTAATTGATTAATATTCAACACATTTTAATGATAAAAATATGATTATTATTTAACATATGCAAAACTAATTATATTTTTTAAGTTGTTCTAAAATGATACCAAAATATTGCAAGAAAAGTAAATAATTATACTTCTAATCAAAGCGAACGAATCAAAACAATGTAAACGTAAACTTGTATATTAACCGAATACGCCAAGTCGCTGGGCCAAGATTTTTCTGGTAACCATAAAGTGTGACATCGTTTGTTTACATCTGCCGCCCGTAATGGCCGACATTGGGAGGACATCTATCTCCATAGGAGTTGAGCTGCTTACTATTGTACGTGCTTTGAGTGTATCTTCAATAAAATATTCCTGGTAAAGAGTAGTCGCTTCCACCAGAGCAGACAGCTCAAGTTTTCTCCAAACAATACTTCCAACCAGAGAATGTTTCTTGGTTCTGTTTTCTTATATTAAGTGGCGCCAGATTTGGAGAGTTTTCAAGCTTTAACGGAGTATTTTGGGGCAGAGGTTTAGTGGGGAACAATGTGGAGAAAAATATAAAACTTTTCTTAAAAATTACTTTAAAAAATATTTTTTCTAAATTCCTTCAATAAAGAAAAAATAGTCAAATTTATCTGATGGTAAAGCACTTATTACGGGCGCAAAACTCATACCACTATCAATGTAAATAAACTTTCTACTTCTTAAGTCAACGATATTTTAGGAATAGAAATTTCTTAAACGAATACTAGTAAAAGTTCTGTGCCCGTATTCAATCCCTGTAGGTGCTGATTCAGGTATAAAAAATCAACATTTTGAACCTCTGGATTCTGAAATAGCATAGTGTTTTACGTGTGTGTTTCCTCATTTCAAGATCTATTTGCTTACGTGTGCTGCAGCAAGCATAATAAATGTTTGATACACAATGTTTACCTCTGTAATAATAAAGCTTAAAAAGTGGAACAGTGTATACTTGAATGCTTGATATGTTGAATTAAACTTGCAGCCAGAAATTATCAAGTTTGACACAATCTCTTTAAGCTGTCTGGGCACCTTGTTTTTTGCATTTCAGTCAACAAAAACTGTTTTTATATTCTTTCGTACACGCAATAAAATGCGATAATCTTGCAATAATTTCAAAAATCTCACTCAAAAATACAACATAAGGGGGGATTTCCCCCAAATTATTTCACATTGCTCTATGAGTGTTTCATCAGATTTATGGGGATAATATATTAATTGCTTGAAAGCCTGTAGTGTTCTTTTTTCTTTTTTAACTTCTATAAAATTTCTTGTTTTTTTTTAAAAAAAAAAAAAAAAAAAAAAAAAAAAAGGAAATATTATGTAATCATTTCAAAATACTTCGGAATTATAAATATTTTTTAAGAAGATATAAAAAGTGTTTATTATATCATCAAACAACTGCGAAGTGTGAAGGCTAAAAATTTTTCCATTCTGAAAGTTACCTGAAAATGGGCGGAGACTTCGAGCTCTGGCTGTAGGCATCTAGACAAGCCACTCTTCTAATACGTTACAACTTGAACCATCCTAAGATTTTTGGCATTTTGTTTAGTTATAAAAAAAAAAATAATAACGATTTATACAAAAAAATTAAATATGCATTTTATAACTCAACACACAAGCTAAATAAATAGCTATAAACATTTCTTTAAAGTATAAATTAACATACCTTCAAACAAAATTTATGATATATATACATATATATATATATTTTTTTTTTTAACCACTAATTAGCTAAAATGAAGCACGTGTACAGAACCTCTGATTAACCGTTTTTGTGGAGCCCCGTTTGTGCTTGCATTATAAAGCACATCATAAGAATTATGTTTATAAAAATTTTTAATCACAAATGTTACAGACAATTTCGTAAATTGCGTGTTACTTCTTACCCCTGTGACAATTAGCCCCAGGCTCCCCAACTAGTCTTTTGATTTATTTTATCAGTATATTTTTCCTTTTTATCAAATAAATTTAATAAATGCAATCAGTTTATGAAAGAATGAAAAGAAAAATGCAATCGAAATAACTTTTGTGTTGCTCTGAAACACCCATTTAAATCCGCAAAAATATATTATAAGACGATTTTTTTTTTTTTTTTTCTTTAAATACAGTTCATGCATCTTTATTTGAAAATTTAATTTACATAAATATCCTTATGCAAGTTTTCATTCTTATATTATAGTTAAAATATTTTGATTTAAAATTAATACTTTCCTTGCTATAGCCACAAAATCGTTAACGCTTATAATCTATTATTTTAAAAAAGGACGGGGAAAAGAAGTACTTTAAACATGAAACATTACAAATTTGGTAAGAATATCCTACATATAAAGATAAAAATAAATAAATAAATAATAATAATAATAATAAAGAGTATTTCTGGTATTTTTCAGGCATATTTGTGCTCTGTTTTATGGTAAATTTCTATGCGGAAAGCATCATAATGTTTACGATGATTTCTCAACAGTAAGTAGAGAGCTACCAACATCCTAATTAATAATTCAGAGCATTGTTCGTACCTGTCTTTTTTTTTTTCTCACCAACTTTTTTTCAGAGTATTTTTCATCTTATTTTATCATAAATATATTTAAAGAGAAATACTAAAAAAATTAATTCCGTAAGTGGTAACATTCATAATTTATTTTGTAGTGCTGTTAGCCCCAACTTTTTTACACACCAGTATATTTTGAATTTTTTTATTTTTTCCTATTTAAACGTAATAACATCTTGAATCAAATTTCTCTAAAATCTGGCTGGTGTGAAATGTGGGCGGGATACAACAATACTTCTTATGTAAGTAGTTCATAAATATATATATATATTCTAAATAACGCTATTTCAACTATATTACAAGAACTTAAATAAATTATATATTTTTAACAAAAAACGCACTTTTTAAATCATTCAATTTTTTAAAACAGTGGTAATAAACTTGATCTTTACCATTCACTAATGAGCTTTCCAGTTTTTATAGTGAATGGTAGAGATTTTATTTGGTAGTGAAGTGCTTTCATTTGTAGAAATTAATTAATTTTAATACTATTGGAATTAAAATATGCTTGATTATTATATGTTTCTACTTGTTGTAATAACTCTGTTTTATAAATTTTATAAAGTTTCTTCCCTATTTGTAAATCACATAAATTTTAACAGTTTCGTGATCGCTGACGTAATTTCACGTCATTTGAAAACCTGCCACTTCAACAGTGGGCGTTTCTTTCGCAATTTGTATGTTATTTGTTTCTTAAAAATATATACAATATTCATATTTGTACAATCAATGTACTATGGATGCAAATACTTTGATTAGAGAAAGTATGATTATAATGTATATCAATTTGTAATATAAATTCGAATTCAGTAAATTTTGTATTCAAAAATTGGGACTTGGGAGAGTAACGCCCACACGCTGACCATACTGTAAAAAGGACAAAATATGTGGTTGCGAAAGTGTTAATAATTTCAGAAAAAAAAAAAAAAAAAAAAAAAAAAAGTGGGCGGTAGGTATTAAAAAAAGTTAACACCTCTTCCTTAAACGAAAAAAAAAAAAAAAAAAAAAAAAAAAGCAGAAGAAAAATAAATCCAATTGGAGTTAGTCTCACCAAATCTAATTACGATTAATAAGAAAAAAATAAATAAATGAATAAATACTCAAATAAGAAGATTGGTGGGAAAAATGACGTGTTCTATCAATGCTGCTAAATATTAATTAGCATGTTAGCAGTTATGACTTGCATTACGTTGACCACGCTTTATATTACATTATATACATAGCTGCCTATATTTTAATTTATTCCGGGGTAATTTTAGCCCCGCCTCTATTTCGTACCACTTATATCGTAAAACAAATTTTCTTTATTTTATTGAAGTTATGTATTGAAGAAAATTTTTCTATAGATAATGTTGTGCGAAATAAAGGCAGAGCTAAAAGTACTCCGGAATAAATTAACCTGTTGTGCTCGGCATAATTTCCGTAAGACACGCCTTTTGACGTTTCTTTAAAACGTCACACGTATAGTTTCCAAATTAGCACCTTTTGGCTACCGAAAAATTGTAATAACTTGTTTTATTTTACTTCATCATTATATAAAATAAGTCTTTCTGTTAAAATTTTCCGGTAGCCGAAAGGTAGTCTATAGTTACACGCTTTAGAAAAATAACATTTCATTTGCAGAGGAACACCTTATGGCGTGGCTCGATTTTTTAATATCCCCTCAGAAGGCATACGAGCGATAAGGGTTGAAATATTGGCAGCTATGGCTATATATATACTAGCCGTCTCATAGATATTTATTTATTTTTATTTTATTTTTATTTTTTATTTGTTTATTTATTTTGTACAACGACGCAATATATGAATTCTCTAATTTTAATAAATATTAAATATTGAATCCTTTAAAATTGAACTATATCCTATTATTATTATTAAAGGATTTCATTCACTCGTTGACCTGCCATAATATGGCAAAATATGTTGGGTTGTTTTAAAAAATTTCTCGACTGCATGTTTTTCTCTTTTTGGCAGCAAGATCCACCTCTGGGCGTTATTCTCGAAAGTAAAACATTTCAGGGCAAAATTTTCTGTATTCACATTTATAAAACAAATCGATAGGTATTATAATCATATTCTCTCTAAACAAAGTATTTGTATCCATTGTATATTGATTGCAGAAGTATGAATATTGTGTATATTTTAAAGAAACAAGTAACATACAAATTTCAAAAGAAACGCCTAGTGGTGGAGTTGTAAAATTTCAAATGACGTGAATCTACATCAGCGGTCGCGAAAGTGTTAATTCTGTACTCAGAAACCCTGAAATCTATAGCGAAACTACCCGAATTTAAGGCTAGAGGAAAGCACCTTCAGTTTTTGTAACAGCGACAGGTGTGTAAGTATGTCTTCAGCTCGAGAAATTGGTGAGATATGGAGAGCATCTGGAAACAAAATCTGGTAATTTTTATCCATATCAGGTCAGAGAACGAAGACCCTTTTTTAGCAGCTGTCAATGAGATATGAGCCTTCTGAGATTATAGTTTTGGGAATATTGATAAAAAAAAAAAATGCAATAAAAAAATTATATATTAAAGAATATAAAGAAATTTACACCAGAAACTCTATTCAGAAATTGATTTATTAGGTTTTGTCCTTTGTTAAAATTGCATTATATACTTGCAAGTATACTTCCTGGGAAAGAGCAGTCGCTTCTACCAGAGCAGACTGCTCGGTTTTCTCCAAATAATATTTCCTACCAGAGAATGTTTCACTAGGCGTTTGTGACAGCGGAACTCCTTTCAATTTGCGCATGCACCATACTCTGCAAACATCCAGTAGAAAATATTATTTCAGTGGCGACATCTACTGCATAAGTTTGTGACTATATTATTACAGAAATTATTTTAAAAAATTTTGCGCCTTACACTACAGATTGTAAAGATAGTTATAATTCATAAGAAATTAGATTTTTATTTCTATTTTATTATTTTTTTTTAACTAAGTTACTTAGCTGAAAAATTTTTTTTGCTAATATTTTTTGTTAAATAATTTTTACTCATTTTATAACTGCAATTTAAAACAATTTGCATAGTAATAAATGATGATTTCACATGTGATTTTAAACAAATATATTCGTTTAATCGTTTAACTTTTAAATAAAATAAATTTCAGTTTATTTTGAAAGAAAAATTAGATTCATTCATGCATACTTTCATTTTATATTAATATATTCCTAAATAAAATTATTTTATGTAGGAATAATATTTAATTTTGTAAAATAATTTATTCGGATTAAATAAATTAAAAATAATTACACAATCATTTAATTCGGAAATATAGTTCAGAAATAACTATATTTGTTATTGCTTTCACATTTTAAACATTTTCAATATTTTTTTTTTTTTTTTTTTTTTTTTTTTGTAAATTTGTCTGAACTGAAAAAAAAAATATAATAATAATAATAATAATTTTTATATATATATATATCATAAATGAAACTTAAATTAACTTTTAGATTTTGCATGTATTTTTATATAAATATCTTCGTTTATTTATTCTTACATTAATACATTAAATTTCAATTCATTTTGAAAGAAAAATTAGAAGCATTTTCAGCTTTTATATTAATATATTTCTAAATAAAATTATTTTATTCAGGAATATAGCTGAGAAATAACTTATATTTATTATTGATTAAATTGATTTATCTTTTGCGCCACGCTATCCAAAACTGCAAGTAAAATTTGTGTAAATGTTTTCTTTACGTCACACTACCTCTTTGAGCAAATTTTCACTTAGTTGGATACTATGTTTTGGATAGCGTGATGCAAAAGATAAATCAATTTAATAAAATAAATAATTTCACTTTATAATGGAAACTCAGTGAAAGTATAATTATTTCACAGTATATTTGAAAATTAAAAGCACTGTTTAAATGTGTAAATATACTTTATTAGACAAAACAAAAGTAATTTTAATGGAATCTAAAAATATATCTTTTAAAATAACACCGAGGCGCCACTGGAATTTTTATATAATTCCTTTTAAAACTGTTATTTTGAATTTTAAAAACGAATGAAAGAGCATCAGTGAGTGTATTTTATATATCTGTCTGATCTTCAAGTTAAAAATATTACGTTGCATTATAAATATAAATAAAAGATAAAAGTAAATGATCAAATAAGAAAATCTATGTATACTTTAACTAATTGCAAAGCGTCACTTAAAATTTGATATCATCATTTTTAAGACTCATATTTCAAATTCTTATAGCCATAAAGTAGCGGCGTCACAAACTTTAAGCCGTTAAGGGTTTTTTGAACTGATGATATATATGTTACGGGCAATGTAATTATTTAGGTCAGTATTCATAATGCTTGGTTATTATGAATAATGACCATTAAAATTGGGAAATTTGATAAATTTGAATTACTTTACGATAATTTCTCACATTGCCTGGTCATTATAAATACCACTTTTATTTCTTTGGGCACTTTGATTAATTGATTAAATGATTTTTAAATTGCCCACTTGACTTTTAGCATTATACATAATGACCGGGCAATGTAATATTTGCAACATAATTTATCATTTTGTCATATCCTTTTGGGCACTTTTTAAATAGCCCGGGCATTATAAACAATGCCCAATTATTTACATTGCCCGTAATGTTACGGGCAATGTAATTATTTAGGTCAGTATTCATAATGCTTGGTTATTATGAATAATGACCATTAAAATTGAGCAATTTGATAAATTTGAATTACTTTACGATAATTTCTCACATTGCCCGGTCATTATAAATACCGCTTTTATTTCTTTGGGCACTTTTATTAATTGATTAAATGATTTTTAAATTGCCCACTTGACTTTTAGCATTATACATAATGACCGGGCAATGTAATATTTGCAACATAATTTATCATTTTGTCATATCCTTTTGGGCACTTTTTAAATTGCCCGGGCATTATAAACAATGCCCAATTATTTACATTGCCCGTAACATATACGCTTAATCTGATATTAAAAGTTTGGATATTGTGTTTTTTTTCCGTATGATACACGGAAATTTTGTATTTGCAAGCATGGCCTGTTATTTTGACTTCGTCGCTGTGATGAAGGTCGAGCTCATACCAAGTCCTGTAAAAGTTGCATGCAGATCTTTTTAAAATACTGCATCCAACTCCCAATCCCCCAAGAATGCACCCTGAGACTCCCGGAAATTCCCTGATCTCACTGGTTTCGACTTCGGATTTCAGGCCCTCTTTAGCAATGCATTGCTTGATACAGTGCACACCTCTACCGCGATATCGATTAAAGATGCAAGGAACCTGAGAAATGTGCTTAGTTGTTACCGAAAAAGTGAAATAAAGTATTTCGGTGTGAAAAGAACATAATACGTCATCTAGCTTTATTATAAATGAGACTAGATGATTTTCATTTTTAATGCGAAAACCATAGGCAAGTTTCAGATGATACTGTTTGTAGACAGACTTCTGCTATTGTGTCAATTTGGCAGACTTTTGTATTGTCCTGTAATGTGTCACATGTTTTATGTCGGACTGTATGACTGAGTGAGTGTCACATTCGGCATATGTTGATGCACGCAAATAAAACCAGGAGTAGATCACAGATTATTATACAGATAGGACACTCCCGTATATTCTTCGGTAACCAAAATTTGACTGCAACGACCGTATTGTCAATGGCTGTAAGTTTCTCGAGCTCTTTAGCATACGCAATCGCTCGTCTTATTTTTATTGCATCTATGTTCATATCGTAATATTAATGCAACGTTAAACCTAACATCCAATCACTGACCATTGTATTGATATTTTCGTTTGGCAACTTTATCATTGTTTACAAACTTGATTGTCAAAAGCAATTTATTTTAAGATGCAAGTGCTAAATATTAAGAAAATAAACATTGGAAATATAGATAAAATAAAAGCATTTTTTCATTTTAAAGCATTTTGTATTATTTAAACCAAGCAACGTTAAATATTTAATGATTTCATACTGCTATTTCAGAATTACAGCTTGTAATTTTAATTTGTACTTTAATATGAATATGTTTGACAAAGCATATTTTTAAACATTATAACAATTAATTTTTATTTCTTAGAAAAATAGCTGTGAAAGTTTTGAGGATAATTTTGTGAATTTAAAAACAATAGAAAGTGGAAAAAAAAAAAAAAAAAAAAAAAAAAAAAAACGAAGACTTTCCATACTAACCTACTACTAACTACTCGCGAAATAGAAAAAAAAAATTGATCAAAGATGCTATTCATGTAGACTTAACACATGTAGTTCCCCTCTGTTGACACTAGTGGTGCTACTATATTTCCGGTTCGTGTTTTAGCTTCACTGTCCTATCTGTATGACCTGTGTATGTATCTGTGGAGTAGATATGCTAAGTTTGCTCTACGTACGGCATGCACTTCTAAGAGTAAATACAGTCGGCAGCAAAAGTATCCGAGCGCTAGCAATAATCCCTCTCTGAAAAAAGTACACTTAATACTGCTTTCTTAAATAAATACTTGTCGACTTATGTTCTTACTCAGTCTAAGAACATAATTAGACAAGGATTTATTTACCAAAATAGTTTTAAGCGCACCTTTTTGATATCGGAATTATTGGCTAGGGCTCGATTACTTTTGCTGCCGACTGTTACAGTTTCACAGAAATTCTTGCATAGTTGATCCTATAAAAGCTCCTAGTAATAAAGAGCAGAGTCCAATGAATTTTTCCAGTTTATATGTTCCGTAAAAGAAGAGGAAGATTGTCTTTATAATATATATATATATATATATATATATATATATATATATATATATATATATATATATATATCAGGGTTTTCATAATAACTTTTAAACAAACTAAAAACACTACTGTAAGGACGGCTAGCAGTCCATATCAGATATATACTGTATGAGCTGAGGAGACATCTGAAATGCTGAATTACTTCTAAACATAAAAAACATTGTCTTAATAAACACACTTTTTTTTCCTAAAACGTGAATATCTCCCGAAACTGTTCGTCCACTGGGTTGTAAATATATCATTTCAATGGTTGTTTTGTACGCTATAAATTCAAAGGGGTCCTGGTTACTTTCAGGACGAAGAATTTTGGAATGTAAGTAGTTTTAAATTTCCGATTTCTTTTGTTAATGCACTAACGAAATCGTGTGTTTGGATTGCATGAGATTCAATTTTTTGTTTTATTTCCTCATTTGATATTTGTTTAGGGAAAGTGTTAAATGTCCCAATGGAATGGTTCGCGAAAGTTTCAAAGTTGTTTTGGGGGAAGGAACTTTCATTGGTTTGTAGCAATTCAATAAAATCAATTGCTTCTGAAATGAAAAGGGATTTTTCGCGAGAGCTGCATGTTTGTAGGCGGGTAAAAGACCGTCCAAAAACATGGAGAGTTTGCTTTGTTCAAATGTTGCACTGACTGCCTGATTCCTTAAATCTGGATTATTAAAAAAATCTTTGTGTGGCAAATGCAACTCTTGTCGCGTAAACTTTAATGGGGTCCTTTATTTGCATCCTACAACTAGAAAATAATTCCTGTCTGGTAGCTAAGCTAAATTTTGTATCCAAATATGATAAAAACTTCTTTTTGAAGTCATCATTATTTTACTCTTGGGATAGATCCGACCAAAACCTCCTAAACTATGTGCCTTCCGCGTGGCTCAGAAACTTGACAACAACACAAGAAGAACATAGCCAGCAGATAGCGCTTGATACCGTACATAAAATTCTGTTTATATCCCATTATTCAATTGAGTTTGACTGTAACTGTATAGCTTGTATTTTATTAATTTAACAGATGTGAGAGGGTTTTTTATGAATTATGTAAAAATATGGTTTATTGCGTAGTTCCATTTTGTATTTCAGACAGTCGCCGAGACAAAATAAATATTCATGAAATCCCTAGTAATGCAATTCAACGTGAAAATCGGCTCGCAAGTATTTCACGACAAGGTATGTAAACTATATAAATATTTAGTACAGAATTACCAACCCTCCGGATTTTTGAATACCAATATTTTTTCACAGAAACATTCTTTTTATTTCTTATCGTAAATTCTTTGATTAAGACGAAGATAAATTAAAAAGAAGTTATGATATAAAAATTCGGAGGGTTGACAACTCTGTTAGTAAGTTCGATTTAACAAATAAAATAGTTATGCTTATTACAAAATGAAAGGAAATTTTATTTATTTATATTGATGTGGGAATACAGAGAAATAACTTGTTCTTAGTTACTTTGATCATATAAACTTTAGTAATTTATGAATAAAACTATAAAATACTCCAATATAGGAACAAGATTGGTTTATAAATTTTCAATACCATTGTTTTCTAAAGACTTGTGTAAATGCGTATAAAAATTTGATTATCTCAGTGTAAACGAAACAAAATTGTTGGGATTATTTAAAAGAAAAAAATAGATAACTTTTATTTCTACTTTTGTTCTTCTTTAAAAAATTAAGTTTCAAGATTCAAAACATTTCTTTTATTAATACATGATAAATTGTTTATACATGTTAAAATCCTGTTCTGTAAAAGTATTTATTATTTTCTTGACCAACCTCTATTTTAAGCAGTAATTTTCCTTTGTTAAACTAAAGACGGGACGCAGAATAATAATAATAATAATAATAATAATAATAATAATAATAATGTGATGAGTCCCACGGGACACGCAGTATTCATTCATTATATAAATATGTGTGTGTGTGTGTGTGTGTAAATTCGTAATATTCAATATATATATGTATAATAAACATTGTTTCTTTCAATTCAATATTTGTGGAATAAATGTTATGTAAAATCGTTCAAATACATTTAAATACGGCTTTTGATCATTTATACTTATAAATCCTTTATATTTATTCTATATTATTTGAATTATATATATATATATATATATAGGATTAACTCGCTACATAACCATACACTTTTCTGAGAGGGGATACTGCTCCTTCAACCTGCCGTTGTATCTACCGTTCTATATCTATCTGTATATATATTTCCTTGTTACTCATAAATATTTATATCAATTTTACTGCTATTTGATTGCATAACAAATCGGAATTATTTTGTGCGGCCCTATAACTAGTTACCTAGTTCGCACTAGTTACTAGTTTCGCAATATTAGTATCGGAGATATGATAGTCCGAAAATTCCCCACATCCATACACTCACACATATACTGACTAATTGCCCAAAACTACTTTTTTGGACTCATGAGGCCTTAAAACATGTAAATCAGGGGAAACCTCGATATCGAATTTTTGGACCGAATACAATACTTCCATTACCTACGGCAGTAAGGTAATGGAAGTAAAAAATTTTCAAGGTTGTTATTAATCTGTCCTTGAATTTGCCAATCTTGATCAATTTTTTCAAATTGAAACCTAATACGAATTTTAAAATACAAATGTGAATTTCCTACATTTGTTTGTTTCTAAGTTATTCGGATAACAAATATGCATATAGATCAATCGTAAAAACTGAAAACATTGATTTTTGTATTCAGGGAACCTCAAAACGTAACATTATTAAAAAACCTGAATTGAAAATAGAAATTTCAAAAAATACTTTTTTACACTATGGGCATGAAAAATTAATTTTCCTTACTTAGCAGAATTTGTCGACATAGTAAAGAGTAGCAAAGCGCTTTCGTCAATTACATTCTATAGAAAAAAAGTTTAGCTTAATATTGGGTAGCCCTGTATGTTTTCAATAAACTATTGCGCATCAGATTGTGCACTTAAATTTAGTCTTATATTAAAATCACCTAACACAAATGAAATACACTTTCAGCATTTTCCAAGTATATCCGAGCTAAACAAACCGACGCGCACAGACCAACCACTAAAAACATTATTTTTCGATTCATGAGACATCAAAACGTGTAACTATAATACAACTTTATTTCGAAAATGTCGATCAGTTACGAAAGCATGCCCTCTCGGAACTGGTGGAGCTTATAAAATCTTGAATTTAAAAAAAAAAAAAAAAAAAAAAAAAAAACCTTGGTGAGAGAAAACACTTGTACTCAAGAAATCTCTAATTTTAAAATTTTAAAGGTGGCGCTGCTACACAGCGATTTCCACAATTACAAGGAAAGCTATATCTCAGGTTCTATTGTGTATCATCAAACAAAACTTAATATGTGAGAAGGCGATTATGAGACATTGTTTTTTCATTAAGGCGTTTAGATGCTATCGCACTTTTAAGATTTTGGTCCTATAGACCACAATGATAAAGAATTTTTCTTTGTGTGCCTGTAAAAAACCTATAAGTACTAGATTCACCAAAATCTATAGGGTTCGTACTATGGTGACTTACAA
Source organism: Salticus scenicus (assembly GCA_963930645.1). Lineage (NCBI taxonomy): Eukaryota > Metazoa > Arthropoda > Arachnida > Araneae > Salticidae > Salticus > Salticus scenicus. The sequence goes on along the minus strand of OZ005652.1, from coordinate 132,291,567 downwards.
TATACGCACCAATTTTCAGCTTATTCGAACGAAGCGTTTAGATGCTAGCGTGTTCACTCACAGACATACACACATGCATACATACACACATACATACACACACACATACATACATACACACACACATACATGCATCATCGTAAAAATAATGAAAACGGACTCAGGGGACCTCGAAACGTATAGAAACATCAAACTCTCGAATTCGGATTTTTGACATGATTACAATACTTTCCTCACTATAGTGTTCGGAAAGTAAAAATTTGTTTAGTGTGCGTAAATGACATTTTTGCTGCTGTATTTTTTTTTTTTTTTTTTGAGTTTGATAACCGGCGATTCTGATTTTATTAAGCGGCGGTTTTGAAATTAGTTTGCATTGATTTGATTCCGGTCCTGGCAATTTGATCAGATTAAGTGGCTGATTTCATTAACTAGTGAATTTATTAAGTGGTGGTTACTGTGTATGTATGTATATATATATATATGTATATATATATATATATATATATAAAGAAAAAGAAAACTCAAGCTTCTTTCATAATTGTACATTGAAACCTAATTTTTGATTTGATGTCCAATGTCATTGTTAGAGAGTTTTTAAAACTTGAATGAAGGATTTCCTTAGAAAGTATCATCTCTATTTCAAATTTCTTGCTCAAGCGGTTTCCAAATTCAAAAAATAATCTCCCTCCTTTTATCTCCCTGCATCCAAAATAAATAAAAACTAAATGACATCTCAAAATGTATTCAATTTACTGTATACCCCATATATTTATATATCCAATCTCATAATGTATCTGATTTCATATTTTATATCTTTGTAAATCAGTCATATTAATATATACATCAGTCATATTAATATATACTTATCACACCGTATTCCATGGAATATAGGCATTTCTATATCTGAAAGATGTATATTAATTTCTTTGTATTTTGTACAATATGTAAATATATTTAAATATGCTTTAAATAAATAATTTTACAGATTATAATGTATTGGAATTCTTTTGTGAGTAACTGTACACAAATTAGTAAAGATATTTATAGCATGTTTCTGTATTCAGTTCGAAACATACTAAAGTCAATTTGAATGGTATACATCATTTGCCGAATATTTAAAAAGCGTAAATTTATTTTCTGTTCTATACTTTTTTGTGACATATGTTAACATAGCGCGATTGTCAGGAAATTCCTATACAACAGCATCAGTAACTTTTTACTTCCATTACCTTACAACCGTAGGGTAATGGAAGTAAAAAACAAAGTCATTGTATTCAGTCAAAAAATTCGATATCAAATTTTCAACTGATTTAGACGTTTTAAAGCCTCTTGAGTCTAAAATTAGTTTTTGGTAAATGTCATTGTATGTGTATGAATATATGTGTGAATGTATTAGTAGGATCTTCTGGCTATCATATCTCCAAACACAATAAAGACAAAACTACAAAATCTCAGAACTGATACAGGTCTGGTGTACAGATGATTTTTTTAATTTTTGGTGAAAATTGGAAAACCGGAAGTGGGTCATCGGAAACCGAAAATGGGACAGTAAGTCCGTATCTCAAAAATGGCTCTAATGATTTCTTCAAAGTTGAAGCTAAAGTTGAAGAAAGATGTAGCTATATAATAACACTATTAGATGTTCTTTCGAATGATGCAGTTGGTTAGTTAAGGAAAATTAATAGGCGTTCTGTATAAATAGCTCAATTTTAAGCCTTGCAAGTGCGTTTCTTTTAAAACGGCTGTACGGATTTTTTTCAAACTCGCCATATTAACTTCCTTTTAAGTATCTTTTGGTATTTAATTATTGTTTTACGGTCAATAATTAAATATGTCAAGTTTTAGTAAAAGTTGGTTTCTGAAAAACGGCTCTAACGATTTTTTTGAAAATTGTAACATAAATCAATTTTAGATACCCTTTCTTATGTACTACGTGATTGTTACAGGAAAATTAATAATTAAGGTTAATTTTAGATCTCTGGTGTTAAAAAAATTAACTCGACCATCGTATTCTTATTTTTTGACTTGCTCAATAAATTTTGCTTTATACGTCTTTACACTTATATTAAGTTTCTCATACGGGAAAAATTTTAGGTTTCTTCTTTGTTAGGTCAATTTTGTGTCTTCAGACCACATCTTTTCTGATCACATCTCCAAGTAATGCATGTAGTATGTGCAATAGCGGGTAATGGAAGTCGTGTGGTTGTTTCATACCAGATTTTATTTTATTTTATTTTATTTTTTTATTTTTTTATGTAGAATAATTACAAGATAAAAAGAACTTTTTATATACCATGTTTTTAAATTTTCTGTTGTATCATATAAACGCTACCGAAGGCACCGGGGACACGAAATAATTGGCTAAAAGTATTTTAAAAAGTGCATTGTCACCGTTTCTGAGCTAATCTGAAAGTTTCAAATGTCTAGCTAGTCGGGAAGTTTTGTTGAATCATATAAACGGTTCCGAAGTAGCGAGGATCCGATACAATCGGCTAAAAGTGTTCAAAAAATGCATTGTCATCGTGTTCTGATTTATTCAAACAGTTTCAAATGTCTAGCTAGCCGGGAAGTTCATGATTGTTGAATCATATAAACGTTACCTAAGCCAGCGGGAATCCGAAACAATTGACTTAAACAAACAAACAAAAAAAAAAAAAAAAAAAAAAAAAAAATGCATTGTCGTGTTATGAATTTTTCTAAAAGTTTCAAATTTCTAGCTAGTAGAGAAGTTATACGATTGTTGAATCATATAAATGCTACCGAAGGCAGCAGAGACCTGAAACAATTGGCTAAAAGTATTTTAAAAATGCATTGTTATCGGGTTTTGAGCTATTCTAAAAGTTTCAAATGTCTAGCTAGGCGGAAAGTTAGTTAAATAAATTTTCTGTTGAAACATATAAACTCTGTCGAGGGCAGCAGGGACCCGAAACAGTTGGGTAAAAATATTTAAAAAATGTATTGTCACCGTGTTCTGAGCTATTCTGAAAGCTTCAAATGTATAGCTAGCCGGGAAGTTAGTTAAAAATCGATTGCAAGATTTGTACTGGACACACAAATAAACAAGAATCGAAGTAAATAAAAATATGGTAAAACATAAATTAATTTGCCATTATAAAATTTGTTCTTAATGTTCTAAATTGGCGAGGTTCTACTGATATATCTCTCTCACTGTTTTTTCATTAATAAATATGAATTCCCGTTTGAGAGAATATAAATTTAAATTTGAAATGCAAAAAATCTATATATTTTACCAAGAAAATTTTTGTAATTTAAAGGGTTATGTTGCCCTCTAACACATTTCACTTGTGATTAGAGTTATTATAATTATTTCACTTATACAGCTACAGCGCATTTCAGTACAAACTGCTTATGTGACTGCTAGTACAAGGCAATAAAGAATCTTGTGAATGAGGACGAACCGAACTAATATATGCTCTGGGATGACTTGTTTTTCCCCTTTTTTTCTTCTTTTTATTTTCGCGTACTTCACTTGACGTCACAGGCACAGGGGGAAATGACGTAATCAACAGAACTAGTTTACCAGAAACAGAAAACTATCGCTCAAGTGAAATACAACGCCATCTCTTGGGAAAAGATAGATTATCTAGTTACTGACGCTGCGCCTTAATGGTTATTATTATTATTATTATTATTATTATTTTGACGAACTAGACAACAGATTGTTTTCTTGTCCATTTTTTATTACTGAATGTTAATTTATCTCCTTAATGTGCTGTTTACCTTTCTTATAAGTAATATAAAATTTTTAATTTAAGGGGGAAAAATCACACTTTATAAGGTAAAATTGTAGCGTGAAAGTCATAACAAAACAAAAAATAAAAAATCTGGTGTGAAACAACCACACGACTTCCATTACCCGCTATTACATGTATTATATGCATTTTTGAGAGATAATGTGATCAGAAAACATAAAAGTGACCTAAAGAGAAAATCGTTAGAGCCGTTTTTGAGATACCAACTTTTACAAAAAATCAATTATTGACCGGAAAAAAATAATTACATACAAAAGCATAGTTAAAAGTGAGTTAAAATGACGAGTTTGAAAAAAATCCGTACAACCGTTTTTAAAGGAACGCCTTTGCGAGGCCTAAACTTGAGCATTTTATAGAGGACGCCTATCAATTTTCCTGAACTAACCAACTATATCATTCGAAAGGACATCTAATAGAGTGCTTATATAGCAAGTTTGAAGAAAATCGTTTGAGCCGTTTTTGAGATACGGACTTACGGTCCCACTTCCGGTTTCCGATGTCCCACTTCAGGTTAAATTCAATTATTGACAGGAAAACAATAATTACATACAAAAGCATATTTAAAAGTGAGTTAAAATGGCGAGTTTGAAAAAATTCCATACAACCGTTTTTAAAGGAACGCCTTTGCGAGGCCTGAAATTGAGCTATTTATACAGGCCGCCTATCAGTTTTCCTGAACTAACCAACTATATCATTCGAAAGGATATCTAATAGAGTGTTTATATAGCAAGTTTGAAGAAAATCGTTAGAGTCGTTTTCGAGATACGGACTTGCGGTCCCACTTCCGGTTTCCGATGTCCCACTTCCGGTTTTTCAATTTTCAGCAAAATTTGGAAATTTCATCTGTACGCCAGATGTATTTCAATTCTAAAGTTTCGTAGATCTATCTTTATTAGTTTCTGAGCTATAATAGCCAGAAGCTTCTCCACATACATACATACATACATACATACACACACACACACTGACCAATTGCCAAAAACCACTTTTTTGGACTCAGGGGACCTTAAAACGTGTAAATCAGGTGAAAACCCGATATCGAATTTTCAGACCGAATACAATACTTCCATTACCTACGGTAGTAGGGTAATGGAAGTAATAAATAAAAGAGAGAGAGAGAAAGAGAGAGACATGATTTTAATAATTTATCATCATAAAATTATTTTTCTAAACTGAAACTCATTTAAAGTTCAGAGATTTTATCTATATAAACAAGACTTTCATCTGATATTTAAACTTGAAAAAATATTGAAATTTCTATTAAATAAATATATAAAAAATCTTTTAATAGCGTGATAGATCTGCAACGTTTTTGCTTATTTATTTTTAAATTTCGTTTTTTAATTAATAATATAAACAAAAACAAAAAATCACGCAGCACGCATTGGTTATTAACACTTTCCAACTGCACGTATTTGTTGTATTATATATCTTTGACTATTCTTTGTCTACGTCATCACACAACAGACAGACAGAAGCACTGACAAGTATACAGATAGACTAATTGAATTTAAAATCACTCTTAGACATTGTTGGAAAGTGTTAAAAAGGCTTAACCCCAAAGGAAATGCAGCCGTTACAATATAATTACAGCCCTTAATGTATCTGAATATTTTAGTGCAGCCCTGTAAATATGAAGATTAATCATATTGCAAAATATTGTGTTTCAATATTAACAATATATAAAAATTTCTTTGTGATTTTTGCAGTAGAAAGTTATTTAAATGTGATTTTTAATAATGTACTTCTTAAAACGCAGTGTATTGTCTTTTTTTTTTTTTTTTTCTGGTTGTCTCTGTACATGAACTAGTTGTACACGACAATGCCATTTTAAATAGGAAACATTCCATAGTGAACTTGACTAATATATAACATTTTTTAAAAATTCCGAAAATATTTACGGACGCTAGAACGGGAGACAGACGGATAGAAAGATAAACAATCAGACAGACAAACACACAAATTGAAATCATTTTCACACTAAAAAATTGTTTGAAAGTGCTAAAAACGGTTAATCTAATCGAGAGTGCAATTCCAGCAAATTTTTATTAATATTTCTTAAAGTAGCTGAATATTTTTGTGTGGTCCTGTAAATTTAATGCTAATCATACTATATTCTATAGAAAGTAATTTTTTTTGCATATGAATAACATATTTCAATTTCATTACGCTTTGTGAAAAGTAAAGTTATTAAAATTTGGCTTGTAGAAATACTTCTCATAGAACGCAATGCTTTTGAATACTTTCGAGTGTCCTTGTACACAAACCAGTACTAGTATTTACGCGATTTTACATAAGAAACATTCGATGGTGAACTGGAATAACATATTTCAATTTTATGAGGATTTGTCTACAGTAAAGGTATTAAAATATGGTTTATAGAAATAACTTTCTCAGAACACAATGCTCTGGAAAACTTTCGAGTGTCCCTGTACATAAACCGGCAGAGGTATTCACTCAATTTTCAATAGGGAACATCCGGTAGTGAACTAGAATAACATATATCAATTTCAAAAAATTCTATAAGTATTTAATAGAGTTAGACAGTGTACAGACAGACGGACGGGCAGAGGAACAGACAGACACATACACAAATTGAAATTATATTCACACTTAAAAATTGTTAGAAAGTGTTAAAAATACTTAATATAAATGAAAGTGCAATTCCAGCAAACTTTTATTAATATTTCTTAAAGTAACTGAATGTTTTTGTGTGGTCCTGTAAATTTAATGCTAATCATACTATATTCTATAGAAAGCAATCTTTTGTGCATATGAATAACACATTTCGATTTTATTAAATTTTGTGCAAAGTAAAGTTATTAAAATTTGGTTTATAGAAATACCTCTCGTAGAATGCAATGCTTTGGAATAATTTCGGGTGTCCCTGTACACAAACCAGTGCTGGTATTTACTCCATTTTACATAAGAAACATCCTACAGTAAACTTGAGTAACATATTTCAATTTCATTAATATTTGTGTACAGTAAAGGTGTTAAAAGGTGCTTTATAAAAATACTTCGGATAGAACACAATGCTTGGGAATACTTTCTGGTATCCCTGTACATAAATCAGAAGATGTACGCACTCCATTTTCAATAGGGAACATCCGATAGTGAACTTGAGTAGCATATATCAGTTTCAGAAAATTCCATAAATACTTACGGGAGGGAGTTAGAGCGCGGACAGACAGACAAACCGAAGTCATTGACACTTTTCAACCTTGTTGGAAAGTTTTATAAAAGGTGTTATTTACCTGATACGTTCCGTGTATTTCCTATCAATAAAATTTAAAGTAATTGCATTAGCTGAAAAGCTAAAATATGCATAGTTCTTGCATCAATTTAACTGTTTCTTCTTGCATTAGTCCTCTTCTACGAGCCATTAGTATATAATAAACTCACGTAAATATAACAAAATAATTTATCAAAAATTGTTATTGTATGTAACAAACAAAATGCCTAACAAAATCTACATACGTTTTCTCGAACATAAGCTCTTTTATCTGTTCTCATTTCACAAATGAATGCATTCCGAAAATTCAAATCACGTGACAGGCAGGTGAGAGATTATACAAACACATCATTTTCTTTTCTTTTCTTTGTTTTTTGTTTAGCAGGTGAAAACAAAAATAGTTTACCGCAGAAAAAATATTCAGATACCTTTCTTTCTCACAGGGGTCAAAATGACACCTGCCCGTATTTCTAGGTATAAACCTTTGTTAAGACTAAAAGTTAAATAAGGTTTTCTTCGAAACTTTATTTTTTTGAAAAGCACAATGATTTAGGAAAAGTCAAGAAAGGATTAAGATATTTGTGAAAAAATAGAATAAACATTGAAGAAAAAAGTTTGCTTGGGGTCAAAATGACACCTTCCGTAATTCTAGTGTTAAACCAATATATTTTTTTTTTAATATTTGAATATTTTATTGAAAAAATTTACAAGAAAGCACTTTCACTTTATTTAAAAAAAAAAAAAAAAAAAAAAAAAAAAAAAAAAAGCAATTTTGGACTTAAAATTGAAATTAATAGCTAAATTTTCAGATGAAAAGTAGAATTTATCCACGGAGTAAGAAATAACTGGAGGGGAAACTAGCGTAAAATGTGTGTTATCCAATTATTTGAGTAAAATAATTATTATCCTCTAAACATATATTTTTTAAGAATTTTGTTTTTTACCTGCCCCACGATTGACTGAATGGCTATGTTCTCAAAGTTGTTTCACGGGAAGTGCTGGATTTGATACCAAATCGCGTTCACCAACCTATCGCATTGTGTTTTCTGTGGCTTTCTCCGAAGCTCGCAGGAATACAATGTAAATATACTTAAAAAAAAAAAAAAAAATACTATGGAGGACAGGGTATTTACTCAGGTCTAAAACCCATTTGCAGTGAATGTGCCTTAACTCCTACACAACAACATACAACATTTTTTCTATTCCCTTTATTCTGTTTCTTAATGAGTAATTTTAGTGAATATTTATATGACTTTTTAATTCCCTTGCATCGACCTGAATTTATGTCTTTATTTATAATAAAGGTGCTTTTATGTAGATTTCTTTCTTTCTATTATTTTTCTTTTTCTTTTTTTTTTTTTTTTTATTGAGGTGCATTTCATATTTAATTAGTATTAAAAAATATATTAAACATATAATAAAACTCAAAAATTTATTTAAAAAAAAAATACATTATTTATAAATTGAAATTGAGAAATATTAACTTAAAATTATATATATATATATATATATGTAGATATATATAATTTTAAGTATATATATATATATATATATATATATATATATTTGGATACTATATCCAAAACATTTCTTTCAACTTAGATTATTCTTTGTTGTTGTATGTAACTTTATTTTGGCATCATTTAAAATTAATATCCCTTTAATTTATTTTTCATTTTGACGATAGCTTACACAAAACTATAACAAGCATCGCATACTTGTGAAAAATAAATGATGTTAAGAATAAAATTCATAACTGCATAATAAAATTCATTTTTCCTGAACTTTCTCAAAAAATTATTCTTTTCGTTAAAAACTTTTTTTGTTTTGTTTTTAATGGACGTTTTTTTTTTAATGGAAGCATTACAGAACGAAGACAATAGATTTCCTATCGAAATCAGAGTGTTTTTCTTTAATGGTTCATTACATTACACGTTGATAGACGGGAAATGCCGAGTTTAATTCTAAGTCGAGCTCGTAGACCTAACCGATCGGAGTTTTCCGTGGTTATCTCCAAAAATTGTATAAATACCGGCTAGGACCCCCTAAGATGTCCACCACAGAAGGCATTCCACTTAGGCCTAGTACCTAAGTGCTGTCAATCGGCCTGTTAATCCCAACACCACACCACAAATGAGGTCCAAAATTTATTCTTTCAAACAGTTTACATGTTTATATACAGCAAAATTGCATTCCATTTTAAATTTAAAATATTCATTGCTTTTATGTGCACTTTTTTTTAATAGAATGCATTTCGTATTTCATTGAGATTAAATAATAATCTATATTAATAAAATCAGACTTTTGTCTGTAAATTTGTCAGAACCGAAAAATTTTGCGATATCTTCACGTTTCACACACCATGAAAGCCGAAAATGACTTGAAAATCTTGCCTGTGTGTGTGTCATCGTGTCTGTATGTCGCTTTTTTTGTCCGGGCATCACTTGAGAACGGCTGGGCGGAATTCAACGGCACTTGGCAGGAATTTAGGTCTTCACCCAACTTAAAATTATATCTATCAACTTTTCAGAAATTCCCCCCCCCGTTTCCCCCTGGGGGGTAAAAGACAAAAACACGTTTGTCCGGGCATCACTCGAGAATGACTGGACGGAATTCAACGGCGCTCGGCAGAAACTTAGATCTTCATCCAACTTAAAATTATATCTATAGGAATTTTCAAAATTATGATTGGTGTTTAAATTGTGGGTAAAAAACGACTGCGCATGCGCCATAAATATTTTTTCACTGAAACGCTTTGAATTGAAAAATTAAATATAAAAATAAATTTTTAAGTTAAAGACTTTTTTATTCGCGTGATTCGCACTACAAATTATGAAAAGATTGAAATGAAGTGTTGTCATCTAAGTTTAATACTTTAGTTAATTTTAAAAAATCTAATTGTCGCATCGAAAAACTGTTTACACCCCAGGATTTAGAAAAATCACCCCTTTCATTTAGTACTGAGTTTGTAACGATAGGTCTGATATTTCTAATTTATTTTTTCTTTTTTCCGTTGCCACTAAAATTTCATACTTTAGTTATTTTTAAAAAATCTAATTGTCGCATCGAAAAACTGTTTGCACCCCTGGATTCAGAAAAATCGCCTCTTTCATTTGGTATAAAATTTATAAATATAGGTCTGATATTTCTAATTTATTTTACCCTCTTTCCGTTTTTAACCCAGATTCGGTAAAAGGTTTTATATTTATATATAGGCATTTATATATATTTTTATTTTCCAGGAATAAAATGAAATATTTTTAATTTCACGTGAATAATAATAAAAATTAGAGAGAAAAATACCTACAAAAGTTGGTGATTTTTTTTTAATGAGGAATTTGCACGTGGATAAATATTTTCATAGAGATATTTGGCATTAGTTTAATATTTTTATTTAATTAAGCAGTACTTTTCTTTCTTGCAGTAAAACAAAAATTTTTGTTTTTATTATTTACCTTATGAGTTTTTTTTATGTTCTCCCCTTAATTGTAAATGATTATAATTTGAATTTTATTAAGATTTTTTATTTTTATTTTGTAAATATCAGAAAACAGTTTTTATTTTATTATTTTATTTTATTTTATTTTATTTTATTTATTTATTTTGTGTATGGAACAGCTTTAGTATTGGATCCCTTTGGCAAAATTTGAAATTCGGAACCAAAGTAGCTCGGACGTTTCTCACCAAGACCTTTAATTGCACAATTGAGATAGCCAATTCAGTTCATCGCAAAAATGGCTTAAAATATTTAAAGTCACCAAAGGGTTCCCATACTAAAGCTGTGCGTTTTGTATTTATTTATTTATAATATTTTCTATTAAAGACTCCTGTGTTCACGAAATTTGGTGAGTAAATTTTTTGTTTGCATCCGGAACTTATTGTAACTGGATTTCACGAAATTCGATATCCCCCCCCCCCCTTCTCGGAGTCGGACGCTTAGAGGAGTGATACTGATAGAGAGCGCATGCAGGGAAAAGTGGGGTTGAAAAGTTTAAGTCAACATTGAATGATTTTCACCTTAGTCACGTGACAGGGAGGCAACCACATTTGGCTACAGCTCGCCGTTAGAAATCTTTTACTTTGTCGAAATTACAGAACCTTTTTCTCCATTTCTTTACCTGCTACAAATATAATTTTGCTAGGTTCACTTGAATAGTTTGAAATATTAGTTATAAATATTTTTTAAATGTTAATTCGAGCCGTCATTAAACGTGAAAATGACTATCTGATTTTTATAAGAAATGTAAATGGGAACAATTCTCTGGAAATTTAAATACAGTTAGTACTGCATCCTTTTTTAACCAAGTGCTTCCAAATCTATTTTTATGAAAATTATCTGGCAAGAAATTTTTTGAACATAAACGGGAATGGTCAATGGCTTTAAAATCTTTTCTGTAATTTCCATCTGTTCTTATATTTAGGAAAGCTAAATGAAAATAACATACAAGGTACATTGTACATTGAGTACATTTATAAAGGTTTAAAAAATATATATTAAAAAAAAATAATAATGTAGTTTAAGGGCCATTAATTTTTGAATTATTTAAAATATTCTTTGTTACGCTTAAATCCTAAGAAATGTATTGTTGCATTTTGAATAATATACCCTTCTTTGAATGAAATAATCTGGTGTGTCACTCACACGACTTTCTCTTACCCTGAAATTTAACACTATAAATACAGGTTGCAGATTAAAAGTTAAGATAACGAGTACTGTTATGTAAACCTGTGTTAAACAATTCATATTAGGCTTCTGAAGAGTTTTATATGATAATTAGTTCTGTGTGAGGGGGGCTACCGCCCCCCTCAACCCCCCGTTTCATTAATGCACCTACATTTACATAGAATTTAATTCGGTTATTAAAAAATAATTCTGTTTTTAAAAAATAATTTATTAAAATTATTATTTTAAAAGAATATCTCTTATGATAATGCAGACGATTCCCATATTAGAGAAGTGGCATAAAAACAAATATCCAAAAAAAAAGTCCATTTTATTCTCATTGATTTGCGTATTCAGGGGACCTGAAAACGTGTAAATATAACAAAATCTCGCGTTCGAAAATTTGACCCAAAAACAATACTTTCTCTACCTTATGGGTAAGAGAAAGTAAAAATGTTTAATTTATTATCATTAGGAAAAAAGGTAGAGGATAATTTGTTTCAGCCATCAACAATGCCTTGTAATCGTTTTGCAGTAGACAACCACAAAAAAAAAAAAAAAAAAAAAAAAAAAAAAAAACAGTAAATAAATAAATGTATATCAGAGGGGAAAAAATTTTAAAAGGTCGAATTTAAATACACCATGAGAAATAATTATAATGAAATAAATAAACGCATGAACAAGATATTACACACGTTTCCGATGCATTTATCATAAAAAAGCATTTTTTCTTAATTTTCTTATAAAAGCTGAGATATAGCCTTTCTGCACAAGGGAAAAAAGCTGCATCATACCAGCGCCACCTGTCAACCAATATGTATTCAAATTGAATTGACATAATTTCTGTAATGATCCTCTAGCATACCAAGTTTCGTGTAATTTTACGGAACAGAAGCTGAGACACAGCATTCCCGTAAATTAGAGAAATCACTGTACAGCAGTGCCACTTATTGGCGATTTTCACAAGAAGTTGATAGGTACTAAATTCAAGATTGAAAAAAAAAAAAAAAGTAAATTAGTGCATTAGTTCTTGATATAGAGAAGCCACAAATTTTTGGTCTCTCTCTCCCACACACACAGAAGAGACAGGAGACAGGTGGATATTTTCTAAAAATGCTCCAAACGTGCATAGATCACCTCAAAACTGTAAATTCATTGGAAAACCGGAAGACGAAATTTTTTATAAATCTTATCATTTCAAATCCTTTGAATAAAGAAGAAGAAAAAATTAATCATAAATAAATAAATACACTATATTCTACAGAGCATAGAAAAGCAAAGTAAAGAAATTATAAATTATAATATTTATAAATTATAATAATAAAATATTTTTTAAATAAAAATTCATATATGAAACAATTTGTTAATTTTATATGGGATTAAATTTTGCCTTGTAAGAAATAAAGAGACAAATTTTATTCTCTCAATCTAACATTATAAATGCAGACAGATCGTCAATACGCAAAAATCTCTAAATTCATAATAAAGTACATATGGGGGAAAAAAATAATTCTAATTTGTAAATAAAAAATAAAATATATTTCTTTATGCTTTTTGCAAACAATACAATCATTTATTTTTCGAACACCGCAAAAATGACGTAAAACACAAAAACACAATCATACATCAAACTTATTAGACATTTCAATATTTCGCCAAATCGCGCCAAATCTGGATTGAAAGATGTAAGTGAAATTTCTTTCATTATTTCTCAATTTTTAAGAAAATAATAAGTAAAAATCATGAAAAACGAAAAAATCAAACATATAACTACTCAAAAACATTAATATAATAAATTATTTTTCCATAAATTTTCAAAAAACTGTATATAAAACACATGATTATGTGAATAATTTGGATTTCCTTCATTAAAAAGTCTATTTGTTTTAATATTATGATTTTATATCAATACAGTTTAGAAGTATATATGTGACTGTGAAAGGTTATAGGTTCTCCATTGAGAAATATTTCTCTAGAACCAAATGCAACGAAGTATTTCACCATTTCTTCGGTAGCATAGCAGAGATCCCCATTCAAATACATGTAAAAAACTCCCCTGTCCGAATACGGTGTCCCCCAGTCACGTGGTTTCGATGTTGGCAAAGATTTCGTTCGGGGATGCTCTCTCTAGGGTTATCTCTCCTCTAAGGTCGGACGGCAATAAACGGCAATAAACTTCAGTATAACCCCACAGCTGAATTTGGCGATTTTTCATTGGCGTCGTTTTGAAGGATAACGATGTCGTTCTGGACTGTTTGCGATATAATATGGCAGCCTAATATGTTGTTTATTTTGGATTTATGATTTTATGTTTTGTGATGTATGATTTAGATTATGATTTTATCATTTATCATATATGATTTATGATTTTTAGATTTATGATTTAGCCATAATCGCCAATAAAAAAAATCGCCAAATATCGTTGTGGGGTTATACTGAAGTTGTTCCCAATAAACATGAGTAAAAACATGTTTTTCCGTTTGAATTCGCTTTGAATTATCTTAGAATGGCGAATTTTGGTGTGCGGATATTGATTAAGTGTACGCATTATGTACATTAGTGTGATTTTGCAAAACTTCGAACTCACCTGCTAAGGAAGGGGAAGTAAGAAGTGGGTAAGTTGTGCCGAAGGCAGTGGGGACCCAGACTGCATATTGATTACGTGTACGCATTATGTACATGAGTGTGATTTTGCAAAACTTCGAACTCACCCGCTGAGGAAGGGGAAGTAAGAAGTGGGTAAGTTGTGCCGAAGACAGTGGAGACCCAGACTCCTCACTTTGCGAGCGAGAAAACCTCTACCAATCACAGCGAGGTCTTAGGTTATTAATACAGATATAGGATTTTGACAATTCATTTAAGTTTAATGTCCAGCGAAGCGGGCAAAGCCTGCTAGTAACAATAATATAATGTAATAAAATTTATAAAATATATTAAAAAAAAAAAAAAAAAATTGCTTATATAAATTATTTGAAATTGAATATCCCTTTGATTAATTTTCATTTTGACGACAGCTTACACAAAACTGGCTTTTTTTAACACTTTCCAACAAGGTTGAAAAGTGTTTATGACTTGGGTTTGTCTGTCTGTCTGTCCGTCCGTCTGTCTGTCTGTCTGTCCGCGCTCTAACTCTCGTAAATATTTATGAAATTTCTTGAAACTGATATATGTTATTCAAGTTCACTATCGGATGTTCCCTATTGCAAATGGAGTTTATATCTTTACTGGTTTGTGTACAGGGACCCCCGAAAATATTTCAAAGCACTGTGTTCTATGAGAGGCATTTCTATAAACCATATTTTCATACCCTTACTGTACAAAAATCTTAATGAAATTGAAATATGTTATACAAGTTCACTATCGGATATTCCCTATTGAAACGGAGTTTATACCTCTACTGGTTTGTGTGTAGGGATCCCCGAAAATATATCAAAGCATTGTGTACTATGAGAGGCATTTCTATAAACCATATTATCATACCTTTACTGTACAAAAATCTTTATGAAATTGAAATATATTATTCCAGTTCACTATCGGATGTTCACTGTTTAAAATGGAGTTATACCTCTTCTGGTTTGTGTACGGGGGCACACGAAATTATTTCAAAGCATTGTGTTCTATGAGAGGTATTTCTATAAATCATATTTTCATACCTTTACTGTACACATATCTGAATAAAATTGAAATATGTTATTCAAGTTCACTATTGGATTTTTTCTGTATAAAATGGATTAAATACCAACTCAGTTTTATATACAAGGACACTGAAAGTATTCTAAAGCATTGCGGTCTATGAGAGACATTTCTATAAATCAAATTTTAATAACTTTACTTTCCACGAAGTTTTAGGAAATTGAAATATGTTATTTATATGCACTAAAGAATGAATGATTTACATAGAACATAACATGATTAGCATTAGATTTACAGGGTGACACAAAAATATTCTGTTACATTAAGAACTATTATTAAAAATTTGCTAGAATTCTACTTTCGTTTACATTAAGCGTTTTTAACACTTCCTAACTTTTTTTAAGTGTGAATATGATACCAATTTGTGTATCTGTCCGTTTGTCCATCTGGCTGTCTGCCCGCGCTCTAACTCCCGTAAATATTTATGGAATTTCTTTAAACCGATATATTTTATTGAAGTTCACTATCGGATGTTCCCTATTGAAAATGGAATGGATACCTCTTCTGGTTTGTGTACAGGGACACCCAAAAGTATTCGAAAACATTGTGTTCTATGAGAGGAGTTCCTATAAATCATATTTTAATACCTTTTATGTATAGAAACTTTAATGAAATTTTAATATGTTATTCAATTCCCTATCGGATGTTTCCTGTGTAAAGTAGAGTACATTTCTAACTGGTTTGTGTACAGGGGCACTTGAAAGTACTCCAAAACATTGTGTTGTGTGAGAGTTATTTTTATAAACCAAATTTTAATAATTTTATCTTCCACAAAGCTTAATGCAATTGAAATATATTATTCGTATGCACAAAAGAGTGTGCCTTCTATGTAATATAGTATGGTTAGCATTAGATTTTCTGGGCCACATAAAAATTATCAGTTATATTAAGAGTTATTAATAAAAATTTGCTGGAATTGCACTTTTGTTTACATGAGCGTTTTAACACTTTCTTATAATTTTAGTGGGAATATGATTTCAATTTGTACATCTGTCTGTCCGATTGTCTATCTTTCTATCTGTTTGTCTCCGGCTCCTATCATCCATGAATATTTTGAGAATTTTTTAAAAATGATACACTCATGTTTCCTATGGAATGTTCCGTATTTAAAATTCCTTTAATAGGTCCTGTACAACTAGTTTGTTTACAGGGACAACAACAACAATAAAAAAAGAGCCAACGTATTACGTTTTAGGACAGAATTTTTTAGAAGTTATATTTAAAAAATTGCTGGTAAACTATGCCGATTTTTTTTTTTTTTTTTTTTTTTTTTGTAGCAATGCTTAATTTTAAAATACCCCATACTGAATATAACTTATTTTAAATCTCTCTATCTTTTTTCTTTCTGTGAGGGTTTTTATTTATTTATTTATTCTTCTTGTGAGGTGTTTTTTTTTTCCCCACTCAAAGGAGGGTTTTTTTTTTCTTTTTTTTTTTTCTTTTGGTGGCAATTACAGATATAAAAATTTAAATTTTTCAATGGATTTTTCCTCATACGAGTGAATTCAAGAGTTCGTGATAAAAATAACATTTTGATGATTTCAGACTGAATGCGCAGATATATGACAAAAATATTGATTAACAACCATTGAAAATTTTTAAGAGGTTTGGACGAAAGCAAATTGTGAGCTGTTTCCCCCCCCCCCTCTCCAAGGAGGGTTTTTTTTTTTCTTTCTTTCTTTTGGTGGCAATTACAGATATAAAATTTAAATTTTTCAATGGATTTTTCCTCATACGACCTAATTCAAGAGTTCGTGATAAAAATAACATTTTCATGATTTCAGAATGAATGCGCAGATATATGACAAAAGCATTGATTAAAAACCATTCAAAATTTTTAAAAGGTTTGGACAAAAGCAAATTGTGAAGTGGTTTTTTTTTCCCCCTCTGCAGGGATTTTTTTTTTTTTTCTTTTGGTGGCAATTACAGATATAAAATTTAAAATTTTCAATGTATTTTTACTTTCTTCTATATGTAATATAGGGAAAGTATTGGATTCGCGAAAATTTTCGACCTCCGTTTTTTGACGGATCTACACGTTTTGGGATGTCCTGAACACGAATTGATAGTTTTTAAAAAATGTCTGTCTGTCTGTCTGTCTGTGGTTTCGTTTTTTCACCGTATCTCACGAACCAATGAATGAAATTCAACCAAACTTGGTATATAGTTGGACCCTGGCGGGGCATTGTGCTGATTAGATTTGGGGATCAATAGCCCAACAGGTGGCGCTGTGATTGCATTTTATGTAAATTTTTAACATGGCAGTATAGGACAAATTTTCGTATTTTTCACCGTATCTCACGAACCAATGCATGAAATTCAACCAAACTTGGTATATAGTTGGAAGCTGACGGGGCAAGGTGCTGATTAGATTTGGGGATCAATCGCCCAGCAGGTGGCGCTGTGATCGCAAAGTATCGTATTTTTCACCGTATCTCACGAACCGATAAATGAAATTGAACCAAACTTGGTGTATAGTTGGACCCTGACATGGAAAGTGTCTGATTAGATTTTGGGATCAATCGCCCAGCAGATGGCGCTGTGATCGCATTTTATGTAAACTTTTAACATGGCAGTATAGGACAAAATTTCGTATAAATGTACATAATGAGCGTTATTTTAAACTTGTGATTGTAAAATTAATATGAATTATTGATAATAGTAGTAGTTAACTACGAAAAAAATTTTGTGCATGTGGGGGCACCGGTTTTCCCCCTGGGGGGGAAGTTAACCCCCGGGGGGGGTAAATTTTCAAGATGGGTATCTTTCGAAAGATCTCGTTAATACCTTTAAAACGAATGGTTGAACTATAAATCTGTGACAATTTGAAACAAAGTTATCGATTTTTTTACTTTTAACGTAAAAAAACTTAGAAAAAAAAATTTAATTTTTTTTTTTTTTTTTTTAACGAAATTTAACCAAACTTGGTATTTAGTTGGTCCCCGACGTAAAGTGGTGCTGATTACATTTGGGGATCAATAGCTCAACAGGTGGCGCTGTGATCGCATTTTTTCTAAATTTTTAACATGGCAGTATAGGACAAAATTTCGTATAAATGTACATAATGAGAGATATTTTTAACTTGTGATTGTAAAATTAATATGAATTATTGATAATAATAGTAGTTAACTACGAAAAAAATTTTGTGCATGTGGGGGCACCGGTTCCCCCCCTGGAATTTTCAAGATGGGTATCTTTCGAAAGATCTCGGCAATACCTTTAAAACGAATGGTTGAACTATAAATCTGTGATAATTTTAAACAAAGTTATCGACTTTTTTTACTTTTAACAAAAAAAAAAAAAAAAAAAAAAAAAAAAAAAAACTTTGAAAAAAAAATCGTTTTTTTTTTTTTTTTTTTTAATATTGTTACTGATTGAATATGTATACAGGAAAATATAGAAGAAAGTCTTGTGGTGGCCACAACATACTAGTTCCTCATACGACTGATATCAAGAGTTCGTGATGAAAATAACATTTTCATGATTTCAGAATGAATGCGCAGATATTTGACAAAAACATTAAATTAACAACGATTCAAAATTTTTAAAAGGTTTGGACGAAAGCAAATTGTGAGGTGGGTTTTTTTTTTCCTGTCCAGGGAGGTTTTTTTTTCTTTTGGTGGCAATTACAGATATAAAATTTAAAATTTTCAATGGATTTTTCCTCAAACGACTGAATTCAAGAGTTCGTGATAAAAATAACATTTTCATGATTTCAGAAATAAATTTCAAATTTTGTAAATACTTTTAAGAAATGCTTCAAGGGAACTGCAGAATGATATTATTTTTAATACATTAAATAGCTTCATAAATTTTGTAATAATTTTTTTGGATATTTTTAACTACTTTGGTTTTGGAAATTTTCATCATCATTTGTCATTGAAACATTTTGTCTTTCAAAATTTTAATATGCCAATATTTCTACAAAAAATAATTAATATTTTAACATATAATTACTATAATAATAATAATAATAATAATAAAATATTAAGAGTACTTAATTACAAAACTATGAATAAACACCATAAAATGCAGTAATTTACGTGTTTATTGCATTTTATGGTGTTTATAGAAAGTTTTGTAATTATTACTTTAAAACGCCAGTTCTGTGCTACTTTCTTATTATTAAGAGTACTTATACATCATATTTCATAATAAAGTTGTAAGTATTACGTATATATTTGATGACCTAAATTTCGGATCCTTTAAACAGAACTCCGTGTGCCTATACATTAATTTGGCCCTGACAGGAACACCCTAAAAAATAACATTACTTTATGTTTTATGAGAACTGGTTCTATAAAGCATATTTTTCACTTTGCACTGAATAAAACTTAATGAAATTAGCATGTATTATTCATATGCACAAAGCATGTTTGTATGTTTAAAGCAGTATGACAGGACCCCATAAAAATATTCATTTACATTAAGGGATACAGTCTGAAGTTGCTAGAAGTGCATCTTCCTTTGACATATGCTTTTTTGACAGTTTCCAACAATGTTTATGTGTGATTATGGCTTCCGTGTTGCTTATCTGTCTGTCCATTTGTCAGCGCTCTAATTTCCGTTAATATTTAAAGTAAACTTTGAAACTGATATCCATTATTTAAGTTCTGCATGACATGTTCTTTTGGAAAATGTTATAAATAACGGAAATCGTCTGTGTACACTGACTCACAATTTCTTATTATTATTATTATTTTACACATTAAGATGTATGAGCGGTATATGCAAAAGCGTACTGTAACATGTTCATACTGCGTACAGCATAATGAAATACATGAACACCCTAAAAAAATTATATTACATTATGCTTTATGGGAAGTTGTTCTATAAAGCATATATTTCGCTTTGCACAGAATAAAACTTAGTGAAATTAGCATGTATTATTCATATGCACAAAGCATGTGTGTATGTTTAAGAAGTATGACAGGACCACATAAAAGTATTATTTATTTACCTTAAGGGGTAGAGTCGTCAAAATGGTAGAAATGCCGTTGAGGTATGCGTTTTTGACACTTTCCAACAATGTTTAAATGTGATCATGACTTCCGTGTTGCTTATCTGTCTGTCCATTTGTTAGTTCACTAATTTCCGTTAATATTTAAAGTAAACTTTGAAACTGATACGCATTATTCAAGTTCTGCATGATATGTTCTTTTGGAAAACGGTTTAAGTAATGTAAATTATTTGCGTACATTGACTCACAAAATTCTCTTGACTCATTAAGATGTATGAGCGATGTATGTAGGACTGCCAACCATCTCATTAATAAGCGTAGTCTTGTTAACGCCTCTTTTCCCACACCACTTTATATTTAGAGCAATTCTCTCCAAATAGTGTTACGATTAAATGAGAATGAAATTACTCTAAAAAATTACTGGTGTACAAAAAAAAGGCGGTGACTAAAAGTACTACGCTTCATAATGAGATGGTTGGCAAGCATGTGTATGTGAAAGCATGCTGTAACATGTTCATACTGCATACAGCAAAATAAATTCATAATACATTATTAAGACACACAAAACAAGTAGAACAAAATATTATCAAAATAATTGATTGATGTACAGGGACTTGCAAAAATTTTTTAAATACACTGTGGAATATAAATGGAAATTGACGAATGCGATTTTTTTTTTTTTTTTTTTTTTTTTTTGTGTGTGTGTGTGTGTTATGAAATTTTTCTTTCTCTGTGTTATCTAGTCGATTTTAGTATACTATATGATGCAAATGACAATTTAGAATATATATACTGGACTACACAAAACAAATCTTTTGATGCTTTCTCTTTAGAAATAAAGTTTCAAAAATACTTCTATAATAGTTCTTCCCCCTCTTGCATAATTAAAAAGAAAATCTTATTTTTGTAGCGTTACTGTATTTTGGACGATGTCCATTTTTTAATACTTTTCGGTAATTTTTGAAAGTTTCCTATTTTTAAATTAATTTTATTTTTAAATGAATTTCCCAAAGTATCATCACAGAATTAAAGTAGTTGAAGATTAGACGTTGTAATGGATAAAGTACAGTTGGAAAATGTTTATAATTTATGCAAACTGAATGATTTTTCATCATTGTTGAAAACTGATTTCATGATGTTATTATATTATTTAAATGTAGCATTTCATTTTCTTATTAGTCAAAAGGTTTTAGTAAACCTATTGTCTTAGCAAGTAATTTATCCATTCGAGAAAAGAAGTAGTAGTATTTTTTTCCCCTTCTTCTTTTAGGCGACGTTTGTACACCGACCTATTTATACACATTAAAACTTGTTATTAAATTTAATATTACATCAGTGTTTTGTAGGTAACATATCAATGTCTGTAAGGCTACTTAAGACAGGATTAGAGTACCAAAAGTTTGTATCAGTAGAGCTAGTATAAAAAATGTATCATAATTTGAGATCTATAGAGTACCATCATCATGTTCCGATGCAGTGGCGGATTTAAGGGGGGGGGGGCTAGGGGGCTGAAGCCCCCCCCCCAAAACACTGACCTTCACAATTGAATATTGCAATTTTAAATTTTTTATTGGTCTAGAATAACACTTTGAAAAATCTTAGCCCCCCCCAAAAGTCAAGTTCTGGATCCGCCACTGTTCCGATGTGGTGCACTGAAAGCAGTTTTAAAGACTTACAGTTCACTTAATCTTAAATTTTCACTAATGCTCACATAGACTTGAAAAATGAGAGAATTTTGAATCCTTCATATTGTTCCTTCTTTTTTTTTTTTTTTTCCAAATAAATAATTGCTTTTCTAAAACGTCTCGAGAGAACGTTTCTCTATTCCAAAAAGCAAACAACATATGCGCATATGCATAGCATCAGAACTGTTTGAATTGTTTGAAGATTCTCCCCAAAAAAAAATCTTTCCTAAAATAAGCTTTAATGTTCGTGATACGCCAAAAGGTCTAACGACTAGAGTCAAAAAGGCCATGAATAAGATGAAAAAAAAAAAAAAAAAAAAATGTGCCAATCTGACAAAATTTGTGAACGTCGCTAATTGGTTTTGAATGTAACTGAGTGAGATAATTCAAAGTATCGTTTGTAAGTGAGATATGTGTTATTATTATTATTTTTTTCTATTTCTCGTGACAGGAATTTACAAGATTCACGTATGATAAAAAATCACACGTAATTGAGAGGCATATATGTGAATGTGAGCATGTATATATGTGAAGTTAGCTTGAATAAGTCAAAACAATTACTTGCGCAAATCTCTTTGTAAATCACAGCACAATGTTTTCATTGCGTACTCCTCTTCTTGTACTCTTTCCTTTTTTTTTCTGATTTTTTTTTCCTTGAAACTGCTTCCCTTGCTATTGAGAAATATTTCTCCAATCAGAACTAAAAACGATATTAAATAGCCAGTCAAAAGGAATATAAATGCAGGTGCAAGGTCTGTGAGACTCAGTTTCTTGTTAGTGGTATCAGATTCCGACATTTTATAATCTAACCCGAGCATAAAAAAAGCGTCGCGCAAATATTTAAAGTAAATTCCTGAAGCCATCATTCTATGCACGAATAAGTCTACCACTTCTTTGCAGCAGAAGCCTCTGCGGATCGCCATCGAAATTAAAGATTCGAAGAAACGATATTCTGAGATGAAGTAGTCTCTAACAAAATCCAGAAATTGCGTATTTATGAAAAAAGCAATATTTTGCTTTTTACCTTCCCGAACAAATTTCTCAAAACCAGTCCCTTTATTTAAATTATACATAATGTCATTTGCAATAACCGTTAAGTTTCGATTTAAAAAATATTCAGGAACAGCTTGATTAGGCGGAGCAGTACAACGAATGTCTCCATTTTCTGCTGCTGTTACCAAGTCTGATAAATGCTTTATTTTTGTGACAGGGAGAAATGAGAGAAAAGACAAAAATACAGAATCGTAAGACAGGCAAAGTATCATTGCACCGAAAACCCACGAATACATAAGGAGCTTTTCCGCAAACGATGAAGGTGTTATCAATGCATTCTGCTTCATGAGAATTGCCAAAACGTGAAACAAAATTTTTTTCAAGTCATATTTCCGTTTCAAGATGACGTAATGTATCCCCATCATCATGAGTAACACTGATGCTATTGTTACCCAAACAGCCGGCGAAAATGTTTGAAAGATGCCAAAAATGTGTGGTTTATATTCTGGTTTGTGAGTGATAAATGTAAACTGGCTAAATCCGTTCGGGTAGCAAAAATCTGTCAATTCTAGTAATTTGTCATTTAAAACTTCTTGATGAACGACAATATCAACTTCAGAACGATTTACTTTTCCGAGCAATCCTGATAAAGTACCGTTTGGCAACTTTATAAAATTATGAGAACTGAAAGCAAAATCAATTCTATGAAATAATTTTGTATATTGTTCAAGGTACATTTTCAAAGTAAGTGAAATTCGGCCTTGCATATTTACTTTATCAGATAAAATTCCTTTCAATTCTTCATACGTTGCATTTACAAGTGGTTTATACCAAGGAGGAAGACACAAACCGAGTGTTACGTTTTGGGGTATTTTCATATTGTTCAATGTATAAAATAATTAAAAAACAATAGTAACTATGTTGTATTATATCCAACCTTATTTATATTCTGGGGTTCAATATCTTTAGTTGTCAAAAGAAAATCCTTTACTATTTATTATTATTTTACAAATAGATAGTTAAAAAATTTATATTATAATAAAACTTTAAAATTTCATGAAATAGTTTTTGAGTTTTATTTTTATTAATCAAGAAAATTCCTCAGTTTCACATAATCTCATGTTCTTGAATATTAGCATCCTTTATAGTAATTCGTTTTTGGAAGAGATTATTTGGAATAATCTTATATATAGTAAGAGTAATTTTTGAAAATCTGTGTATGCAAAACACTTTAACTCAAAAAAATGGGAAATTTAGAACTTGTGTATAATCAAAGATGGGTAATACCACCATAAACGCACAAGAAAATAAGCATTAAAAGTGCTTTTTACTTTAATTAGTGACTCTACTGAAGTGAATAATTATTCTGAACAATATAAACATACATGGCACTTATATTAAATTCTGCAAAAAATATTTTATTTAAACATTTTTCTTAATTATTTCTACGTGTTCAGTTTAATTACTTTTACTTCATAGTTTTGTGTCTACTCAACAAAGAATTATAAACAGTATACGTTGATTCGTCAACAATAAAAATACTATCTTCGCAATAAGCTGTTTCTTTCAAATTTTGACATTTTATGCAGAATGGAATAGAGACATTTTTGAATGGTCTATAAATATTTTTCTCTGTAAAGGTATTGTTAGCATGTCTCAGTGGCTTAGGTGAGTATTTCTCAGATGCTAATCCACCATTCAGGAATATTATGCTACACTTGAAATTTTCTTTTTTACTTATTTACCGAAAATGATCCAAGAATATGTACATATTTGTTCATTTGTTCAATTTATGTGTGATTTAATACTTTTTACTAAAATAAACTGATTTGATTTTGACTAAGTTCCTCAGAAATTGATTGATATCATTTTAGAAACTAGAATAAGATTTCATTCCATTTCATTTTTGAAAGAGAATAGATGATGATATATGATTACCTGCTACTAATGTTCGTTCCGAAATAGGTCCGTATTTCATTTTTCTCCCAGAAAGATTTGGAACAATATACTGCGAATGAGTACAACCTCTACGCAACACAGATAATTCTAGGTACACTAACACTGATTCGCTAACACATTCACAATGAGGTTAATTTTCTGTACCATGCACAATTCTTTTTTAAAATTGCAGGGGATAATAATAAAAAGTGAGAAATATGTTTATAATGAGGTGTGAATTACTGGAATATCTCCATTATTTATGCAAATTTTAAATAACATTTGCTTCTCAGAAAGTCTTTTCTCTCGGCTTTAAATAAAGAATGCTTGCTTTGAAAAGCATACAAAAGCATGCATTTTATCAAAATGACAATAATCGTCGAGCGTTGAAAATTTCCTATTGTATATATTTTATGCTGAATATTAAAACAGTTACAATTGTTATGAAGAAATAAGTCTTCCAAAATCTCATAAAATGAAGTGATCGTATGTTGCTAGTGTTGCTTGGTAACGTTATTTACCACATACATTTACTTTTCAAAATGTTTTATATTTTTTAAAATTGTCAATATTTTACTTTTTTTTAAACAAAATATAATAATAATATACATAAAAAATAATAATAATAAAGAAAGAATAATGATGATGCGTAGATTATCAACACTTTTCAACTGTATTTATTCTTTACATTGTGTGACCTTCAATTTTTTTTACCTCTGCCATGACACTTTAACCCCTTAACGCGCGCTGTCCTCGCTGCAATGACGCAAAATTTAAGATCCTGCTGCAAAAATTCATCCCGGAAATTTTTTAGCAAAAATTTACGTTTATAGCATAGCAGAAAAGGTCGGTTTTTTTAACGTTAAAATTTAAAATTTCTTTTTGTTTAATTTAGTTCATGAATTCCGGCGGCAGTATAATTTAAATGATCCGCATTGTCTTGCGCCGCAAAGGGTTAAATTGACGACTTGACTTTCTGTCGTAATTCGACGTCATGATGAAATTTAACCAAAAGGAGTCTTAATTTAGCCCACAAATAAAGGACTATAGTCAATCATAGCTCAGCTTTTTCCCACAAACAAAGGGAAACTCCGCCTCGTTCTAGTCGTTCATTGCATTTTTTTTTTTTTTTTTTTTTTATTAGTTTAAATTTGAAAGTTAAAACTCTCAAAGGTTCCCGCTATTGTACAATTTTTATATATATATAGTTTGCAAGAGAGATGACGATTCCGGTTCGTACTCATATATATAGCAAGTTGCGACCTAATTTCTATACTTTAGTTAATTTTAAAAAATCTAATTGTCTGATCGATAAGCTGTTTAGTCCGACGGATTCAGAAAAAGAAGCCCTTTCATTTGGTACCTTATTTGTAACGAAGTTTTGAGTAGAATTTTTTAAATTAATTAAAATATGAAAATAATAACCTGGCAATAACTTCAAATTTGGAGGACATTTAAATTTAAAATTGTTGCCAAAAAAAAATTTCCAGCCACTTATTTATTTATTTACATTTTTTTAGCATAAAATGAAATATGCTTTCACGCAAAAAATAAAAAAATATAAAATAATACGCAAGCGAAGTGAGGACGTCACTGGCCTTTCGTGGATGCAAGAAAAATATTTCCTATGTTGAACGCCCATTGGATTTTTTGTAAAAAATTATTAAAAATCGAGGAAAGTTATTTCCCGATTTTAATCCCCACATTTATGAATAAATATGTATTAGTTATCATGCGCATGCGTTACATTAAGTTGTTTTAGTTCTAAAATTGATAAAATTGTAATTTTAAATTTCAAAACTCTAGAAAAAAAAATTACAAACTTCCATATTCAATTGAAAACATAAACATTTCATTTCAAATGATAATATTTACACAATAAATATCCAACTAATATACTAATTAAAAGCAAAATGATAAATATTCTATCATAATTTGAAGTCAAATTTGTTTTCAAATGTCTAAATTAAGTGTCTGATATAAAATACTCATATGTTGCTCCTTTGGCGATAAAGATACTCCGTTTTTAGAAGGTTGTAAAACACCCTTTTCATCAGTAATATATCTCCTAATGTGAACTCGTGTAAATCCAAGGAAGTGATTTACAACAACATAGTTTTCGCCACCAAGTTGTTTTCTATCCAAAGAGTCTACTGTTGTTCCTGTTGATTCTGCACGGGCATGGAAAAAAATTGTTCCAGTTTAACAGAGTTCTGAAATAAATAAAAAAGAACAACCTTGTGAAGCACAATTGTAATCTATATAAAGAATTCGTAAATAATAATTAAAATAGAAATAAAAACTACAGAATTTACTTACATTATTTTCCTTTTTCATTTTCTGTCTTTCCAATGAAGTATCCTCATTAACCCTTTTATCTATCGACGGTGCTGTCAAGTATCGTTAGTTTCCAAAGCATATAAAATTGAATTTATGGAAGAGAGATGTCAAGCGTATTCATAAGAATAGAACGTATATACTTTAGTTTAATCTCACTACAAGGCGCTAGACGCTACATGTAGCCCTTTATGTTCCGGAAAGGATTTTATAGAGTGCTGTCGCTGTTTCTGCTTGACATTTTTAACGATCTTCACGTGCATTATAATTATTTCTCGTATTACTTTAAGAATCTCCCATCAATCTCAGAAAAAAGTATAAACAGCATAAAAACTAAATACGGGAGAGTGGGGTCGAAATGTTCAATGGACCAATTTTGGAAATTTCAGGTGTTCACTCACAAAGTAATAATTTCTCGCTATTGAAAATATGTGTGCATATTACCTATACCGGGTGTTTCAAAACTCATGGGCAAAAATTTAAGGGGTGGTAGAAAACATCTAAACAAGCCATGGTTCGCCATGCAATGCATGGGCGGAGAACAAACGGTGACCGCTAGAGGGCGCTGTAATGAAAAGCATAAAGCGCGCGTTTTCTTACGCATCGTCATTTCTACCGTGGATTTCAGCAGGCATGGTGACATACAGTAATCAGGAAAAGGCGGACATGCATTTTATGTATTGTCTGGCGAATTGGAATGCTCTGAAAACCGCAAGACTGTTGTAGTATTTTTCGGTCTGGTACGTGTCGTCTCGGGAAACGCTGCCTGTACAGTCTTGAGGCTTCCAGAGCATTCCCATTAGCCAGACCATACATAAAATGCATGTCAGCTTTTTCATGATTACGGTATGTCGCCATGCCTGCTGAAATCCACGATAGAAATGGCGATGTGTGAGACAACGCCCGTTTATACTTTCCATTACAACACTCTCTAGCGGTCACCGCTTGCTCTGCCCATGCATTGTATGGTGAAAATGGCTTGTTCATATGTTTTCTACCACTTCTTAAATTTTTGCCAATGAGTTTTGAAACACCCTGTATATTGGGTCTTATGTGGCACTCAATCAAAAGCAATAATTATGTTCACTTTTTTTTATATAAATTTTTAAATACAACTGACAAAATAGACCATTGTATCCCGGCCGCGGAGCACAATGGTCTATGATATGGAGTATTATGGACCACAGGTGAAATTGAAAAAGCATACTGATGTAGTATGTTTTTTAATAGTATAAAATGTAGACTAAATTATATTTGTTTATTTATGTCTTCGATTTATACAAATAATGTAAATTAATGAACATTAAAATTAGAAAATAATACGCCAAACAATTTTTGTGTCACTGAAAGTCTGCTGTTTTCTTGTGAAGTTGTAGGCCCGGAAAACTCATCATTACAATACCTTGAAAATTTACAAGAGATATAGCAACACTCTCAGGAAAAAATGTAGAGTTCTTAATTAAGTTTTCGTTGCATGAAGCTCACAAAAACAGATTCTTTTACAGAAATTATTTTTATAGAACAGATTCTTTTTATAGAAATCTTTTATTTCTGGGATTAAACCAACAAAATGTAAAACCGACTTTTTCGTCAAATTTATTTGTATTATTTTTTAATTGTATTATTTAATTTTGTTTGTTATAGCTGTATGATATAAGAAAAAAAATATAAGAATGCGAAAGTAACTGAATGGTTATTAAAAACAAATAAGAAGAAACCACAAAGTAAATTGCTTTCCCTTCCTCTTTGAAGACATAATAGATCTAATAAAGATTAACTCTGAAATTTTTATATATAATTTATAGCTAACACTTTCAAAAATGCAGATTTCGTAAACCAGTTTATTATGACAGAGAACTGAGGTAAATGGACCATGGTCCATTGTACCCCGTCTTTACCTCTGACAGCAAATGATTAAAAAAAAAAAAAAAAAAAAAAATAGAAAATACTCTTTAAAAATATTTTAATGAGATTAAATATAATAATAGATGACCTTAGCACTTTATTGGGCTAAATAGCCTGTTCCAGATCATTATTCCTGAAAGACGAAAAGAAAAAATGTTTAACTAAAAATATTTACTTTTGGCTAACGTAAACTAAACTTCACGAATAAAATGGCTAAATTGTTAGTTAGGCATGAAGTTGCTGGCTAAGTTTCATCACTGCAGTGCTGCTATCTATGTACCAAAATATAAACCATAAAAATAACTAAATAATTAAATAAGTTATAGGGAGCGATCCATTGTACCCCACTATCTCCTACGTTTTTTACAAATTTTTAAGGTCCAAATATCTTTCTCGACGTCTATGTATCAATAGTACACTAAAAAACCACCTCACCAAATCCTCAATAATGACTAGGATGAAATTATATGCATAAATTTATTGCATATAACTAAAAAAATAATTTTCCAATGAGTTTTTTTACCTCCTCCATAAAGTGGTAGGTAAAGGGCTAACAAGAAACATTCTATAGGTGTCATCTTCAAA
Organism: Salticus scenicus; assembly: GCA_963930645.1. Taxonomy (NCBI): domain Eukaryota; kingdom Metazoa; phylum Arthropoda; class Arachnida; order Araneae; family Salticidae; genus Salticus; species Salticus scenicus. Next base: position 132,261,800 of record OZ005652.1, on the reverse strand, counting down.
AAGTATTAAATATATATATATATGTGATTCTACTCTTCATAAAACACCAGAAAATGAAAAAATTATCGGCTGAAATTAATTACAGCGAACACAAAAAATTATCAAAATTAAGCATATTTAGCGATTTAGCGCTGTTACGCGATACGTTTGCTAGCACCGAGATTGCCGTGTACGAACAGTACCGTGTTTTACTTGAACCGTGTAAGCTAGATGGTATAGTATAAACTGTTTTTTTAACGCCCCCTAAAAAAACTCCCCTTTTCTCACACCGCTATATCTTTAGAGTAATTCTCACCAAATGTTGTTACGATTAAATAAGACTAAAATGTTATTGGTGTGACTCTAAAATGTTATTGGTGTGAAAAAAAGGCGGGTACTAAAAATTGTACGGTTCATAATGAGATGGTTGGCAAGTATGTATTTATGTATCAAATTTAGTTGTTGTGAGTCCACTTTCTTCTTATCACTATGTGAATATCTTTTAGTAGATTAAATTGGAAGATGAGTGAATAATTTAAAGAAACAGTCACTGCAGAGTTGTCATTCCGACGGCATAAAAAGACCGATTCATCATTTTGGTAATTAAAACAACCTCTTTTTAGCTTTTTCATCTCCTTCAATCAAATTTATCAAACACTTGTAGTTTTTCTATATTTCCCTACAAGATGGGATTTCCTTTTTTTCAAATTTCTATGAAGACTTGCAGTGCGGGAAATTCTATTGCATTAGCATAATGGCAACAGTCCAATGTTCCCAGTAGGGAACATGAAAGTTTAACGAATTACACCAAGTGCATTTTCTTATTAATATTATAATATTTTATTTTAATTTAATAATGTGAACTATGCCAACCATCTGATTATGAACCGTACAATTTTTAATACCCGCCTCTTTTTTTTTGCACCAGTCATTTTTTAGAGTAATTTTATTCTTATTTAATCGCAACAACATTTGGAGAGAATTACTCTAAAAATTAAGTGGTGTGTAAAAAAGGGCGTTAACAATTGTACGGTTATTAATGAGATGGTTGGCAAGTATGCAACCCATTTTTAGAAGCAATTTGATTATTTTTTTTAATGTATATAATTTTTTTTTTTTTTAATCTGTGGAAAATGGTAAAATAGCCCATTTTTATGATTTTTTGTACATTTTCCCTTTTATGATTGAAATGTAATTTCTATTTCAAAAAATCAAGTCATATCTTTCTATTATATCGGTCAATTTTTTCAAATCAGTATTTACGACATTTAATTTTTAAAGGAATTTTAAATTCGATCTTCCCAAATGGGAACATTGGCCTGTAAAGGTAATTCGTAACTGCATTTAGAGAACATTACTCAAAAAAATTTACTGGTGTGAAAAAAAGTGCGGGTCTAACAGCACTACGGCATATTAATTAGTATATTGGCAAGTATGCTGCAAACAATTATTATTATTACTATTATTATTCAATTAAGGAACCGCTAAGTACCCTGATTTTGATAACGGACTTTCAAAAATCCACTTTTTCGCGCATAAATAAAACAGGTCTAAAGCTGCCTTCAAACTCTGGCAACTTTGCAAAGCGGCACGTGTGGCTCTATTGATATTTCTTTGATGTGGTATTTTAATCGTCGATCGCTGCAGGCGTCGCTCTCAAACCTCCTAGTGCGATAATTGCGTCTGGACTAGGGTCTCTTTTGTAAAAGAGCAATAAAAAGTAACGGGTGATCAATAAAAATCCGCAATAAATTTAACAGCATTCAAATTGTCAGTAAATTATATAAATTGCTAAAATTTTAATGTGAATTATTACTTAACCTTACTAGGTACTGTAGACATATTCACATTTGCAAAATATTTTCTCTTTTTCAGGTAATATGACTTCGAGTGAAGACAATCTGCGATCTCGTGTGTGCGAGTTCTATTCAGAAAATCTTTCGTCAGGTAAATCTTTTCCTGTGGAGCATTTTATGAAAGAAACAATACCAGAGCGAACTATTTATGACATTTTGAAACGTTATGAAAGGAATTTGAGAGCTTTTCGCCAATCTGATTGCGGAAGAGTTGCAAAAATCTTCACACGTAAAAAATTTGGAAATTTTAAAAAGGATTTTGATCACAAGGACCGAATTTTTCAGCGTCAAGCAGCAAAAAAGTACAAATGTTCACAATCAATGATTAATTATGTCCTTAAGAATGCAAAGATAAGTTGCCGAAAGAAGAAAACCATTCTACAAAGAAATGAAAAGCAACATATTTCAGCCAAAACAAAGTGTCGACGTCTCTATCGAAAATTTTCAAAAAGATCTTGGATTCTTGATGATGAATCATATTTTACTCTTTCAAATTCCTCAATAAATGGAAATAATCGTTTCTTTTCTTCCAATATATCAGATACACCACCAGATGTTAAATATTCAACGAAAAAAAAGTTTGAAAGCAAAGTTCTTGTATGGATTGCCATTGGTCCAAAAGGAATGAGCAAGCCTTTCATTCGAAGTTCAAATATGGTGATCAATCAAGATGTTTATCGTGAGGAATGTATCAAAAAGCGCCAAATTTCCTATATTCAAGCTAATTATCAAAGAAATTATACATTTTGGCCAGACTGGGCCAGTTCTCATTATGCTAAAAAAGTGACCAATTATCTTCTTCAAGAATCAATTGACTTTGTAGTTAAAGAAGATAATCCCGCTAATGTTCCAGAGGCAAGATTGATTGAGGACTTTTGGTCAATTTTAAAAGTGAAAGTTAATGCAAAGGCTTGGCGGGCAGAAAATTTCGATCAACTTGTGAATCGCATCAGATATTGCATAAAACAAATTAATTTAGACCTTGTACAGAAGCTCGCAGTCGATACAAAGAAAAGAATTGATTATATCCGCAGAAATGGTGTAACAGAACAGAGATAAAACTATCAGTATTTAGTATTTATCCAGCCTTATAATTTGCATATGTTTATTTGTATCATAATTGCGTTTAATAAAAAATATAATAATTAACATATTGCGGATTTTTATTGATCACCCGTTAATGCCGTTCATTGTAAACATGTGCAAAATTCCAAGAGTCACTTTCGGACAATGGATAATTTATGACTTTTGAAGCTGGAAGAGAATCGTTCTTCCGCCACCCACGAGTACATCCTGTGACATTTATACATGATTTCAAACTTATTACTCAACTTTTTTAAATATTTACACCTTTTTTTAAAGAGATTTGACAACATAAAATATATTGGCCTGTATGAGAGCTATAGAGATATAGGGTGTGGTACTAACTGGTACTGCCATTTATTGAACTACTTCAAAGTATAGTCAAATCTTCCAAAAAAAATTATATTTCTTGATAATTTAATTTTTGTCATTCATATATTAAAGGACACTTTTTTGAATATTTTTCTCAATTGTTTTACTATGTGTAGGTGTAAATACTTCAAATAAGTTCAAAAAGATTTATTGAAAGTCGGTAATAGTTAATTTTTAGACTATTCTACACTATTAGTATCAAACTACTCTTCTCAAAAAAAGAAAAAATTAAAAATAAAATTTTACATATTTTTTTCCTAATCATAATGTTATTAGTAGTAGTATTTAAAAATATAAATAAATATATATATTATAATTCAGTACATACTAATGTTATTAACTACTTTACTTATTTTTAACTAGCAATTTATTTTGTTCCAGTAATAATGTCTAGTAACACAGGTTAAAAAAAATATCTTTGATACTTGTTGTTACTATTATTAAGAAATTGTGAAGTAGAAATTTCTTCTTTTGTAGACTCGATACTCGAAATGGAAAAAATCGAAAGGTATTTGGTAATCAAGTGATCTGCTTTCGATTATCGATGACGTAAGCTTAGAATAAGTGTTTTGATTCGATATCGATTAAATAGATTTTTAAGAATACTATTTTTTCATATTTTAAGTAATTTTAACCAGTAAAATGATTTTCCCAAGAATAAAGAAAGACCTACAAAAAAAAAAAAAAAAAAAAAAAAAATCTATCATCATTATTATTATTATTATCAAATAAATTTTAACCCTTTGTGAAGCAAGGTAAACACTCTCATTTAATATAGAATGCCATCAGAAATAACGAATAAAAATTAAAAATAAATAAATAAAAATCTGTGTTTTAAAAGTAAAATTTTTTCAGAATTCCTGTATGAATTAATAAGGGAAAAAAAAAACTGCGACCTTGTGGGGAGAACGTTGGGCATTAAAGGTTTAAAACCAATTTTCTCCTATATTTTTCAGATTTTAGCTACTAGGTTTTATATATATATATATATATATATTAAAATGGTATCCCCTATAACTTTAAGCATAAAATTTCTAAAACTTTATTAGTTAAGGGGGGGGAAAATGTTGGTATATATATATATGGTAAAATTGGACAAAAATATCCAGTTTATATATATATCGTATATATATAGCCTTAAAAAAAAAAAAAAAAAAAAAAAAAAACTATCCTTTGAATTGTAAATACGAATTTTAATTTAAAAAAAAAAGGTCAAAATTAAATATATATAATGCTCTAAATGAGATAAACATTTTGTCCCCAAATTCATGGGCCAAACTTTAAGAGGAGATAGGGTCCACCAAAAAAAACTGCAAATGTTATCTTAACCTTTAAGAACAAGGTGTTTTTTGTTATTTTTTAAGAAATATGGGCATGGCTTTTGAATATTGAATTTTTAGCAAATATTTTTTTCGTGCATATGATAAAAAATAATAATAATGATGATGATGATGATAATGTAATAATGCTCTTCTAATAAAGGTATTTAAATCACTGGTTGAATTAATAAGAATATTCTACACATCTAAGTGCTTACTGTGATATTATATATAAGTAAAGAGTTTTTTATTTCTGTCACTATGTTGCTATACAAAAAATGCTTCTTTATATGTATTTTAAACATCCTTAATGTTTAGCCCAAAAATTAAGTGACACTCTGTACATCTGTACATCAATAAAAGTTGGAATGCTGATACATCTATTTTGCTTCAGAGAGAAAAAATCAAGCTAGGTTTATTGACTCTTCAGCTATAGGGATGAATATTCCAGCTACTACTATTTTTAAAAATTAACATTTCTTATATTTAATCACAAAATTATTATAAAATATCATAAAGATTTCTGTTTACAAATAGTGGTATCAAATTTTCTCATCCCTGTAACGAATCCTTAAATAATGAATTCGAGGGAGATGGGAGGAAATAGAAATAGCATTATGTACTTTTTATTTTCTCTTATACATATGTATAGTACAGAAAGTATTGCTTTTGGGTCAATTTCTGATTTTGAGTTTCTGTTATATTTTCTCGTTTTGAGGTTCCCTGAATACAGAAATCATGTTTTGACGTTGGTCTGTGTGTATGTTATCACCATATTTCGAGAACAAATAGGAACAGAAAGTTCAAATTGGGTTATCCATACCTAAATAAAATAATAGGCCGGCGCATCACCGCCATTTTTTTGCCTCCGAAGAGGACAGCTTCCCCGCTTGGCATCCTTATCGCTTCCTTAATGATTTTAAGAAATCTTGATCTGAAGCTAATCCGGTTAACATAAGAGCAATAAACAACAATAATATTCCTAAAAACACATTTTTTTCACAGTACATTCTCAGGGTGTCATTTTATTCTGAGGAAATCCTATGGATGAACTGGGGTAAGATGTGTTGTTAGGGCGGTTTCTGTTTCTTTCACAAAATGTCTCCAAAACTCAAATACACAGTCTGCGAACACTTTATATTCATTTCTTGAATGATTATACTAGTTTATCGCTAAACAAACTTCCATATCATCGTTTACTTAGCTAAAATTATGAAATATAATAATACAAGTTACTTTAAAGTAACGTAAGAAGATAAAAAAAATTGTTTGTCGTTTGTTTATCAGAGAAACACGCTGGGTACACGTGGCAACCCTAAGGCAACAAAATGCCTGATGCGCCAGCTCGTATATAGGAGCCTTATCTATACCAGTATCATATAGTGACGCTACACTACACTACACTTTTCGTTGATATCAAGCAAAGGGTTTTTGTACTAGGCTATAAAAGAGAATTCAAATATATTTCGTCTATAGACGAAATTGCAGGTAAGTATGCAAGGAGTTGCTGCCCTAATCAAAACAGAATTAACATTGTTATTATTATTATTATTATTATTATTAGTGCATAAAACCATGTTTTGTGTAGATTGGCGTTTGGATACCATTCATCATTCGATAACAATGCTGCCCAAAGTATTTGGATATATTGAAGCTATACTTCAAGATTGCTGGAGTTGTATTTCATTTTGTATTAAATGTTTTCCATATAACATTAAGTTTAATTACATAATGTAATGTGTATATAATTTATATACAATATACAGACCTGCCCGAAATTAAGCTAAACATTCTTTTCTACTGAATGCAATTGATAGAAGTGCATTTTATTATATCGACTTATATTGCTAATTAAGTAGAATTAATTTCTTTTCTATGAAATCACATCCCATATAGAGATACCCAGAAACAGGTGTCATTGTAGAGAACCTCAAATTTGATCAAAAACACACTTGAAAACGCGTATAAAAAGATAAATTTGTTTAAAATCATTAAAAATTTAAAAAAAAAAAAAACTTTCATCTTGTCAAAGCTTTTCGCCCTGCTTATCAGGGCATCATCAGGACAAACTCAAGCCATTTTTAGTTACAAGTGCAGTAACAGTTGAATTATGCATATGCATATCAATAAAAACGTATTACAGTTACAGTTAATATAGATGAAACAGTCTAAAAACGTATTACAGTTACAGTTAATATAGATGAAACAGTCTGAAAACGTAAATTCTGAATTTTAGCTGAGCCTCACTGGGCCGCTATTGAGACACTTGCTGCGCAACGGTTGAGGCTTTCCTGGGCTACATCCGTCAAACCAAAAGAAATTTAAACAAAAGAATTCAAGAACATATTCGCGAATCGCGATGTCAAGAAAGGAAAGAGTTTGGCCTTAGTCAACTTTATTTATGAAAATTCAGCTTCTCCTCTTTGAGATAAAGCAGAAATTATCTCTTCCCCACCAATTATTTCAGAATTAAAAGTTTCCGAAGCTATAAATATAATTAAACATAATTCAATTAATTCTAAAGATGCTGCTTTCCTTCCAAAAATATGGCATTTCCTAATACAACCACATATCTAATTTATTTTCCTTTTCAATAGAATGGTTGCCTCAATAGATGCTAACAGCAAAAGTTTTTTCATCTGCCCTGCTTTCCACTTACTGCTAATCTAGCCTTTCCTATTTTTAATTCAAATGGTCCAAGAAACTTTTACAGTCAAGGTCTCAAGGTGGATCCAGGTTACCCAAAACATCAGCCAGCTTCAGTATTTTAATTCCAAGCAGACTTTTTGTCATCTGTCATCTGCCCTGTTGTTGCCAGTTTACCGCTACAACTCTAACCAATGAAATCTCCATAAGAGTCTCAAACGTTACAGTTTTAAAGTTTCTCCATATTTCCTATAAAGATCCAAATAAATACAAGTTCCTTTACTACAGACTGTAAGTTGCTCCATTGAAACACAGTAAAGCTCAAATAAATTTAAGCCAAGGAAAGCCTCAACCATTGCACAGTAAGTGTCTCCATGGTGACCCAGTGAAGCTTAGCGAAAATTCAGAATTTAGATTTTCAGACTGTTTCATCTACATTAGCTGTAGCTGTAATATGTTTTTATTGATATATATAATTTAACTGTCACTGCACTTGTAACTAAAAATGGCTTGTGTTTGTCCCGATGATGCCTGGATAAGCAGAGCGAAAAGCTTTGACAAGATGAAAAATTTTTTCGAAATTTTAATGATTTTAAATAAATTTATTATTTTATACGCGTTTTAAAGTGTATTTTTTATAAAATCTCTTTTTTATGAATTTTGCCTTTTTTGGGGTTACTTTGAGCATAGCCTCCTATACTAGATGCCTTCCGCGTGGCTCGGAAATTTGACGTAGGACTAAAATTACATTCTGAAAATTCTGATTTTTCTTTATGATAAATTCCGTGATAAAAAAAATAAAAAATGAAAAATTCTGTCAAGGACAGAATTTAGTTTAGTTCGGATGACAATTAATATCAATCTGTAAAATTTTTATCTTTAATTTTTTTTTTTTTTTTTTTAACTCTGATTGTTTGACCGTAAATCTGGGCCACGTACTTTTTAAAATGACTGAAGCGAATTAAAATGAAGTAGTGCCACCAAAATTTCATGCTTTAGTTAATTTTTAAAAATGTAATTGTCGTGTCGAAAATTTGTTTGCATCCCTAGATTCCGAAAAATCGCCATTTTCATTTGGTTCCGAAATTGTAACGATTGCACTGATATTTCTAATTTATTTTGGTGGTACATAAAACAGGTCTACAAAAACTCAAGATTGAAACTAATCGACCTCCGTACTAACAATCGATTTAATAAATATATTTCTTGAGCTAAAAGTAAGCGAACAATCAATTTCGTATAATTTAATTACAGTGCTTAAACAACAGATACATTTAAAATTATGAAACGCTTGCCTAATATTTAGCATAATAATAATGCTAAAAGATTTTTTTTCCAAATATTTAATATTGTTGTATATTTATTGAACGTGAAAAATTTTAAAAACTTATTTTTTATGTAAAATTTTAAATCATAATCTTATTAATGCTTTCAATATGTATAACGGTTCAAATGTAGATTGGATGCTTTAAAAATGTAAGCCGAGAATTATTCTTGCGGAAAAGTAGGACAGGACCCCTTGAAAGAGAACACTACTGAGTTAGAACCCTCGTGTACTGTTAGTATTAAACTCAGCACTAGCTTAAAAAATTAATAAATTGTGCAGCAGCTTATAAAAGTTTATTTGGTTATGTCTATTGCAAAAAAATTAAAGGTACTAGTTTTCCATTTATTTTTCCATTACATTTTTCATTTAAAACAAATAAATTTAATAAATGCAATCGTTATATGAAAGAATGAAAAGAAAAATGCAATCGAAATAACTTTTTGTTTTGCTCTGAAACACCCATTTAAATCCGCAAAAATATATTATACAACTTTATATATATATATATTCAATTTACATAAACGTTCTTAAGCAAGTTTTTAATCTTATATTACAGTTAAAATATCTTGCTTTAAGGGGGAACAACACAGTAGAAGCTTTGTAAAATACATTTTTTTAAAATGAATTTTGCAATGATTGAGATAAATAAAACATTATATATTTTTTTTGTCTTATTCTACTTACCTTAATCTTCATTTTAAAATGTAAAAATTACAAAAATCAAAAAAGATATTTTTAATATAACACAATCTTTGAAACTGTGTTTTGCAATTATCGATAATTGGCTGTATGCATAACTTGAGTAAAAAGAATGCGAAACTGAATCTGTTTAGATTTTTTTAAACTATATAAATATAGTTTTCGTTGCACGTAGGTTTTTTTGAAAATTTGAATTTTTCACAAAATGGCGAAGTGTTTAAAAAAAACTCAAAAAATATTCAAAAAAAGGAGTACATATTCTTGGATTACTGAAAAACTATAAATCAAATCAAAAAACCCCTACGTGCAACGAAAACTAAACATACTGTGAACACGGTGTCAAAATTTGAAGCAAATCGGTAAAAAATTACAGTAGTTAGAACGACAGCCGTTTTGAAAAACTTGGTTTCGAGTAAAACACGTTTAAAGTTTTATGAAAAATCATTCGTTTATAATTTATAAAATGCTTAATTTATTATTCGGTATCCAATGGAATTATCAACTTTAACATTGCAATCAGTGCTTTTATCTTTTTTGCTGAAGTACTTGTATAATCTTTTTTTTTAGTTTCATGGCGATTAAAAGGTCGTTTCCGTTTCTTCCCATCTCTATTTCGTCTTTTATAATCATGTTTTGTTGATTTTCTATCCATATGTGTGATTAATTATATTTTTTGTATATATATTTTTATATATTTAGTTATATACAAACTACTTATATAAAAAATCCTTTTTTAAAAATCAGAACTGTCAAATGAACACATCACTATGTATTAAAACGCATCAACACTTTATTGTTTAAATAATTAACGAATTAATTTAGTTAAAACGTAAAACAGTTAAAATGATGTTACTCTACTATAACGTTTCGATAAAAGTGAGCAAATGTAACAATTAATCGCGCGAACAAGTTCACTCGCTCGTACATGTTGAAGCGCGTCACGAGTCGCATGACGCGCTTTACGTATTACGCTGTAACTTCTAAATTTTAACGAAAATCAATTTAATATTTTGGCATTATAATCTTAAAAGTATAAGCTATCAAAAAATACAATAAAATTTTTTTTCATTTTTCGAAAATTTTACTGTGTTGTTCCCCCTTAAAGTTAATACTTCCTTTGCTTTAAGCACAAAATCGTTACCGCTTATATAACCTATTATTTAAAAAAAGGAAAGGGGAAATGAAGTACTTTGAGCATGAAACATTACAAATTTTGTAAGAATATCCTACATACAAATATAAAAATAAAGAAAGAAAGAATAATAAAGAGTATTTCTGGTATTTTTTTTATTCATATTTGCGTTTTGTTACATAGTAAATTTCTTTGCGAAATGCAGCATAATGTTTACGACGAATTCTCAACAGTAAATAGAGAGAGAGCTGCCAGCATCGTAAATAAAAATCCAGAGGATTGATCGTACCCGTTTTTTTTTTTTTTTTTTTGTCACACCAACCTTTTTTTAGAGTACTTTTCATTTTATTTCATCGTAAATATATTCAAAGAGCATTACTATAAAAATTAATTCCATACCTGGTAACATTTATAATTTATTCCGGAGTACTATTAGCCCCGCCCTTTTACACACCAGTATATTTTGGAATAATTTTTCTTCTTATTTAAACGAGATATCTTATTGAAGAAAATTTCTCTAAAATCTGGCTATGTGAAAAGAAGGCGAAACTAACAATTCTCCGTAATAAATTATAAATATTACCGGGTATGTAAGTATTGTGGAAAAAGGGCGGGTACAAACAATAATTGGATGTAAGTAGTTCATAAACATTTTGTTTTTTGAAATAACACAATTTCAATTATATTACAAGTTCTAGTGTTTATGGTGGGTGGTAGAGATTTTCTCCGGTAGTGAAATGCTTTCATTTTTCGAATTTAATTAATTTTTAAAACCACTGGAATTAAAATATGCTTCATTATTACATTTTTTTCGACTTGCCATAATAACTCTGTTTTATAAATTGTATAAAGTAATTTCCCTATTTACAAATCACCATAAATTTTAATACTTACAGGAAAAAAAATGAAATTGGGCAACAGGTATATAATATTTAACACTTCTTCATTGAAAGAAAAAATAAAAATAAAAGAAGAAAAAATAAATCCAATTGGAGTTACTCTCGCCAAATGTAATTACGATTAAATTATAATAATAAACTCAAATAAAAAGACTCTCGGAAAAAAATGGTGTGTTCTATCAATACTAATGAATATTAATTAGCTTGTTCGAAGTTGCGACTGGCATTACGTTGATTACGCTTTATATGACGCCATATATACTAGCCTTTTATACTAGTCGTCACATAGTGTAATTTTTTTTTTTTTTTTTTTACAACCACGTAATATATGCATTCCCTAATTTTATTAAATATTAAATACTGAATCCATTTATATTACACTATATCCTATTTTTCTCTTTAACTAATCTTCATTTTGACGGGGATTGTGGAAACAGTTCCTGTTAAAAGTAATTCACGTTAACAGTGTTCGCGTTAACGAGGTTCCACTGTATTCGGAAACTTTTTGTGAAAGAGCAGTCGCTTGTACCGGAGCAGACGCCTCGAGTTTTCGCCAAGTATTATTTCCTGTCAGAATATCTTACCTGGTTGTGCTTTCTTTACTTCAGTGTTGCCAGATTAGGAGAGTTTTGTAGCTTTAACAGGAATATTTGGAGACAAAGACTTAGTCCGGAGCAATTTGGGGGGAAAAAATAAAGCTTTTCTTTAAAATTAATTTAAAAAAAAAAATATTTTTTCTACAATACCTCAATAATTAAAAAAATGGTCAAATGTATTAGATGGTAAATCATTTATTATGCGTCAGGGATGGAGCACGGGCGCAGAACCAATACCACTATCAATCCAACCAAATTTTCTAATGCTTAAATCAACGATATTATAGGTAGAGAAATTTCCTTAACCAATACCAGTATAAGTTCTGCGCCCGTGTTCCGTCCCTGTGAGTGCTAATTCAGCAACATATTGAACCACCGGAATGTAAAATTTATGATATATTTATATGTGTGCGTTTCCTGATTTCAGGATATATTTACTTACGTGTGCTGTACAAAGCATAATGAATGTTTGATACGCAGTGATTACCTCTTCAGTAATTAACCTTAAAATAAGTTAAAGTGGAGTAGTGTACACTTGGATGCTTGATATGTTAAACTTGCGGCCAGAAAATATCAAGATTGACACACGTTTTTTCAGCTGTCTCGGCACATTATTTTCGTGCATTTCAAAGTCAACAAAAACTGTTTTTATATATGTAAGAGCGAGACCGGTTAAAATAATTTCGTGCCCGGGGCTCAATACTATTTTTGATCCCATCACCACCACCACTACTTCACGGAAATTCAAAGCGAACGGCAATTAGAATAATTATAGTCATTCACAGCTGCCAATATTTTAATTTATTCCGGAGTAATTTTAGCCCCGCCTCTAATTCGTACCACTTATTTTTTAAAAGTATTTTGTCTTATTTTATCGAAATTATGTATTCAGAGCTGCCAACCCAATCCGGCAAATTGTTAACGCCTATTGAAAAACGCCCCTTTTTCTACACCACTTAATTTTTAGAGGAATTCTCTTCAAATGTATCTATGATGAATTAAGTAGAAAAATACTCTAAAAATTAAGTGGTGTAGAAAAAGGGGCGGTACTAACAATTTGCCGGATTAGGTTGGCAGTTCTGTGTATTGGAGAAACTTTTTCAAAAAAGAAAATGGTGCTGAATAAAGGCGGGCTAAAAGTACTCCGGAATAAATTAGAATATTGGCAGCTATGGTCATTGTGAGTTATTTGAATCATATTGTGTAATTCGTAAAAAAAATATAATAATTATAGATAAAACTTATGAATATTTATGTAAGATACTTACATAAATATTCATATGTTTTATGACTATCACATTTGATTTACTTTTCATTAAATTATTTTTCAGAATTTAATATAAATCAAAGTATTTCTGTGATGTACAGACAAGCGCAGTTAATTCAAGGTTCTCATCAGACGGTGGGATTGCGACAATCTCGCAATAATTTGAAAAATATCACTCAAAAATACATCATAAAGGGGGATTTCCCCCAAATTTTTTCACATTGCTGTATGAGTGTTTTATCAATTTTTTAGTTTAGTTGGGTAATACACAGCTGGCAAGTTTTTTAATTTATTCCGGAATGTTGTTAGCCCCGCCACATTTTCACACAGTTATCTGTTTAGAGTAATTTTCTTTATATATAATCATAGTTACCATACTTGCCAACCATCTCATTATGAAGCGTAGTACTTTTAGTCACCGCCTTTTCTTGTACACCAGTAATTTTTTAGAGTAATTTCTTTCTTATTTAATCGTAACACTATTTGGAGAGAATTACTCTAAATATAAAGTGGTGTGGGAAAAGGGGCGTTAACAAGTCTACGCTTATTTATGAGATGGTTGGCAGTCCTGTAGTTACATATTGAAGAAAAATTTTCTACAAATATTACGGTATTAAAAAAAGGGCGGGGCTAACAACATTCCGGAAAAAATTAAAAGACTTGGCAGCTATGGGGTAGCTATATTAATTGCTTGAAAGCCTGTAGTTTTTTTTTTTATTTTTTTTTTTTTTTATTGTATAAAATTTCTTGTTTAAAAAAAAGAAAAAAAAGGAAATATTATGTAATTTTTTCAAAATACTTCGGAATTATAAATATTTTTTAAGAGGATATAAAAAGTGTTTATTATATCATCAAACAACTACGAAGTATGAAAGCTAAAATTTTTTTCTTTCTGAAAGTTTCCTGAAAATGGGCGGAGACTTCGAGCTCTGGTTGTAGGCACCTCCACAAGCCACTCTTCAAACAAGTTACAACTTGCCCCATCGTAAGATTTTTGGCATTTTGTTTATTTAAAAAAAAAAATAACGATTCATACAAAAAAATTAAATATGCATTTTAAAACTCAACACGCAAGCTAAAAAGCTAAATAAATAGCTATAAACATTTCTTTAAAGTATAAATTATCATACCTTTAAACAAAATTTATGAAATATACATATATATATATATATTACCACTAATTAGCTAAAATGAAGCATGTATACAGAATCTCAGATTAACCGTTTTTGTGGAGCCCCGTTTGTGCTTACATTATAAAGCGCATCATAAGAATTATGTTTTGAAATTATTTAATCTTACAGACAATTTCGTAAATTGCGTGTTACTTCTTACCCCTGTGACAATTAGCCCCAGGCTCCCCAACTAGTTTTTTAATTATTTTATCAGTATATTTTTCCTTTTAAACAAATAAATTTAATAAATGCAATCATTATATGAAGGAATGAAAAGAAAAATGCAATCGAAATAACTTTTTGTGTTGCTCTGAAACACCCATTTAAATCCGCAAAAATATATTGTAAGACGATTTCTTTCTTTTTTTTTTTTTTTTTAATAAATACAGTTTATGCATCTTTATTTGAAAATTCAATTTACATAAATATCCTTAAGCAAGTTTTCATTCCTATATTATAGTTAAAATATTTCGATTTAAAATTAATACTTCCTTTGCTATAGCCACAAAATCGTTAACGCTTATATTATATTATTTAAAAAAAGGACGGGGAAAAGAAGTACTTTAAACATGAAACATTACATATTTGGTAAGAATATCCTACATATAAAGACAAAAAAAAAGCTGCCAACATCCTAACTAATAATTCAGAGAACAGTTCGTACCTGTCTTTTTTTTTTTTTTTTTTCCTCACCAATCTTTTTTCAGAGTACTTTTCATCTTATTTCATCATAAATATATTTAAAGAGAATTTACTAAAAAAAATTAATTCCTTAACTGGTAACATTTATAATTTATTTTGGAGTACTGTTAGCCCCACTTTTTTTACACAACAGTATATTTTGAAATATATATATATATATATATATATATTTCCTTATTTAAACATAATAACATCTTGAATCAAATTTCTCTAAAATCTGGCTGGTGGGAAAAGTGGGCGGGGTACAACAATACTTCTTTATGCAAGTACTTCATAAACTTTTTTTTTTTTTTTTAATAACGCTATTTGAATTATATTACAAGAACTTAAATAAGTTATATATTTTTAACCAAAAACGTAATTTTTAACTCTTTCAATTCTTTAAAACAGTGGTAATCAACTTGTTCTTTACCATTCACTAATGAGCTTTCCAGTTATTATGGTGAGTGGTAGAGATTTTATCCGGTAGTGAATTGCTTTCAGTTGTAGAAATTAATTAACTTTTAATACTACTGGAATTAAAATATGCGTGATTATTATGTGTTTCTGCTTGTTGTAATAACTCCGTTTTATAAATTTTATAATTTTTTTTCCCTGTTTATAAATCCCCATAAATTTTAACACTTTCGGGACCGCTGACGTAAATTCACGTCATTTGAAAACCTGTAACTCCATCAGCGGGCGTTTCTTTCGCAATTTCTATGTTATTTGTTTCTTAACCCTTTGCGGCGCAAGACAATTTGAAAGATTTAAAAATTATACTTCTGCTGGAATTCATAAACTAAATTAAACTAAAAGAAATTTTTAATTTTAAGGTTTAAAAAACAGGCCTTTCCTGATATGTTATAAACATGAATTTTTGCTAGAAAATTTCCGGGATGAATTTTTTCAGCTGGATCTTAAATTTTGCGTTCTCGCCGCGAGGACACCGCGCGTTAAGGGGTTAAAAATATATACAATATTCATATTCATACAATCAATATACTACGGATGCAAATACTTTGATTAGAGAAAATATGATTACAATGTATATCAGTTTGTAATATAAATGTGAGTTTAGTAAATTTAGTATTCAAAAATTGTGACTTGGGAGATTAACGCCCACAGACAGACCATACTGTGAAAAGAACAAAAATATGTAGTTGCGAAGGTGTTAATACTTTCAGAAAAAAAGGAAAGTGGGCGGTACATATTAAAAAAAAAATAACGCATCTTCCTCAGAAGAAAAAAAAAATAAAAAAGAAGAAGAAGAAATAAATCCAATTGGAGTTACTCTCACCAAATCTAATTACAAAAAAAAAAAAAAAAAAAAAAAGAAAAAAGAAACGCAAATAAGAAGATTGGTGGGGAAAATGGCGATTTCTATCAATACTGCTGAATATTAATTAGCATGTTGTCAGTTATGACTTGCATTACGTTGGCAACGCTTTATATTACGCTATATACATAGCTACCAATATTTTAATTTATTCCGGAGTAATTTTAACCCGCCTCTATTTCGTACCATTCATTTTAAAAGTAATTTTCTTTATTTTATTAAAGTTATGTATTGAAGAAAATTGTTCTATACATAATGTGGTGCGAAAAAAGGCAAGGCTAAAAGTACTCCGGAATAAATTAAAATATTGGCAGCTATGGCTATATATACTAGCCGTCTCATAGTTTATTTTTTATTTATTTTTTTTTTTTTTTACAACGACGTAATATATGAAATCTCTAATTTTAATAAATATTAAATACTGAATCCATTTAAATTAAACTGTATCCTATTTTTATTTTTATTTTTATTATTATTATTTTTAATAAAGGTTTTCATTCAATCGTTGTCCTGCCATAATATGGCAAAATATGTTATGTTGTTTTTAAAAATTGCGCGATCGCATGTTTTTCTCTTTTTGGCAGCAAGATCCACCTGTGGGCGTTATTCTCCCAAGTACAACATTTCAGGACAAAATTTTCTGTATTCACATTTATAATACAAATCGATATGTATTATAATCATATTCTCCCTAAACAAAGTATTTGCATCCATAGTATATTGATTGCACAAGTATGAATATTGTGCATATTTTTAGGAAACTTATAACAAACAAATTACAAAAGAAACGCCTAGTGCTGGAGTTGTAGAATTTCAAATGACGTGAATCTAACAATGACAAAATCTGGTAATTTTTATCCATATCAGGTCACAGAACGAAGACCCTTTTTTAAAAGCTATCAATGAGATATTAGTCTTCTGAGATTATAGGTTTTAGAAATATTGATTAAAAAAATAAAAAGGAATTATTGAAAAGAAAAGAAATTTACACCAGAACTGTTATACAGTAATTGTTTTAATAATATTTGTCTTTTGATATAATGGTATCAGGATAAGTACATTCATGGATTCATGTGAAAGAGCTGTCGCTTCTGCCATAGGAGACAGCTCGAACTTCCTTAAAAAAATATGTCATACCAGACAATATTTCCTGGTTATGGTTTCTTTTGTTCAGTGTCGCTAGATTTGGAGAGTTTTCAAGCTTTAACCGGAGTATTTTGGGACAGAGGGTTAGTGGGGGACAATGTGGGAAAAAACATAAAACTTTTCTGAAAAATTATTTTTTTCTAAATTCTCTCAATAAAGGAAAAATGATCAAATTTATCAGATGGTAAAGCACTTATTACGGGCGCAGAACTCATACCACTATCAATGTAAACAAGCTTTCTACTTCTTAAATTAACGATATTTTAGGTATAGAAATTTCTTAAACAATTACCAGTAAAAGTTCTGCGCCCGTGTACAATCCCTGTAGGTGTTGATTCAGGAATAAAAAATCAACAGTTTGAACCTCTAGATTCTGAAATAGCATACATAGTGTTGTACGTGTGTGTTTTCTGATTTCAGGATATATTTGCTTACGTGTGCTGCAGCGTGCAGCAAGCATAATATATGTTTGATACACAATGATTACCTCTGTAATAATAAAGCTTAAAAAGTGGACCAGTGTATACTTGGATGCTTGATATGTTGAATTAAACTTGCAGCCAGAAATTATCAAGTTTGACACAATCTTTTTTAAGCTGTCTGAGCACCTTGTTTTCATGCATTTCAGTCAACAAAAACTGTTTTTATGTTATTACGTACACACAGTAAAATGCTATAATCTCGCAACAATATTTTCGGGTCGAAAGAGCACATGACCCTTCATCAGGCGAATAAATTACGCACGAGTGCTGCACTCAAAGCGGCAAAGGGCCTTCGACCCGAAACAATTATTGCGAGATTATTGCTTTTTATGGTGTATATTCCAAGATTTGTAAGTAATCTTTTAAAACGACAGTTCTGTGGTGCTTTCTTATTAATGTTTATATATATGTATGAGTAGGGCCTGTTTAAAAAAAAATTCGTGTCCAGGGACCAATCCAGTTTTTGAGCCCTTCCAATACCCCACTTCATAGAAATTCAAAGTGAAGAGCAGATAGAACAGTTATAGTCAAATAATAATTAATAAATGGATTATAAAATGAATTATTAACAAAACTTATTTTAAATTTTAATTCATAAAAAATAACAATTGTTTAAAAATTAAATTTTATTACTCATAAAGGTGTCATACTTTTTATTCACAAACATAAGAGCCTTTTATAATAATATTTATATTGGGAGACTTTAAAATTCATTTAAAAAATAATAATAATAAAATTATAATAAATAAATAAACAGATGAATACATTCTTTTTTTTTTTTAAATATAAAGTAAGACACCAGTGCAGACACCAGTGCTCGTCACCCTTAAAATCTGCACCACTTCTCCACACCCTCACAAAAGGCATGTTAAAATAACCGTTAATTAACATCTACGATTTGAATCCGCAAGAGCTAGATTTTCCGGATCTAGGGAAGCTAGTGATTTCAGTTACGAAATGCCTATTTTAATTTGTATTTGTTAAGAGTGGCGAACGCTGGTGCAGATTTTAAGGATAACTGGTGTCTTTACTTTATATGAAACTTGATTGCTTTAAGTTTTTTTTTTTTTTTTTTTTTTTTTTTTTTAAGTAATTTTTAACAATTTCTGATTTTAAGTATCCATGCTCTGCATTGCAAGTGTAGTTTCCCATGACAACGGACAAGTATACTGCATACATTTTATTTCAGTAAAATGGATTACCGTATAACTCAGAAATCCAGATTTCTAGTTTACAGACACAGGAATTGACGATTTGTTCATTCTAGATGAAGGTAGTATATTTTTTTCTCAGTGCGGATTAAGTAATTTTTTTTTATGATAAACGCCATAATGAAAAATTAAAAATTCTGTCAAAGACAGAATTTAGTTCAGTACTGATAACAATTAATTTCAATCTGTAAAATTTTTATTTATTTTTTTATCTCATTTTTTGACTGTAAAACTGGGCCACGTATATTTTTAAATGACGGAAATGAATTAAAATGGAGTGTTGCCTCCTAAATTTCATACTTTAGTTAATTTTATAAAATGTAATGTCGTGTCAAAAAACTGTTCTTGCGAGAAAGTAGGGCAGGACCCCTTGAAAGAGAACACTACTGAGTTAGAACCCTCGTGTACTGTTGACATTAACCTCACCACTAGCATAAAAAAAATGAATCGTGCAAAAACCTTTATAATAGTTTCTTTGGTTATGTCTGTTGCAGAAAAATTTTAAAATTCAATTTACAAATATTCTTTAGCAAGTCTTCATTCTTATATTATAGTTAAAATCCTTTGATTTAAAATTAATACATCCTCTGCTTTAGCCAAAAAATCGTTAATATATTATTAAGCAATATATTATTATACAATAATATATTATTAAACAATAGGGGCGGAGAAAAGAAGTACTTAAAATATGAAACATTACAAATGCGGTAACAGAGCTGCCAACGTAATCCGGCAAATTGTTAGTACCGCCCCTTTTTCTGTACCACTTAATTTTTAAAGTAATTTTCTTCAAATATATTTGCGATGAATTAAGAAGGAAAAACTCTAAGAAATGACTGGTGTAGGTAAAGGGGCGGTACTAACAATTTGCCGGATTAGGTTGGCAGCTCTGGCGGTAAGAATATCCCACGTATAAAGACAAAAATAAATAATAATAATAAAGAGTATTCTGGTATTTATTAAGCATATTTGCGCTCTATTTTAGGGTGAATTTCAATGCGGAAAGCGAGATAATGTTTACGACGATTTTTCAACAGTAAGTATAGAGTTACCAACAGCCTAATTAATAATCCGAGGACTGTTCTTACCTTTTTTTTTTTTTTTTTTTTTTTTTTTTTTGCACCTATCTTGTTTGTTCTTGTCGATGTGTTGTTTCTTGTTAGTCTGTTTTTGGCCTTGTGTTAAAAAAATTAATAATAATAATTAATGAATTAATTAATTTAAGAAAATTGTTTCAAAATACCAAAAAAATATTAAAATACTGCTCTACTAAATATAAAAACCCTTCTTATTATATCTAAACTTCCTTCTAGTTTTGTAATACTGTCCTTAATCTCCCTACTCGTTATTGTGTTTCTTTTTCCATAACCTCTAAAATTCCAGTTTTATCGTTTATTGTTCCTTTTATGTTCCCCTGCCCTCTCTCCATTGCAGTGAAATTGTAATTCGGGATTCACACTCGGTTAGCTTCCATTCTTAGGATGCGTGACGCTGTCACAGGTGCCTCCCAACCTTTCCATTCTAAACGCCTAAACATAAAAAAAAAATTACTATGAAAATTATTTCAATACCTGGTAATATTTGTTATTTATTCCGGAGTACTGTTAGCCCCGCCCTTTTTTCGCACCCGTATATTTGGAAATAATTTTTCTTCTTATTTAACACTTTCGAGACCGATGACGTAGATTCCCGTCATTTCAAAATCTGTAACTCCGCCAGTGCACATTTCTTTCGTAATTTGCATGTTATTTATTTCTTAAGAATATACCCAATATTCACATTTGTACAATCAATATACTATGGATACAAATACATTAATTAGAAAGTGTATAACTATAAAGTATATCCATTGGTCATATAATTGTGAATACACAACATTTTGTCCTGTAATGTTGTAACTTGGGAGAATAACGCCCACAAGCGGACTTTACCGTAAAAAAGAAAAAAAGACATGAGTTCGCGAAAGTGTTAAACGTAATAACACAGTGGCGAAAATTTCTCTAAAATCTGGCTGTTATGAAAAGAGGGCGGGACTAACAGCACTCCAGAAAAAATTATAAATGTTACCAGGTATGTTACTTTCATACTGGCAATTAATTTTTGTTCACTTTCAGAATAAAATTGTTTATTATACTTTTTTTTTAAATTTTTTCTTTGAAAAATATATGCATTTTATGTAGGCGTATTTATTTGAAAACACTTGCAGACAATCTATTTGACATTTATTTGAAAACACTCTGCATAAAATGCAGAAATACACTTTCAAAATGGAAGTGTTCACAACAAGAACAAGCGGCTACTGTACGAATATATATATAAATAAATAAATATATATATATATATATGTATTTATATATATACATACGTGTGTGTCTGTGTGTGTAAGAAAAAAACTTTAAAGTTAGAAGAAGAAATAAACTTGAATTTTCTATTAAAAAAAAAGACTTAAAACAGAATATATATAAACCCATGCGCAAGTGCAGAAAAGGAAATATAAAACCAGAATAAATAAACTAACTGGTGATGAACAAATAGTAAATCCCAGTACTCAGGAATAAATTATAAATATTACCAGGTTTCTAAGTGGTGTGAAAAAAGGGGCGGGTACAAACAATACTCCGTATGTAAGTTGTTTATAAATATTTTGCTTTTTGAAATAACACTATTTCAATTATATTCCAAGAATTTAAATAACTAATATAATTTCAACCACAAACGGACTTTTTAAATCTTTCAATTTTTTAAAACAGTGGTAGTCAACTTGGTCTTGCATATTCACTAATGAGCTTTCCAGCATTTATGGTGGGCGGTAGAGATTATGTCCGGTAGTAAAGTTCTTTTATTTTCAGATTTTTATTAATTTTTAAAAACACTGGAATTAAAATGTGATTGAATATTATATGCTTCTACTTGCTTTAATACCACTTTTTTTATAAATTGCATAACATTCTTGGCTATTTATAAAATCACCATAAATTTTAATACTAACTGAAAAAATGAAAGTGGGCGGTAGATATATATCCAGGGCATAAAACTGATGGACATCTAGGAAGCCCTCAATATCAGTTTCAAAAAAAAAAAAAAAAAAAAATCGATACCTCTTCATTAAGAAACGATTATGTTTATAATTTTTATGTGTAACGGCCAAAGTGTTATTACTGGTGCAGACTTTCTGCATTACTTCAATTAGCAGCCTGACTTATGAAATCGTTCTTTAGATGACATTTGCACCAATTTAAATGCTGATGGTATTCTAAACGATGCCGATATTTATTCTGTAAATCTAAATTTTGGTCTGATAATTTTCTGAATAATTGATTGTCCTAGTTAAACCTGCCTTCGCAGACCAGATCGTTGAACAATCTGTTCAGCATCATATTGAAACATTTGGCTTCCCCGTTTTCGCTAAACCATGTCCACGTGACCCGATCGTTTAAAAATTAGAAAATTTAAATTTCAGCTTATGTTAGATTTCGGTCTTATGCGTCCATCTAGTCATCCAGTAATTGGAAAAGTTGGCAACTCTGGTTTAACTCCTTACGTTTTCTTGCAAATTTTCTTTTAGCTACTAGTGCCGGTCCAATCCCATATCGCGCACATCAACTTAGCCGTTTGGAGTTTTCCCCTGCTTTTTCCAAAACTCGCGTATATTACGGGCTAGGAACTCTCAGAAAAACTCCACGGAGGGCATTCCATCTATAGGTGTAGGATCCTAGCGTAGTCAATCGCTCTTAAACCCTACAACCAACCAACCTGATGCAAGGATTGTGCATGTATTTGAAGTTCTTCTTCTAACCCCTGCCATTGGGTAATGTATAATACCTATCTCAGCGCTGTTCGTCATTTTCTTCTCGTCTTTTACTATCTCTACTTTGACACTTAACAAACCATCTCGCTTCCAATTGTTCAAAATCTGCTTTATGCTGCAGATTTTTTTTTTTTTTTTTTTTTTTTTTCAGTAGGGGTCTTACATAAAAAAGTCGCTTTTATGAAGGTAATTCAGTTTTTATTTATAATTAAATACCAATAGGTTTTAAATATTTATATTGCTTAGTATCAAAACTAGTTTGAAAGCAGAACCGCTCATCCAATGGTGGGGCTTGAGATCATATAAAAGAAAAATCTGGCTGCAATTTAAAAACGAATTTTTCTCTTAACTCTATTACATTCTTAGTATAAACTTTCACTTACTTTTATTTCCAAAATAATTCAATTTTTTACCCTTTTTCAGAGATGAATTTATATGTATATATATATATATATATATATATACATATATCGATTGTGTTTATATATACATATTTATGTTTGTTTATTACTAAGAGTGCAGCAGTTAAGTTAGAAAAAACTCAGTTTGAGCTACATGCGGCATTTTCTACCTTTATTCGCTGGCCCCATCTTTGAATGAAAGGTTCTAATGTCGAAACTTACAGAGTGGTGCTGCTGGATCTAAACCATGACAGCTTTGATGGCTTAACCATTCGAAGTTTTCAGTTGTTTTCTACAATACTCGTGTGAATGTGGGCTAAAACCTTCAGAAAGTGCGCCGTGAGCATATTCCACACAGAGCTGTTTCGTATTTAAAAAATCGACCTCAAACCCATACGCTTCCACCCACACACATCGAGTATTCATTTTTTTCTTTTTTATGTGTAATCTTTGTGTATTGCCGACAAAGAAAAATGCCAATCAATAACTTCAAACCGAGATTCTTATCCAATTTTCATGGATTTATATATGTATCTGTATACATACTTGCCAACCATCTCATTATCAACCGTACAATTTTAGTACCTACCTTTTTCCACACACCTGTCACTTTTTTGAGTAATTTTATATTTATTTTATCATAACAACATTTAGAGACAATTACTCTAAAAATAAAGTGATGTGAAAAAACGGGCGTCTTTTTCAAGGACTGTTAACAATTGTACGATTATTAATGAGATGGTTGGCAAGTATATTTAAGTCATTCGCAAAAAAAAAAAAAAAAAAAAAAAAAAAAAAAGCGTAGGTGTACCTTTTTTTTGGGGGGGGGGGGATTAGTTAGGTTGTTTTGTATTGCATGAATTACTATTATTTTTTAATATCAAAATGCGATTTTGAGAAACATGTAAACAAAGTACATGCAACTTGTCTTCTAGTTAAACCCCTTGCCTAGTTCGGGTAGTGATCCCCCGTTCCCTGTATTTTTCCCTTAATATCATGAAGTACAAGAAAGTATTAGCTAGCACAAACTATACGAAACGTATTTTGAAATATGTACTGAATAAATATATATATTGTTCATAGATTTATTTTTTATTTATTCTTTTAATTTAACAACACTGTGGATGTTATGGGCTTGTCTTTGAAAAATATTCCACAGTTAACACTTTCACGACCGCATGCTTTTGTCTTTTTGACAGTAAGGCCCGCCTGTGGGAATATCCTTTCAAGCTACATTATTTCAAAATAATGTTTTCAGTGTTTGTATTTATATTAAATATGAATATACATCATAATCATATTCTTTCTAGTGAAAGTATTTCAATCTATAGTATATTGATTGTACAAATATGAATATTAGGTATATTCTTAAGACGCCCGCAGGGTGACCTTGTTGTCAAAAAGACAAAAATACGCCGTCGCGAAAGTGTTAATAAAATCCACTTTTTAAATCGCCGCTTAATAAAACATGCATAACTGAAGAAAAAACTATCCTGC
This sequence comes from Salticus scenicus, assembly GCA_963930645.1. Taxonomy (NCBI): domain Eukaryota; kingdom Metazoa; phylum Arthropoda; class Arachnida; order Araneae; family Salticidae; genus Salticus; species Salticus scenicus. The sequence goes on along the minus strand of OZ005652.1, from coordinate 132,236,888 downwards.
ATGAAACATGTGCAAATTAGGCAAAAAATTTTGATTCTTACTGCTTTTTTTTTTGTTTTTAAACTTGTTCTAGCAATTAATTCAAAGAATGCTCATTTTCAAAGCACAGTAGTAAGTTATAATATTACTTTGATACTGACCAGTGATCACGTGGATTATTTTTATCATTTTAATTAGTAAAAGAGTGTATGTTGTTCTTACTTTGTGACAACTAAGAAACACGTTGTCTAAGCAGATAGATTAAAGCTCAAAAGTAAAGTGTAACATTTTGGATAATTATGAATATTTTCCGAAATTTAGAGAGATGTAAGCAACATTGGAGCTTGTTAATTCTCATTCTGCTTTATGCAGTTTTCTAAAGATTAGATATGGCGGTTGAGTTTAGATTGTAACAAATGGTAACATGACCCGTAAGTAAGTAAGGATAACAGAAGACATCAAAACAGCGCTTCGAAACTTGTTCAAAAATACCAGAGTAAATAAAATTCCCACATCGCGGTAAATTTTATGGAGTGAAGAAATTAACTATGGATTACCTGAATAATATGATTTTATGGATACGAAAAATGTCAGTAGCTTTCTCTGATTTTCTGATGCAGTATGACAGAAAAGCTAAGTGAAACAATCGTTGTGGTTTTTGAAAACAGCGCTGCACATTCCGCAGATTTAACATTAGAAGACATAAAAGCAGTTTTTCTTCTCCCTAACACCGTCAGCGCAAAACAACCTCTTAATTAGGAAATTATCAGAGTTTTTAAACGCTATTGTAAAACGGAATTTGTCAAAAAAGCCGTGACAGAAATCGATGCATATGTTTTATCTGCATCGTCTTCTATAATAATCAGCCTTTGGCAGTACATACACTAAAAAAAAAAATTGAGAAGTGTAACAACAACATATTCAATACATGCTTCATGGAGTGGGGATTTAAGTGAGACAAAGAACATTAAGAGAAAACTGTCATCTCTGAAGGTGACGCAGAACTTGATGAAGATTTCTTTGAATTTGTTGATGTTGGTCAAATTCTCAACTTCAGCTGAGTTGTTTGATACCGAAATCGTGAAGCACGTCCCGTATGTTTCAAGCGAATTACAAAAGGAACACAGAGCTCAATCAAACCAAAAGTCGCTCCAGGTTCTAATTCGCATTATGATCCTCTGTCTATTATTTCCATAGTTTTACTAATATTTCAACCAAAAATGCATACTAGAAAAAATATTAACTTTTTAAAATTTTCCTGAAGTGCTATTTTCAAGAGCATCATTGTTTATTTTTAATTAAAATCTTTAAACTTTAAATGAAATTTTGGGCCCCCCGAGCAATGGAGTAAATTATTTTTTATTCGTCCCTATTTCCTAGAATTATTTTTCTCTTTCACACAAACACACACACACACACACACAAAAAAAAAAAAAAAAAAAAAGTAGAGGGAGGTCTGAATATAAAATACCTTCAAGCCAACAATCTCCTTATGATGTGTAAAACTTTTTAGTACCCCCCCCCCCCCCAACTTTTTTTCCCCACCAGTTTCTTTTTAGAGTAATTTTATTCTTATTTAATTGTAACAAATTTTGGAGAGAATTACCCTAAAAATTAAGAAAAAGGGCGTCTTTTTTTCAAGAGGAGTGAATATTTTTACGCTTATTATTGCTTGCCCAATATGAAAACAGCAGGTGTGAAAAACCAGAATATCCAGTTGCCTTTTCCATTTAGAAATTAATGAATTTTGGTTCGAAATTGAATATCAGTGATAATAGAAATGATTAAAAATCCAAAATCAGGATCTTTTAAGAGTAATTTTTTGTAGTATGTTTCGATGATCAATTAAAGTAAAATTTACTATGTGAATACAATGTGTAAAGAGTCAGGGGGAAAAAAAATCCGCATCAATCCCGTTTTATCTAAAAAGCTAAAGTAATTGCTTTTTACAAATCATTCCCAATTTAAAATGCCTTTAGTATAACCATTTCAGAACTCGAAGTCTCCGCTCTTTTTCCATGACACATTTAGGGTTTAGAAATTTCCGCTTTCACTGATACCACTATTTTTATACAATAACTCCTAATATATTTAATCACGACACAATACCAAGAAAACATTCTGAAAATTTCTGCATTAAACTAATGGTAGCACTTTTTTCAGGCCTAAAAGAGTCCTGAAGAAGAAGGAGACTGCAAGTTCTACGATTAAAAAAAAAAAAAAGATAAATAAATTTAACAAAAATTTTGTTTATTCTTTGTTTATTTCATGTTTATTTAATTTAAATAAAATATAATTATAACGGATACAATTTGCGACAACAAAATTCGTACTTAAGCTTAGACAATACTCTGCCCTTTTAATATTATCATATTATCTACACTGTTTTTGAATTATTATAAAAAAGACTTCGTAAAAGCGACAAGGGTTATTTAAATGTGTAAAAAAATGATTATTTATTATATTTACAGCATACATTATTTTATTTAACTAAAAAATGTTTAAAAAAAAAAGAAAAAGAAAGAAAGAAAGTTACAGACAGAGCTCCCAGATTTCGCTTTTTTTTTCAGGACAATTCAAGGTATAAGAAATTTCTGCTTTTTCGCTACTACTATTTTTACACGAAAACCTTAACTATATTTTTTATAGTGATACGCCTATTTAAATAGGATAGAGAAAAAAGTGATAGCAAAAAAGGCAATATATTCTCATCCCTAAAAGTATTCTGCAAAAAGGGCAAAGACATCAAGCTCTTTTAACAATGAAACCATAGTTGCCAACATTTTAATTTATTCCGGAGCATTTTTAGCTCCACCTTTATTTCTAACCACTTTATTTTTGGAATACTTTTCTCCAATATATAACTACGATAAAATTAGGAAAATTTACTAAAAAAAAATAGTGGCAAGGTATGTAGGCGGGGATGAATTATGAATGAATTATAAGTGGGTGGTTTACAAGAAACCAAGCACTGCGACCAGAGGTCTATTGTACTAACGACGTATTGTACTAACGACGGCGGGGATAAAAATGCTCCGGAAAAAATTAAAGTGTTGGCTACTCTGTAAAACACCGAAAAGAAACGCAGTAATCCGGTTACCCATAATGTTGAACTCTCTCCCTCTCTCATTATTATTATTATTATTATTATTGTCACTGCTTTTGCTTTAAAAACTGTATTCCGCTTACAGAGCTGCCAATCTAATCCGGCAAATTATTAGTACCGCCCCTTTTTCTACACCACTCAATTTTTAGAGTATTTCTTTTCTTAACTCATCACAACTGTATTTGAAAAGCATTACTCTAAAAATTAAGTGGTTTAGGAAAATGGGTGGTACTAACAAATTGCCGAATTAGGTTGGCAGCTCTGCACTTGATATTTGTCAGTTTAAATTACATTAATATCTTCAGTTTCACATTTTTATTTTATTAATCTTATGTATGCGTGTCGTTATTGTGTACAGTTCTTCCTCTTTAACCTTCTGTCATCATGCCCTTATACATTTTATCTAGACTAAACAATTTCTCGAGAAAAATTTTTGAAAGTATATGATAATTTACACAAGTTTCTCTTCTTCGTAAATATATTTTCAACCTATTACAGTCCGTGGTTTACTGCTTAAGTAAAAATGTAACAGAAAGTTAAATTTAGATAATAAATTATGTAATTATAAATATCATACCATTCTTATTTTCGTGGCATCGAAAACGTTTTCAACTGCCTTAGAGTAATAACCACTTAATAAACGTATAAAGATAGGAAAACATTACTTATTTGTCTCAAATAATAATAATAATAATAGTGATTATAATAATCAAATAAACAAGTAAATAATAATAATATTAATAACAGTTAAATTACATTCGAAAGTCCCCCCATCCTCTCCAAGCTCAGTTTATTTCAATAGTCCTTACTATTATATTTGAATTATTTAAATATCTAAAAATATACCAAAACTATAAAATAAATAACTAAATAAAACTCAGCTGTGAAAAGAATATTTAAACGATTACAATTTCATTAATCAAATGATTATTAAATTTTGATATGCAAAGCTTTAAAAATCTTTCTCAGAGAATTGCTTATCTTTTATAACAAATGGGGTCTTGAGAGAGTCTGATCATACCTATTTCATTATAAAATAGTCATAAATAATAATTATATAAATATAAAGAAACCTCAGTAAAGAATTCCAGTTAAATTATTCTTATTATTGTTATTATTTTATATTTTTTCTTGACTATCAACAACTGAACATAATTTATGAGGTGAAAAGCATAGTCTTTCATTTTTGTGGTAATCACAAATAAAAAAATACCGATGCAAATCGTGATATATAAAAATTATGAGTATTTTTTACACCAGACATAAAATGTAAAAGTCTGTTTATAAAAGATTAATGCTTCAACCTCACGGTGTTTCTAAGTTCAATTTCAATTTATTTTTTCAATTCCACTTCGTTTCGAAGCAGAATTTAAATGTCATGTGCACGAATTAATTATTTTTTTATGTTAAATTTACCTGCACAACAGCCTTTTAGTTCTGTTCGTAAAAGCTACTGCAGCAGCCGAACACTCGCAAACTTAACTTTAACTGAAAATAACTTACGCCGATTTTTCTATTTCCAATTTATTCTAATAACCACATCAGTTTAAATTTCACTTTCAACAGAGCTCCAGGAATTTTTAAGTATTTTTCGTTTCTATTTTTGTAAAAAAAAAAAAAAAAAAAAAAAAACTTTCCTACGACATTCTCCGATTCGTTTCTTTTCTTTTTTTTTTTTTTTTTTTTTTTTTTTCACGACTGCACATGCACGAGATTTTTACTTTATAAATTTAATAATATATAAATTTAATAAACATGGCACATCTTTAATTTTTATTATATGGTTTATCTGTTTTTAATCTTTATTTTGTTTACACTTTATGATAATTATAATTCAGTTGTTCAGCTACTTTGGCTAAGAAAACTATCTCGCGGAGTCTCTTGACTATGAATTTACTTCTCAGGCTATTTTGGCTATTAATTTACCTCACGGACGTGACACACCCCCGCCAAATTAGATATATATGTATATATATTTCTCTTTTTTCATTAACCTAAGAAATAACATAAAGAAATATACCAATTAAATTCGCGTAACCTGGAGACTTTAAAAAGAAAGCAATTTATCAAAACAATTTTTGCCAACAATTTGCTGAGTAGGTCCTTTCCAATTCTTTATTATTATTATTTAGTTTCGTAATTTAAACTTTTTTTATCATATTGAGATGCCGCAATATAGGTTTTTTAAGGCCTAACCCGCAAGTATAATAAGAAGTACTGAAGAAAACAGAAATTGATTATGGGAAATACATTATTTATTAAAACATTTAAATTACAGATTAAATTACAAATAACAGTTTCCAAAAGTGATATAAATATTAAAATGAAATATATACATAACATATTTCCAAATGTTCGAAGTACAATTAGAGATAAGGGAAAAACAGTTAAACTTAACGATAGTTTCACTGAAGTTACAAATTCTGCCATTCTCAGTATTCTGGTATTCAAGAACATCTTTAAAAATATAAAGGTACCCGATGAATCATCTTAAAATTTGCTTACGGCCTGTTTTCGGTCGGCACACGGGTTACGCAGAGCAATCCCAGACGCGTTCAGAGATGGTATCACGTGGTTTGGGTAACTCAAGCCCAGCGTTCAACGACGACATTTCCTTCACTCGGACTTAAATCACAAAACCCGGGAAATTTCTTTGGGTTTTCAAATCACGTGATGGGTTTTTCGATCTAAACAAAACAAAACAGAGCTAACGCCGAACGGAGCGAATTATGATTCTGAGATCGATAGAATGTTTGCTCAATTAGATGATAAAATAAATATTTTATAGTGCTAATCAAGATTATTTTTCGTAATTGACGTTTGTGAAACCCATCCAATATGTATGTGTATTTAAGTCAGTATATAATTACGAAAAATGATTGAAAATTCGACATCAGAAGATAAATTTCCAGTATAAAATTATTAATGTAAAGAAACTTATAATTAATTGATAGTAAAAATTTGTATATTTTATTTCTTATAGAAAAAATTATTTTATTATTATTATTTTTTTCTTTTTTTCCTTGCAAGTTTTATCTCTTGGGAAGTTCTTTATAATGCAAAATTTTTCAGAGAGCTTATTTACATTATTGAATAATGACAATAATAATGAACATTTTGTTATTATTCTCATATTAATTATTAAAGTTATTTAGTGTATGGGTAATTTCTTTTTCTTATATATGTTTCAATTCTGTCTATGGAACAAATAAAACAAGTTTGCTGCTGTATATGTTTGTCCATTTCATTTGATAATGAAATTATTTTTATTTCCTATTGAATTCCATACCATTTACACACACACACACACACATAAATATATATATATATATTACATAGAATAACATAATAGTGTTAGATATAATTTTATTAGGAAAATATATCTATAATAATATAATGGAAAGGATAAAAATATTTTTGAAGATTGTAAAAATCAAAAAATAAATTAAGTGAATTTTTCTCCAATATAGTGTGATTTATTTAAGCATTATGGTGTGGAGGAAGTTTTCTTAAACTTAACAACAAGCATAATTTTATAATTTTCCTACTGTTATGTATTTATTTTATTGGAAATATTTTTTACTTTAAAGCATTTTAGTATAGTATTTTTACTTTGCAATTTTTATTTTATTGTTAATATTTGTTATAGTTATCATGGTGCAACAGTTATTACCTATGTATGTAGTATATACTGAATCCTTCAACTCAGGTGATGTTTACATTGTTGTGCATTTTAACAACATAGAAATATTAATTAACAATGTTTTCTGATTTAATTATACTCAGTTAAATACGTTTTTGGTTATACTCAGTTATTTATTTTCTATTGTTTATTTATTTTCTGTTTTCACGTTTGTGTTTGGTTTTTCTTTCTTTCTTTCTTTTTTTTTTTTCTTTTTTTTTTTTTTTTGAGAGTATAATTTTGTACATAACATCCTATATTGTTCGTTTAATAGAAACATCTCACTGTCACAGTTAATATTTTAAATTTAAGTAGAATACTAATAATAATATATGTTGCAGGTTTAATATAAAGTTCCTGTTATATATTTTGCCCTTCATAGTATGTTAAGTGACCTTTTTGCGTGTGTGTGAAAATATCAATAAGAATAAGTAGAAATGATGTTTATGTTATATTCTGATTATGTAGAATTTATCAGGAAAGTTTCATTCACTGTAAAAAAAAATAATTATTACCAGCTGCAAGAAACTCTGTGTGATTGGAGAAAATAATTATTTTTTCCAATCACAGAGAGTTTCTTGCAGCTGGTAATAGTTATTTTTTTACAGTGTTGATAATAAGTACGTTATCTTCATTCTTATTAATTTGGAGGACTTTTTGCTTCAGAGTTCAGTAGGGGAAAGTACCCCAAAACGGGATAGCTTATCTATTCTTCGCTTTATTTCTTATTGTGTACAAGGTACATTCCAAAGCTAGACGTCATTTAAAAGTATACACCTTTTCAACTACTTAAAATACCTTTGTCACATTTGTTCAATAATATTTTTGAGAAAAATACTGGTTTCATAAAGTCTTACACGATCCCGTTTTACCCTACCAAGGGTGGGTAAAAAGGGATAGGGATTTTTATGTTATTAGGTTTTTGCTGATTTTACTTTTGATTTAGTTTGTAGAACAAAAATAGGCTACGTTTATATAGGAAGAAAAATTTTAATTGTAAATTTGAAAAATTACATAGCACAAAAATCGCATAAAAATGTGTCGTCTTCTTCTTCTGCTGTGGAACAGGCTTCGTGGGCCCATCCCTGGCAGCTCGAGCATTGTATCCAGCCTTCTCCAGATTTCGATTCAAGAAACAGAGCGTTGCAGAAAATACATGCTTCATCTTCTGAAGACGACGACGGCCAACCGTGGCTAACTGATGATTTTTTTTTTTAGGTTTTCTTATGTTAGGTCCATTTTCTTCGATTTTTGCAAATGATGATTGTGGTTTTTTTTCCGGTTCAGAGTAAAATTTTTTAACTTTATCTGCCTGTTTTGCATCTCCACTTGGTTTTCTTTTACGCCTCGTTTGTTTTCTCTTCGGAACATTCAAGAGACTTGTTTTGGCAGCCCTTTTTATAAGCTTTTGATTTCTTTCTCGTTCTTTTTTTTCACGCTCTTCTTCTTCCAACTCAAGTTTATATGGGCTTCCTGTTATAATTGCTGTTTTCCCTCTTCTCCTATCGTGTTTATTTTGAGGTCTTGGTCCAATCACTCGTGGTGGAGGTAGAATTTCTTTGGGTGATATAGAAAATGGCAGTGAAGGACGATAGTATAGCCCAATTCCTTTGTTTCCTGTTGAAGTGGACGGTTGGATAAGTCTGCGTTTGTGCTAGTGTTATCGGTGCCCCCATCACTAGGTGATTCATTCAATACTGTCTCTAGTGGTTGTGATGACTGCAAACTCTTAGATGCTATGACTGAACTTGAAGATCCTTCGGAAGACCCCTCGTTTTGTTGCAGATTTAATGGTTGTTGGGACGTCCTGTTCTGAGCATCCGGCAACGGGTGATCTGTTGGAAGAGAAGGAGCGAAGAGATATTCAGAAAAGACATCTGGGTTATATGGGAAAATGCCTGTTTTCCTGAACCCATTCACAGCAGTTTGGACAAGAGCTGCTTGTTGAAATGCTGCATTGAACATCTTTCCTATTTCGTAGATAGTAATCCCTCTGCCAGGATGGTTGAACATCCACTTGCGAACTTCTTGCTCGTAGAAGGTGCTCAATGGAGACATAACTGTAACATCTAATGGCTGAAGCCAATGAGTAGTGTGGGGAGGGAAAGTCAGCATGCTAACATTTTTTTCTCTTGCCAGATTTATTAGTTCGATACTTTTAGTGTGGCTGCAGTGACCATCAAGCAACAGCAGAAAAGGTCTTTCATGGGAAGGATTTGCTATCTGAACGAATTTCTTGAACCACACAATGAATGATTTCTTGTTTATCCAGCCTGTCTTGTTGTATGCCGCGAAAGAGCCTGGTGGAGTATCATCCATTAGATTTGTTGGGTTTTCCCTTTGCCTGGGGAAAACAAGCATGGGAGGAAGATAATTCCCTGCAGCACTTACACAGGTTTCTACTGTGACCAAGACTCCTCGCTCACCTGATGTCAAACTTCCCAGTTGCTTTTTACCTCGCAATGCAAGAACTTTAGAAGGTTTGTTAGGAACTGTGAGAATCCCAGTCTCATCAACATTGTAAATGTCATTGGGAGCAAACTTATACTTTTCATAGAGATAGGCCAATAGATCATAAAACTTTTTGACGGCAACGCGATTGAAACCTTTTGCTCTAGCCATCGATGTAGCTTCAGGGTTTCTCAGACTAAGGGTTTTATTTCTTCCAAGAAAATTGTACAACCAGTGCTTATCCGCCATTTTTTAACGGTGTTAAAACAGTGCCGAATATTGTTAATTTCAGCTAACTCAAAAGCTAGGATTCTCAAGTCGGTTAGGGTAATTCCAAAGAGCCTTTCTTCTAATATCAGTACATGTTGAGCTAGCTTTTTTTTCCTGATCTGCAGTAAAGACATTTTCAAACTTGCCCAGCTTTTTTACAGCAGCCACTTCTGGTGTCAAAGCATTTAAGCGAGCTTTTTTCACTTTTCTCTCCAGTGTAGATTTGGGGACATTAAATGAATGGGCAGCTATCAGAAAACCCATCCTGCCTTCTGAAACTTCTCGAACAGCGTCTGCCATGCTCTACCCCTCCTAGCTATTTCTAGATGAAGTTCGCTGATAATTGCGAGGCATCTTGTATTCTGAAACCGAAATAATTTATTAGCTTTTTAAAAATGGCCAAAGAAAATATGGTCAACGTTTAGTTGTGATTAGCTTATGTTTTTATAATATTATATAGTGCGCACAACGTGTGGTTTTCTGTTTTATCTTTGTATAAGCCGCCCCCCTAAAATGATTTTTAAAAAAATTCAACTTTTTTTAATTTAAAACTTAAATTTTTGGTCAAAACATTTTTCTGACTTACAGTTTTAACCTATAACTAAATTTTGTACATAACTCAGGCCAATTATTTGTACCCCAAAAGTAAAGTAAATTATTTTATTTCGAAAATATAATTATTTAAAATTAAAATAAATTGTTGTAATGGATTATACATATTTTAATTCATTACTTATTTCAATTAAAATAACTTAAACACATTGCCAAGACATTAATGGAAATGGTCGGGTAAAAAGGGACACATCAAAATCGTATCCTGTTTTGGGCACCCTAAAATTGTCCCGTTTTGCTCGACCGTGATACTTTTGACAACATAAATGGCTGACCCCTGAACTGTCACTCACTAGCAATATTTAAATACATGAAATTGTTGTTAAAAGAGCTATGAACAAAACACACTACTTACTGGAATTGTTCCGAAGGACGGAGAAGCACAAGGATAGTTGTTCTGCAGTCGAAAAAAGTACAAAGTAAGTAAAAATGTCACTCGAAAACTATGAAAAAATATTTCTTTGCGAAACACGTGGCTAGCGTTGAGAGATCAACTGAGAATGCTGTCATGGCTGTCGGGAACCAATGTAGCCTTTCTCCCGCGAGGTAGCACATCCAGTCAAGATCCGAGGCTCAATATCCCGTTTTGCCCGCCTATCCCTTTTTGGGGAACTCTCCCCTATCTAAAAAAAAAAAAAAAAAGAAAGAAAGAAAATGTTTATTTACAGGTTACCAAAATATGCTGGTTTATAAAAAGGAAAACAGAAAAGAAGAAAAAAAAATTAAGTGAATTTCATTATAGTGTACATGGTAATTTCATAGAAACCATAGATACTGTGAAGTAGTTTTCTTGATATAATAGTTAAAAGAATGAACAATACATGAAGAAAAATAAAGAATATACAGAAGAAATGCCTTGGTGAAGCTGAGAAAGAATTTTTCGACTGACATAGCTAATATGCACGGGAAGCTCTTTAAAACAAGACACTGTAAGTAACATTCACACAGATTTTTTTTTTTTTTTTTTTTTTTTTTTCTTGATATATAATTAAAATTTGTTATAAAATCTACTAAATTTTTTTTAAATGTGTCTGTAGTTTTTTTTTTTTTTTTTTTTTCAAAGTTTATCTTAAGAATAGTTGATTTTATTATGTACTAGTCACCTTTGTCAACCAGTTGGTTCGTTACTCTTTAAAAATCTCTTGATCTTTATGATACGCCCACTTGGTTGTAGATGCAGTGCCTTTTTCCCATTTAAAGTCCTACTACAGCTTTATTGACATATAGTGCAAATAGCTTTATTGAAAATTTTAACCGCAGTAAATTCCTGCTCGGTAGTGCCTGAGGTTCCCTCTTCCCATTTCAGTATCTGAAAGAACCTGTTCATTTATAGTGTTATGATCTTTGAAAATTCTGGCTTTAACAAATTCCCATGTGATGGCGCCTGCAGTGCCTTATCACCATTTTAAAACTTACTTACAACAGCTTGATCAATTATAGTGCAAATAGCTTTGAAAATTTTACCTGTAGAAAAAATTCGCTCTCGGGCGACTAAGGCGCTGCTTTACGTTTCATGATTTGAAACGGCCTGTTTACTCACCATATAAAGAACTTTAAAATATTCTGATTGTAACAAATTCCTAATCTAGTGGGGCCTACGGTCTCCTAATCTTCTCTCGATAAGTAGTTTAATCAGTATCAGAATTGCAGATATTAAATTATTAAAATAACAAAGCGCCTTCTGGTGAAAGAGATGTGCAATATATACTCTTCAATTTCAATGACTTTTAAAATGATATATTATCTATCAAATTATGTTAATTAAAAGATGAAACACAAAAGTAATATAAATATTGTTATAAAATTTTCTGTGTGATTTTTCTGTGGTATTCTCTAAAACTTGCATAACTGCAGGCTAAAGAGTGTTAAAAACCTTTAATATGAAATGCGAGTGGAATATCAAAATTCAAAAGCCTGCATCATAATTACAGTTGGATATATTGGATTAAAGGCGTTCAGGGTTTCCTGTGGTTTTCTCTGAAACTCCCATGTGGAATTTAACGGCTTATACCAGTTTAAAAGTCTGCAGTATTTTAAATTATGCATTATATAAGTAATTTAATCATAATTAGAATTGTAGATTTTGAATTATTAAAATATCACAGCACCCTCTGGTGACAGAGATTTGCGACATATACTCTTCAATTCTAATTCAAATAACTTTTAAATTTATATATTACTTACGAAATTATATTAATTAGAAGCTGAGAGACAAAATACAAAGATAAAATAAACATTTTTATTAAAAGATTTGTGTTTGACTTATCCGTGTTTTTCTCCGAAACTTGCATAATTTTGGGCTATATAAAGTTAAGAATCTGTAGTACAAAGTGTGAGTGGAAATCCGAATTCAAAACTCTGTAAAATATAAAAGAATAAAAATGTTCTGAGTTTTCTGTAGTTTTCTTCGAAAGTTTCATGCAGAATTTGAACGATTAATATCATTTTAGCAGTCCGCAATAAAAGTACTTTAAAATATATTTCAAATGATGTATTACGTATAATATTAATGAATAGCTTTGATATAGTTTACAGACAGAATGGCTTATCTATAAGGATGATTGGTGATTTCTGTTGAATTCCGCCTGAAATTTAAGAAATTACAGAACTACTTTTTTACAGCCCGATACAAAAAAAAAAAAAAAGAAAGAAAAAAAAAAAAAAAAAAAGCGTTATTATTCTGTTAAAAGTAACTTTTGTCTCTTGACATAAACAGTTAAAAAAAAAATAAAAATAAAAAGAATTTAAATAAATATAAATCTTTTTTTTTTTTTTTTTTTAAGCTGTACTTTAGAATTTTTAACTGCAGACAGGTGAACAGTAAAGACACGTGAATATCAATTTCTGTTTAAATCGATAACCGAACACCTAAATTTCCATAATGTTATGTAAACACAAGTATTATTTATTAATTCATTTCAACATTCATCATTAATATCAGATGTATTGGCAAGGTGCATTGCCGATTTGTTTTTAACACTCGTGATTACTTTGTTCACTTGACAAAGGGTTGTGTTTCTTTCTACCTGAAACAATTTTTGAGAGTTCTTGCATTTTATGGTGTGTGTTTAAAGTTTTGTATTAATGTCATATTATATAATCGATTCCAGCTGTTGGCAGAAGAGATGAAATGATATTTACTTCAACTGGGGTCTCGCTTCCTCCTTTCCACTAACCATCTGTTTTAACCCTTTACGCTCGGGATATTTTTCGTAGGACACGCCTTTTGGCGTTCCTTTAAAACGTCACACGTATAGTTTCCAACTTACTACCTTTTGGCTACCGAAAAATTGTAATAATTTGTTTGATTCTCCTTCCTCATTAAATAAAATAAACATTTCTGTTAAAATTTTCCGGTAGCCGAAAGGTAGCCTATAGTTACACGTTTTAGAAAAATTACATTTCATTTGCAGAGAAACACCTTAAGGCGTGGCTCAATTTTTTAATGTCCCCTTAGAAGGGACATATGAGCGATAAGGGTTAATAGGAAAGAACATATGTTCTCTCTTTTATTCAGTTTTGTGATGCATCATCGCATGCTTATAACTCAGTGTAGAGAGTATAGCTCTGGGACGAAATCCTAAAATTCCAGAAAATAATTTTTTGGCATTTGTGTGAACTATTTTTTAGAGCAAAAATCTCACATATGTATATATATATATACATATATATAGATAGATAGATAGATTTCGATATTAAATATTATTGGAAATTACGATTTGCTCCCTCCCCCCTTCTTGGGGGCAGAATTTCTAAAATTCCAGAAGTTGGTGTTTAGGTATTCATATAGCTATATTTTAGAGGAAAATTTTCACATATATCTGTTTTTTTGTTTGAGATATATAGGATGATGTGAAATCATGTTTTGCACATGTGAAATCACGTTTTGAGCCCTTCCCCTTCTTTGGGGACCGAATTTTTAAATTTTCAGAAATCCTTTTTTAAATATTTGTGTTAGCTATATTTTGAAGCGAAAATTTGCAGGTACTTAATAATTAGTACTATCAATCGTATTATTTTTGGTGATTTTATAAATACATTTAATTAAACATGAACATTAGAAAATTGTAAAAATTTAAGTTATGCATCTCACAAAAATTTACGTCATTATCACTTTAAAATTTTCTACACATTGATAAAGTGCTAGTGTAATTCTATAGCTATAAGATTCAACAGAAAATTTTAAAACATGGTAATATAAAAAAGTTTTTTTTTAATCTTATAATTATTTATAAATTTGTTGTTATTTCAGCGATGAGTTCATATAGGTATTGCAAATGCGAGAAACGTCCGAGCTACTTCAGTGCAAAATTTGAAATTCCGCCAAGTGGTCCAAGCTCTTTCAATGTTTTTGCACAATTTTTCTTAATTTTATTTTAAATATTTTTGTTATGCAAGTGGGGAAAAAAGGAAAAGCATTTTTCAAATTGGTCGAATTATAAAAAATATCTCCATGTAAAATATTATGCGTTTTCCGTTCTGTTTATTATCAAAAAGAAAATGACTAATGCAGTTTTTCCTGTATTATTTACATTTCTATAAATTAAATTAAATTATGTAGTACCAAGACTTTGCAGTGAAGAAGTCTCTGCCGAAGTCAGCGCGGGCCTGAAACGAAGTTTTAAAGGAATTTAAATGTATTTTCTTTTTAGTTTTACTTTCTAGAACTGTATAAAAATATTGATTCTTTTTAAAAATCATTTAAAACCATTTTGTGCCCGGTCTCAAAATGTATTCATGTAATCAGTAGTTCATGCTCTCAGTAGCTAATCTTGATATAACTAAACTAATCTTCATTTTGACGGGGATTGTGGAAACAGTTCCTGTTAAAAGTAATTCACGTTAACAAGGTTCCACTGTATTAGGAAACATTTGTGAAAGAGCAGTCGTTTGTACCGGAGCAAACGCCTCGAGTTTTCGCCAAGTATTATTTCCTGTCAGAATATGTTACCTGGTTGTGCTTTCTTTACTTCAGTGTTGCCAGATTTGGGGAGTTTTAAACCTTTAACAATAATGTTTGGGGACAAAGATTTAGTCGGGAGCAATTTGGAAATTAATAAAAAAATATTTTTACTACAATCCCTCAATAATTAAAAAAATGGTCAACTTTATTAGATGGTAAATCATTTATTATGGGTCAGGGATGGAGCACGAGCGCAGAACTCATGCCCAGTGTTGCGAACACAAACTTGTTTTCCCCGCTAAAAGAACACTTGAAAATCCGCTAAAAATTCAATTGTCCATAGTGTAGCACCAGTGCAATGTAAAATCCAATCCGCTAAACCTTTATTTTTTTTACCGTAGATCGCATCAAAAATCTACTAAATTGGCAACACTGCTATACCACTACCAATGCAACCAAATTTTCTACTGCTTAAATCAACGATATTATAGGTAGAGAAATTTCTTAAACAAATACCAGTATAAGTTCTGCGCCCGTGTTCCGTCAGTGTGGATGCTAATTCAGGTATAAAAAAGTAACATTTTGAACCACCGGATTCTAAAATTTATCATATATTTATATGTGTGTGTTTCCTGATTTCAGGATATATTTACTTACGCGTGCTTTACAAATAAATAATGAATGCTTGATGCGCAGTGATTTACGTAATTTCTGGTAGATACCCCGCAGGTTATGTAATCCACTTTTGCACCAGAAATTTCAATTGATAAATATATTTGTAAGAGCTCTTCCTTCGAAAAAGTATAGATTTCTCTATTATATAAAATTTCTGGTGGAGAAATGACACATGTTACCTCCGGTTTATCTACCAGAAATTACGGTACCTCTTCAGTAATTAACCTTAAAATAAGTTATAAAGTGGAGCAGTGTACACTTGGATGCTTGATATGTTGAATTAAACTTGCAGCCAGAAAATATCAAGATTGATACAAGTTCTTTAAGCAGTCTCGGCACATTATTTTCGTGCATTTCAAAGTCAACAAAAACTGTTTTTATACACGTAAGGGCAGAGACCGGTTAAAATAATTTCGTGCCCGATGCTCAATACAGTTTTCGATTCCATCCCCACCACCACTTCACGTAAATTCAAAGCAAAGGGCAATTAGAACAATTATAGTCATTGTGAGTTATTAGAAACATATTGTGTATTTCGTAAAAAAATATAATAATTGTAGATAAAACTTGTGAATATTTATGTCAGTATCTATCACATTTGATATACTTTTCATTAAATTATTTTTCAGAATTTAATATAAATCAAAGTATTTCAGTGATGTACAGATAAGTGCAGTTAATTCAAGGTTCTCATCAGACGGTGGGATTTCTACAATCTCTCAATAATTTGAAAAATCTCACTCCAAAAAAAAAAAAACATCATAAGTGGAGATTTCCCTCAAATTTTTTCACATTGCTCTATGAGTGTTTCAGCAATTTTTTAGTTTAATTGGGTAATATATTAATTGCTTAAAAGGCTGTAGTGGTTTTTTTTTTTTTTTTTTTTTTTTTTAACTTCTATTAAAAAAAAAAAAAAAAAAAATTCTTTCTTTCTGTCTTTTTTTTTTTTTTTTTTTTTTAAGGAAATATTATGTAACTATTTCAAAATACTTCGGAATTATAAATATTTCTTAAGAGGATATAAAAAGTGTTTATTATATCAACAAACTGCGAAGTGTGAAGACAAAGAATTTTTCTTTTCTGAAAATTTCCTGAAACTGGGCGGACACTTCGAGCTCTGGCTGTAGGTATCTTCACAAGCCACTCTTCTAACACGTTACAGCTTGCCCCATCGTAAGATTTTTGCATTTTGTTTACTTATAAAAAAAATAATAATAACGATTTACACAAAAAATTAAAAATGCATTTTATTACTGAACACACAAGCTAAATAAATAGCTATAAACATTTCTTTAAAGTATAAATTAAACAAAATTTATGAAATACATATATGTATATATATATATATATATATATATATATATATATATATATATATATATATATATATATTACCACTAATTAGCAAAAATGAAGCACGTGTACAGAACCTCTGATTAACCGTTTTGTTGGAGCCCCGTTTGTGCTTACATTATAAAGCGCATCATAAGAATTATATTTATAAAAAAATTTAATCACAAATGTTACAGACAATTTCGTAAATTGCGTGTTACTTCTTACCCCTGTGACAATTAGTTCCAGGCTCCCCTACTAGTTTTTTGATTTATTTTATCAGTATTTTTTTCCTTCTAAACAGATAAATTTAATAAATATGAACAGTATATCAAAGAATGAAAAGAAAAATGCAATCGAAATAACTTTTGTGTTGCTCTGAAACACCCATTTAAATCCGCAAAAATATATTATAAGACGATTTTTTTTTTTTTTTTTTTTTATAAATACAGTTTATGTATCTTTATTTGAAAATATTATTTAATAAATATCCTTCAGTAAGTTTTCATTCTTATATTATAGTTAAAATATTTTGATTTAAAATTAATACTTTCTTTGCTATAGCCACAAAATCGTTATCGCTTATAATGTATTATTTTTAAAAAGGACGGCTAAAAGAAATACTTTAAACATGGAACATTACAAATTTGGTAAGAATATCCTACATATAAAGACAAAAGTAAATAAATAAATAATAATAATAATAAAGAGTATTTCTGGTATTTTTTAGGCATATTTGTGCTCTGCTTTATGGTACAATTTCTATGCAGAAAACAGCATAATGTTTACGATGATTTCTCAACAGTAAGTAGAGAGCTGCCAACATCCTAATTAATAATTCAGAGGACTGTTCGTACCTGTCTTTTTTTTTTTTTTTTTCTCACCAATCTTTTTTCAGAGTACTTTTTATCTTATTTCATCATAAATATATTTAAAGAGAATT
Source organism: Salticus scenicus (assembly GCA_963930645.1). NCBI lineage: Eukaryota > Metazoa > Arthropoda > Arachnida > Araneae > Salticidae > Salticus > Salticus scenicus. The sequence continues at coordinate 132,218,935 of OZ005652.1, read as the reverse complement.
ACTAAAAAAATTAATTCCGTAACTGGTAACATTTATAAATTATTTTGGAGTACTGTTGGTCGCACCTTTTTTACACACCAGTATATTTTAAATTTTTTCTTATTTAAACGTAATAACATCTTGAATCAAATTTTCCTAAAATCTGGCTGGTTGGAAAAAGTGGGCGGGATACAATAATACTTCTTATGCATACCTGCCAAGTTTTTTAATTTATTCCGGAATGTTGTTAGCCCCACCCTTTTTTCACACCGTAATATTTGTAGAAAAAAATTTCTTCAATATATAACCAGGTTTAAATATGAAGAAAATTACTCTAAAAAGATTACGTTGTGAAACAAGGGCGGGGCTAAAAACATTCCGGAATAAATTTAAAAACTTGGCAGCTATGTTCTTATGTAAGTATTTTTTTTTTTTTTTTTTTTTTTTTTTTAAATAACGGTATTTCAATTATATTACAAGAACTTAAATAAGTTACATATTTTTAACCAAAAACGCACTTTTTAAATCTTTCAATTCTTTAAAACAGTGGTAATCAACTTGGTCTTTCACTAATGAGCTTTCTAGTTTTATGGTGAGTGGTAGACATTTTATCCGGTAGTGAAGTACTTTCATTTGTAGAAATTAATTAACTTTTAATACTACTGGAATTAAAATATGCTTGATTATTATGTGCTTCTACTTGTTGCAATAACTCTGTTCTATAAATTTTACAAAATTTCTTCCCTATTTATAAATCAATATAAATTTTAACATTTGACCGCTGACGTAAATTCACGTCATTTCAAAACCTGTAACTCCATCAGTAGGCGTTTCTTAATATATATACATTATTCATATTTGTACAATCAATATACTACGGATGCAAATACTTTGATTAGAGGAAGAATGATTACAATGTATATCAATTTGTAATATAAATGTTAATTCAGTAAATTTTGTATTCAAAAATTTTGACTTGGGAGAGTAACACCCACAGACCGACCATACTGTGAAAAGGACAAAAATATGTGGTTGCCAAAGTGTTAATACTTCCAGAAAAAAGGAAAGTGGTCGGTAGGTATTAAAAAAATTTAACACCTCTTCCTTAGAAGAAAAATAAATCCAATTGGAGTTACTCTCACCAAATCTATTTACAAATTAATAAGAAAAAAATACTCAAATAAGAAGACTGGTGGTAAAAATGGCGTGTTCTATCAATACTGCTGTATATTAATTAGCATGTTGACAGTTATGACTTGCATTACGTTGACCACGCTTCATATTACGCTATATACATAGCAGCCAATATCTTAATTTATTCCGGAATAATTTTAGCCCCGCCTCTATTTCGTACCACTTCTTTTGTAAAGGTAATTTTTTTTTTTTTTTTTTTTTTTTTTTATTGAAGTTATGTATTGAAGAAATTTTTTCTATAGATAATGCGTGCGAAATAAAGACAGGCTGAAAGTACTTCGGAATAAATTAAAATATTGGCAGTTATGGCATTATATACTAGCCGTCTCATAGTTTATTTTTATTTTTATTTTTCAACGACGTAATATATGAATTCTCTAATTTAATAAATATTAAATACTGAATCCGTTAAAATTAAACTGTATCCTATTATTATTATTATTATTATTTTAATAAAGGATTTCATTTACTCGTTGTCGTGCCAGGGATGGAACACGGGCGCAGATTTCATACCGGAATCTGTTTAAGAAATATCTCTACCTACAGTATCATTGATTTAAGAAGTAAAAAATTTTCTTACATTGATAGTGGCATGAATTCTGCTCCCGTGTTCCATCCCTGTCCTGCCATGATATGTCAAAATATGTTGTGTTGTTTTAAAAAATTTCTCGATCGCATGTTTTTCTCTTTTTGGCAGCAAGATCCACCTGTGGGCGTTCTTCTTCCAAGTACGACATTTCAGGACAAAATTTTCTGTATTCACATTTATAATACAAATCGATATGTATTATAATCATATTCTCTCTAAACAAAGTATTTGTATCCATAGTATATTGATAGCACAAGTATGAATATTGCGTATATTTTTAAGAAACAAATAACATACAAATTTCAAAAGAAACGCCTAGTGGTGGAGTTGTAGAATTTCAAATGACGTGAATCTACATCAGCGGCCGCGAAAGTGTTAATTATGTACTGAGAAACTCCGAAATCTATAGTGAAACTACTCGGATTTAAGTCCAGAGGGAAGCACCTTCACTTTTTGGAACAGGCCACGGGTGTGTAAGTATTTCTTCAGCTTTAGAAATTGGTGAGAGATGGAGAGCATCTGGTAACAAAATCTGGTAATTTTTATCCATATCAGGTCAGAGAACGTAGACCTTTTTTAACAGCTGTTAATGAGGTATGAGTCTTCTTAGATAGTTCTTAGAAATAAAGAAAAAAAAAAGCAATAAAATAAAAGAAAAAAAGAAAAAATGTGAAAAACTTTACACCAGAAACATTGTACTCAAATTTTTATATTAGATTTTTGTCTTTTGTTAGAAACGCACTAGCAATATTCATAAATGTTGATCTTAAAAACGAGCAGTCGCTTCTGACAACAAGCGTCTACTTCTTAATCAGCAACTTTTACTCCCAACTAGTGCGCATCTAATCCTGCGCAGACAGACGGCAAGTGATACACCCCGTCCCCGCTCTCAATGAAAGATGGAAAGTTTTACTCCCGTGCTGTCCGTTGCTTGTTTCGTTTTCGTAGAAAGACTGTTTAAATAAAGACGTTGAAATTAAAACGATAATAATAATAAAATAAAACTATATACACATATCAATACGCAAATTTCTTCTTTCACAAAAGTTTTCTCTTTCCTCATAATACAGATACATTTATTTGTAATGAGAAATAAGTTTAAAAAAATCGATGATAGTATAGTGAATTTAAAACATATTTATTATTTAAAAATATAAACCTTGCTTATTATTTACTTTTCAATTGCTGGATAAGTTATTTATTTTATTGAAAAATTTTTGTGTAGCTTTTAGGATGCAAATTGCATAGAAAAAGAATTTGAAATTCACAGATGGCAGACATAAAAAATTTAATATATTTTCCAAAGTTTTAAGGATTCTTTTTAAAATATCTTTTTACGTTACACACTTTATTATTCACTTTTTTGTACGTCAAACTACGTATTTTTATTTGACCAAAAGTAATTTTGCTTAAATAAATGTATAGCGAGGGATATATAAGTATCAACAAGCAGTTTAAAGAAAGCATTTTTTTTTTTTTTTTTTTAACTTAGGGCCAAAAAATTTCAGCAATACTGCTTAGAGTTATTAAAATTCTGCGTATCCAAATTAAAATATTTAAAGAAATTTTCTTCTATTCTTTATTTATTTGTTTGTTGAAACTAACAAATCTCTCTATTTATATTTATTTATTTTGTTTGCTTTGTTTTTTAAAAAAAGATTTTCCAGGAAATCAAATATTGTTTTCGATGTAAAATTATTCTGTCAGTTTTACACAACTTCAACTGTTGGAAATTGCTAGGGTGCAATTTGATTAAAATATTGACTATTTAAGTGAGAAATTGTTGCACGCAAAGATATTTAATAAGTCATTTACGCACACACAGAGGGAAAAAAAAAAGTAAGAAATAAAAGAAAAACGTATCCTTAGATGATGGCACAAAATTGACTTTTTTTTAGAATTATGCTTCTCTGATATAAAAAACATCTATATTGATCATGAAAAACAATTTTGTTAAATAATTTTAATAAATAATTTGTATTGATCGAATCTGTACAGGAAAACATAGAGGAATGTCTTGTGGTGGCTACAACTTACTAGTTTATTATTGAATATATCATACTCTCAAACGAAAGAAAAGAACATTCAATATACAGCATTCAATGCAATTATAAGTAGATTAATAGTCTTAACTTACTGAAAATGTTACGTTTATCACTATGCAATTACCTTATATTTGTACGATATGTCTTTAAGCACATTTAGATATTTAACGTTTGATATAATATTAGACACTAAGCGGAATCTGCTGCAGAAGATAGCAGCGTTGAAATATTATGCAAACAATTACAAACATATCATGACATATTAAGTATTATGATGATTATTAAGGTATTATTAAGGATATGAAATTTATTTAGATTTCATTACAGTGTATTTCATTATTCAACAGCATTTTCTTTTCCTCTCTCTCCGAATTATTTCTTTTACTAGGTTATTTTATATATAACACTGTTAAAGTAAAGACCAAGACAAAATATTAATTCATACTAGAACATTGATAAATTTCTGACATTTTTTGCTTCGCACCTTGAGTACATATCAAATATACAATATATCTAGAATGATAGACAGATAATACACTCACAAGCAGTGTATCATTACAGTTGCATTTTTCACAAAATACAAAAATTAAAAATAATAAGTTATCATTTTTTTAAGCATTTCAGTATGTGTACTGGATTGTTTAATAGAAAAACCTTTTATTAAAAAAGTCTTTAAAAAAAAAAAAAAAAAAAAAACTAAATCATAGTTGAAATGTTCAAATTACTTAAAATTCAACAATATTAAAATATATAAATATATATATATATATATATATGCAGTACAGTGGGCTAGTATTGTACTTGAATAAGACTTTTTTCAATGGAAAAACAATTATTTTACCATTCCATTTCATATTTAAAGGAGAGAAAAACATAGTTATGTATGTGAGATGATAAATCTTTAAAATAACTATGTTCTTAACAATGAAATATACAGAGGCATCTTTAATGGTGTGCAAATTGATTATTTATAAGCCTACTTATATTTAACATTTTGTTAATGAAATTTCAAATTTGGTTTAAACCCAGATTAGACAGTAAGTAAATATATTCAGCAAACCCCCCCCCCCCTCCATTTATTAATTTTTTGTTTATACTACTGCTGCTTCATAGTTAGTTTTGCAATAATAATTTTAAAGCTGTCATATTCTATACATAATAAATTTTTCGATATATTTCTAGAACACTATATCATTAAACATATTTTGGTATATTATCCGAAATATTGACTTCGAAAAACAAACTTCTCACTTAAATAGAAATTATCGAACAGGAAGCTGTAAAAGATATCATGAAGCACAGCAGCTTATCTATTTATGAAACTAAATAATTTATATTATTCATTGAAAATATAAAAGTGATATTTGTCTATTTGTTAGTAATTACATAAAAATTTTAGTTCCACCTTTTAAATCGCATATTCATAGGAGCAACAAAATAAGTAGCACTCAACTATATTTTCTTAATTTATTATTACCAGCAAATTATTATATGTAATGTTGCACCGAATTATATATCAAAGAATTATACTTTTCGTTAGTTATATTATATTGATTATTATAATTACAATACGTATGCATAATATTTTTTAAAAATATGCCCCCCCCCCATATTTTTAGGGGGGGGGGAGGGAGTCCATAGCCAAATGAGCCCAGGGCACAATCTAACTTAAATCTGCCTTTGAGAATATGTAAGACGCAGTTCAACAAAATACTTTGCAATAACCAACAAGAAAATAACATTAATTAATTATTAAGCAGTATTAAAATATATTATATACTCTTAGCTGAGCTAAAAGTAAATAAGAAACTTTATAAATTTTTTAATGCATTCTAATTACCAGATTTCTTTTCTTAATCAATATTTATTACAAAGTGCCAAAGTAAGATTTTTAAATTACGTTTTCATTCCAAAGATTTACAAATCTTAAAATTCTCAAAAATTAAAAATCCTTCCAGCTCTTTTGAAAGGGTAGGTTGATTCCTTTTTTCTTATCATGTAGCCACCATTTTGAAACAAAATGACAGCTAAAATTTGTAATGGGCATGGTGGGAATATATTGATGAGGGCTATATACATATGGAGTTTTAAGCAAATCGGTTCATAAATACCTTTTTTTTTTTTGTCAATTTTAAATGCATATCAATCAGGCAAACAAACATATCAAATACATTTGTGAGATAAGCCTACTCAACAAATTTATTTCATATTAATTCAGTATTTCAAAAGTTATCATGTTGACTAGATTTCATGTGGCCACCACTCGGAAACAAAATAATGGAGCACACTGCTCAGTTAACTAATGCAAGATATCTGTAAGATAAATCCACTGTCCAACTTTGGTTTGAATAAATTCAGCATTTCAAAGTTATTGTGAATTTTTTTTTTAATCATGTGTCAACATTCAATGTTTGCAACTTGGACACAAATTTGCAGAGCAACTTGCCCAGCAAAATCATTTATGATATTTGATAAGTACACAGTCAAACTTTGGTCCGAATCGAGTATTTCAAAAGTTATCATGATAATAAATTTTCAAGTGGCTGCTACTTGGAAATAAAAGAGCAAAGTGAGATGCCTAGCAAACTTAGCTAAGATAGTTGAATGATAAGTCCAGTGCACAAATTTTCAAATGGTCGCCACTTGGTAACAAAACAGCAGAGCAAGTTGACCAGTGAATTTATCCTAAATGTTTGAGCCATAAGTTCATAATCCAACTTTGGTTTAAATCAGTTTAGTATTTCAAAAGTTATCGTGATGGCACATTTTCAAGTTGTCACAACTTGTAATCAAAATAGATGAAGAAGTTGCGAAGTGAACTCATAAGATTATTTATATGATAAATTCTCTGTCCAACTTTAGTTCGAATTAATTAAAAATTTCAAAATTCATCGTGTTGATAAATTTTCAAATGGTAGTCATATTGCACGTGGTTCCACTTAATATCCAAGAAAGGGTATATTGCACTAAAGTAAAAAAGAAGCAAAAATAAATAAACAAAATGCTCAAATAATTATAACTAAAAACTGCTTCCAGATTAAGTGAAAATTCATAATATTTTCTAATTTTTAAAAACCAAAATTAAATGAATAGTTGATAGGGATATTAATTATAAGTCGTATAAATAGTTGTAAAAAATGCATATATTTTCATAGAATGAATTAAAATATGAGCTTTTTAAAAAAAAATTAATGTATTATAATAATTCTGCAATAGCAATAAATTTGAATGATTTTATGTGACTCTGTAAAAATGAATTATAAAGACTAAATTAGGTATTTGCACTGAGTAATGGAGTATCTTAGTTTTATATAAAAAATATTTATTTCCTGGAAAATCTTTCTTACAAATAATAATAATAATAATAAAATAAATAAAAATAAAATGAATGAATGAAGAGACAGAAACTCTAAGCAGTATTGCTGAAATTCTTTGACACTTAGCAAAAAGAAAAATGCTTTTCTTCAAAATGCTTGTAGATGCATATATATCCTTGCTATACTTTTATTTAAGCAAAGTAACTTTTGATTTAATACACGAGGATATTTTTAAAAATAATCTTTAAAACTTTGAAAAATATATTAAATCGTTTAAGTTTGTCATCGATTAAAAATTCTTTTTCTCTTTAATTTGCATCTTAAAAGCTACATAAAAATTTTACAATAAAATAAATAACCTATGCTGCAATTACAAAAGTAAATAATAAGCAATGTTTATCTTCTTAAATAATAAACCTGTTTTAAATCCACTATCATTGATTTTTTTTTTTTTTTTTTTTTTTTTACACTATAAATAAATGCACCCATATTATGATGAAACAAAAAACTTTTGTCAAAGAAGAAATTTACATATGAATATATATATTATATATATATTCCTGTTCAAAAAGCCCTTTACACAGGCAGGAAGCACGCAATATGCCCTTTTAAATGGACTTCTACGAAAACAAAACGAGCAACGGACGGGAGTAATAGTTGCCGTCTTTCACTGAGCGAGGAGTATCACTTGCCGTCAGTATGCGCAGAATTAGATGCGCGCAATTTGAGAGCAAGACTCCCGGGAGTATGGTTTCGGGAGTAAAAGTTGCTGATTAAGACGCAGACGCTTGTAGTGAGAATACTGTTCACCGTTCT